>CM067221.1:78143957-78574797 GCA_034190945.1 Octodonta nipae
AACACGCCAAGGTACGGTAAAACCTTACAAACTTGCGAAAATTTTCGCTATCATCCCTGAATACGACGGCAATCCAATTTTCTTAAAAACTTTCTTCAGCTCCTGTTCGACAGCACAAAATATGGCTGTCGCAAATCAAATAACTCTTTTAGTTTTGCACATTAAAAACAAGCTAAGAGGCCGTGCAGCCGAGCTTGTTAATTCAAGAAATGCGTCGACTTGGGATGAAATAAAAACACTGTTAGAAAACCATTTCGGTGACTCACGCGACTTGTCCGCTTTAATTCGGGATTGACAAAGAATGCGACAACTACCAACTGAATCCCCACTCACTTTCTCAGCGAGACTACAAAGCCACGAGGCAAAAATGCACGCGGCTGTAACAAACAGAATCTAATAACCAAATAAAAAGACGCGCAAATCTGTCTTATAGATTATATGGCTCTAAATAATCTTTTGACCGGACTTGAACCAAAAATAGGCCAAATTATTCGCGCTAGTAACTCTCCCGATATAATTACCGCGGTTTCCCTAATAAAAAGAGAACTCCAACTTTGTCACTTGGAAAATGAAAAATTCTCAAATGTACGGAACCCTCAACAACATCAACCACAAAGACGACCACCTCCTCAAACCTTTGTAAAACAGTGTTCGTTTTGCAAACGCACCGGACATTTGTATAACGAATGTCTAACACGACAACGACAACAACAACCAAACCAACAACCACACCAAAACTTTAACAATAACAACCCGCAACAATTTAGACCGAATACTCCTTATCAATCGGCTAATCAAACTAGGCCCAATATTGATCCCAATAGGTATCCCGCACAACAAAACCGACCTTTTGCCAGTGGGCAATATCAAAGTCCTAATCAATCTCGACCAAATCCCAATTTTTATAGAAACCAACAACAAAGAACCCACCACTTCAACCAAGATGAGTTCTACACCCCTTTGAACAATTTCACAAACGATGACCCTTATACAAATTCAAACTACCAAGACGATTGTTCTTATTCAGACCTCCAAAATACAGATTTCGAATACTCTCAAAATGACTATCCTGAAACTTTTGAAAGCAATTACCCTGAACTCCCTTCTGAATTACCCGAAGACCGACGACAAAATTTTCAAGTACTTACAGTGGACAAACCACCCGATACACAGATGTGCAATCTTCAAACCCAGTTCGAAACAATGAGTTTACTCGACGACTTCAACCCCAACCTGAATTTTCCGGAACAAGCTTTCCTATAAGCCCCTCAGTTTCGGTAAATTCTAAGAACCTTTTCTACATCAACGACGCCACTAATACGTATAAACTGTTAATAGACACAGGTGCCGGTTTATCAATTTTTAAACCAAACACTTGCAAAAAATTTCGACACCGATACCCAGAAAACGTTGTGATACAAGGTATCACTAATAAAAAAATCCTGATTAACAAATCGACCTTAGTCCCATTTAATCTTAAAGATCCACACAAAGTTTACATCTGTAACTTAGATATCGAATTCGATGGTCTACTAGGTTTTGACTTTTTAGAACATTATAATTGTGTGATTGACTTTAACAAAAAACTTCTTATAACCAACTTCAAAACTATTCCGCTTATGAAAGTAACAGACGAAACAATATCTTCAAACAGGCAATCTCCAACAATTAACCCAACAATTTCAAACACGATTACTATTGAACCGCGAACAGAACGGATTTGCAAACTCAAATGTGACTTACGTATCACAGAAGCTTTACTAACCACTACCGTCCTAGAAAATGTGAGACTTCCGAATGCTTTAGTCCAAGTTAACGACAAAGGCGAATTTTTCACATCCATCTTAAATGCTAACGCCTGCCCAAAAACTGTAAATTTCGACACTATCAAATTAGAACCCATTCAAAATTACTCTGTAAATCACTGTGAAGAAATTTCGTTTACAACTAATCCTAACTTCGACAGACAAACGGAAATTAACAATCAACTCCGACTCGAACACCTTAACGAGGAAGAGGCCGAACTAATACAACAACCTTGTCTAGACTTTTCCGACATTTTCTACTTAGAAGGTGACCATCTTAGTTTCACGAATAAAATTAAACATTCCATCGACACAAACAACGCCAAACCCATATACACTAAATCGTACCGCTATCCCCAAATTCACAAAGAGGAAGTCCGTAACCAAGTTTCGAAAATGTTAGAACAGGGCATCATTCGTCCCTCAAACTCTCCCTGATCTTTCCCTGTATGGGTTGTCCCGAAAAAACTCGTGGACTATAAAAAACTTAACGAACTGACAATAAACGACAAATATCCGTTACCCAACATATCCGATCTGTTAGACCAACTTGGCAAATGCCAGTATTTTACCACCCTAGATCTCGCTTCTGGTTTCCACCAGATTGAAATTGAGTCCAAGGACATTAAAAAAACCGCTTTCACTGTAGAGAACGATCATTTTGAATTTGCTCGCATGCCTTTCGGGTTGAAAAATGCCCCTTCAACATTCAAAAGAGTGATGGACAATATTCTGATAGGAATCCAGAACGAAAGATGTTTGGTGTACATAGACGATATAATCGTTTATTCGCCCACGATTCACGAACACTTAGCAAGACTGACGTTTTTAAAAGACTTAGGAAGGCAAACCTCAAAATACAGCCTGACAAATGCGAGTTTCTCCGCAAGGAGGTCGCTTATTTGGGACACTTAATAACGAAAGACGGCGTAAAACCCAACCCGTCGAAAGTCGACTGTATCTTAAACTTTCCTCAACCGCAGAACCCCAAATGTATTAAGTCATTTTTGGGACTTGCTGGTTATTATCGGAGGTTTATTCCAAACTTCGCGAGAATATCGAAACCCCTAACTAAATTTTTACAAAAGTATCAACAGTTTAATTTCAACGCTGAATGCGTCACGTCCTTTAACGAACTCAAACGTGCTTTAACTTCGACACCAATACTGATCTATCCGAACTTCGAGGAACCATTCATACTAACCACTGATATGCTTCCAGGACACTTTGTCAAGCCGAGACAAGGTATTCGACTATTGAGAGAGAACTGTTGGCTATTGCTTGGGCAGTGAAGCACTGGAGACCGATAATCTATGGCCGAAAGTTCCAACTTTTTACCGATCACCGCCCGTTGACGTGGCTGTTCTCGATAAAAGACCCCGGAAGTTGATTAGCCCGATGGAGACTTAAACTCGAAGAATATGACTACGAGATCATTTACAAACCGGGTAAAATTAACAAAAACGCCGACGCTTTATCACGCATTAAAATCAACCATCTTGATGAATGCGTATTATTCCAGGCTAAAACTAAACTAACACCGCACAAAATCTTACCCCTAAATGACGAGACGATGACAATACCTCCGAACCTGAACAAAACGAAATAACTACCGAAACGGTATACCAAGAATTCAAAATTTTTGTTGAACGTTACAAAACTGTTTCCTTAATTGACTATAGTAAAATCGAATTTTATAATTGCCAACTTCTAGACCAGGCAAATAAAAATATCCTAATCTTTCCCCAATCATCGAACCTTCAGGAATTCCATCACGACATATTCGAAGATATTTTCGAAGAAGTCGCTGATTTTGAAACATTTAAAATCAACGTATTCGCTAGCAAAACTGTTAGCAGGAGACAATGCTTCATAGTCCCGCTTCCAAACGATCCCGAAATCGTAAATGAAGTCCTTTTCGCATCTATTTTCCAAAATCAAGACGTTCTCTCCCCCTCGCAAACATATTGTGTAGAAAACAACCTCGATCTTCCAATTCTGGAAATGCTATCCTTTATTTTCTCTGAAAAAGACATTAAGTGGAAAATTTGCCAAAACATTACAAAATCTCCTAAAAAGACGAAATACCACTAATAGTCGAGCAATATCATAAACGAAAAAACAACTTGCATCGCGGCATCAACGAAACCATAAGCCGTGTCAAAGAGGGGTTCAACTGGCCGGGATTTACTAAAGACATTGAGAACTTCATAAAGAACTGCGTAATCTGTCAACAAACCAAAGCTTGTGAAAAAAACTTAGATAATCCCCTCGTCATAACTGAGACACCTAAAACACCCTTTGAAAGAATTAACATCGACATCTTAGAAGTTTCTAATAGAAATCACATTTTGACGATAAGAGACGAACTGACTAAATTCTCACAAGCCTATGGTTTGGTAGATAAATCCGCCAAATCTGTCGTTAGTACTATTATGTTGTACTTTCAACATTTCGGTACACCATTACGTATCCACTGCGACTATGGCAGAGAATTTGACAATGCCATACTAAAAGATTTATGACATCAAACTTACCTACTCTAGCGTGGGACACCCGCAAACAAACGGCTGCGTGGAACGATTTCATTCTACTCTACTAGAAATGATTCGCATTCACAAAGCTGAAAATCCCGACGAACACCCCTTAAACGTACTTCCGTATGCTATTATTGCCTATAACAATTCAACCAATAAGACCAATGGCTTCACCCCGTTCGAACTCGTTTTCGGGCATACCTCCAGCAGACCCCCAGAGACTCTTTATAATCAAAAAGAACTAATTAGCAAATATGTACGAGACCTAAATAACGGAATTTCTTACTATTACAAAATTGCACTTGAAAAGACTAACTTACAGAAACAAAAAGCGAAAGAAAGATTTGACCAACACGTTTCGAAAAACCCTCCTGATTACAAAATCGGTGACAGTGTATACGTTAAAGAGTCACAAATAAAAGACAAACTCCAGAACAAATTTAATGGCCCATTCCAAATTATTGAGATCCACAATAACTCTGCTACGCTTCTAAACCTAAGAACTAACCAACGAACAAAAGTGAACTTTGACAGAATGAAACTATATTCTGAAAACTAACTTTCTTTTCAGGTTTCTTCTGCTGCTCGGATCAGCAGTTTCACAGTACGACGTCAAACTGATTAACAACACTCTCGGTATCTACTACCATGACGAAAGTCGAATAATTGAATCAAACTATAAATGGACTCTATTAGTTCACCGGAACTTGACAACCCTTAATCAACTATTTGAAAATAATAACAGAATCCTCAATGCTTTAGAACGAACTATCGATCCTATGCCTGGCTTCAAATTTCACGATACAGGTGCATTTCGTGTGGAAGTCCAAACATACATTAGCCTTTTAACACAAATCTCCGACTCCATCAAAACAAAATTTTCAGAAGTATTTCTAGTCACTAAAAGACCCAAACGCGGATTAATAGACGGTGCTGGAACCATCTTTAAAGCAATAACCGGTAACCTAGACGCATCCGATTCTATACTAGCAGCATAAACAGACTTAACCAAGGACAACTACAAGTCGAAAATCTTTTAAAGAATCAAATGAGCGTTGCAACCACTATTATTAAAAACTTTAATGAAACTATTCAAAAACTTCAAATAGATGAGAAAATCTTTAACGAAGACATTAACGAAATCAACCTCACGATACATGAACTAAATCACCGTATAGCCACTATTCAAGCCAAACAATCATTTCTTGAAATTTGTGAAAAACTAATGGCTTGTTATTTGTTTCTTGAAGATAATCTTAACGATATTTTAAATTCAATAACTTTTGCTCCTCTGAAAATTATTCACTCATCTATTATTACACCGGATCATTTGATTGCCGCATTACAGGAGATTTCTCAAAACCTTGTTCAAAATAATTAACCGTTACCAGTTAGATTTTCAAGTATTGCAGAGTATTTAGAAGTAATTGAGCTACAAGCTTTTCAAACTCACTCAGATCTAGTATTCATTTTAAAAATCCCTCTAGTAGAGCAACAGCTTTATACAGCTTACCATTTATACCCTATTCCGATTTTAGATGATAGAACTGGTTTTCCTCACATCCTTTCTTTTACTCAAAAATATGTAGCGCGAAATGATGATTCTCTTATGTACATACCAATCAAGGACTTGAGTGCGTGCAAACAGCTAACTCCACTCCGAAAACTGTGCTCCGATTTATACGCGTATCCCATAGACTCAAAGGCACCCTGTGAGAATAAATACGGATAGTACTTATATTATATCACAGGTATTCCTATATCTATTTCTGCTGCTGCTAAGGAATTTCTTGGATATGCTCTAAAGTATATGAAGGGTGTAACTCAATTTTCTTCCTTATCTACGACAGTTTTCCTTTTTTTTCTTGCTTTCCCGCAAACTGCTCGTAATGTAATGCAATTGTGAATGAGCCGCGTCAGGGTGTCCTGAATGGGTGTGGGACTATACGGGTATCGCGAATGGGAAGATTTACTTCACAGGGTGTTTTAATAACCTTATCACATTCCCCGTAAGTAAATAACAAATTAATCTTCGTTACCGAATCCTAAACGGGACATGGTAAATGCTTTCGATATAAATATATTTTAACGTCAAATTATCAACAAATATTGTTTGATGACACTTCAGCATTTCTTTCTTATCGATTGTTTCCAAAAGCCTACTAATTATAATATCTCAAATAACCACACGGAAATTTTAGTTTTCACAAGTTTATATCAAAACCGTTTCCTTTAGACACATAAACTTCATCGTAGATGCTATAAATGTTATAAAAAAGGGTGTTCCAATTGAAGTATAAAGATGGGGTCCAATTCCGGTAGAACCGGAAGTCGTAAACCACTGACAATATTTTAACTGAAACCAGCTCCTCGAAGAACTGTAGTATACTAATTTTCAGATTAATACTCCCAGTAGTTTCATATATACATATTGTCACGAGAATTCATCCGACAGCTGGTGCAATCGGCCATCAACCAATTCGTGGAAGGGACATTATTCCGATACTTCTGGGAATCCGAAATGTTTCGTCTCTCACCAGGCCGACCGCTGCCGTTACTGGGAATTCCCTTAAAGCTTCCATGAAAGTAGTTTCCCGATAGTTCGTTGACTTGTCAGAATATTTCCAAGAGAAATATATAAATACGGACAGCTGGCGATGGGATTCATTCTGTTGTCGAGGGTCGTATTGTATAGTTAAGATAAAATGTAAATAGTTTCTGTGAATATAAATTGTGTTAAAGTAGTGGAAATATATTAGAGTGAGTTGGATTGTGCTTTTAAATAAATCCAAGAACTGAACGGAACCGGAGTGTGAAAATAAAAACATTAGAATATCGACTCGGCTCATCGTGGTATCCCTATACCATAAATATAAAAATAAACAGAACTTGAGAACCATCAGTCATAGGGACTTTGCTTCCCGGAAGACATTTGTTCATTTCGTTAAGATCTACAAAATATGAAAATTTCTGCCAAATCCATAGGGGGGCATTTTCCATAAGAAATGTGCGGGGTCCTTTGATAGAAACAGTACGGAAAGAGATGAAATGTGTTTAGATCTATATACAGGAAGGCAACAGGCGCATAGAATATTATTTAAAATTTAGAACAGTATTTGTAATAAATAGGAGAAGAAGTAGCCCAAAATACCGGTTGGTCCAGAAAATGAATTTTTATTCCAACTTCTGGCTACACCATATCTGTCAACTTTGAATAGATGCTGGAAAGTTTTACATTGACGCTTATTAGGCAGATGATTGCTGTTGGACCAACAATAATAACTAAAAGTTAATGTGCAGTCCTATAGCCTCTTGGCCGTCGTTAATCAAATTGACATGGTGTCGTCCAAGAATCTTTCGGCGTATTTACAAGCAGCACATAATAGCACAGGATTACCACCAACCATAGTATTTTGGAAACTGTTGAGGCTATTGGAACGACCTCATATGAACATGGAGTGTTCAAATACTAATTAAATTATGTATTTTGTGTGATATCTTCTAGCGTGTGTGATATCTTCTGCCATTGTTTTACTTTTGGTTATAATCATATGAAAAATTACTCAACATTGCAACGACCTTAGGCGCTAGTGCGGTAACAAATAAACTTAAATGTAATCAAAATTGGAACTAATGACAGAATTTTACAGGAAAAATTAAAAAAGTATTTTCATGAAATTTTATAAAACTAGTTAAATTCGATCTTAGGGAAATATAAGAAAACTGTTTACAACAGTATTTCAAATGAATTGCATTTTCTTATACTGACAATTTACTCTTCATGTTCTAAGGTAGTTTGGCAGTTAACTAAGAATATCATTAGCCTCATATAAATTAATTATGCCATAGTTATCAAAGCTACCATGTTAACATTAAATCCCCACCTAAGAATCACGTATCGTGGTATCTGTGATCAACATTAGCCCCCGCAAACCCTGAATAAAATCATCCGCAATATGTGCCACTGTTTTCAACAATTGTACGAATTCCGTAGGGTTTTGAATCTTTGGACTCCACAATAGAAAGTGTTGAAGTTTACGGGGATGTCTCTGCTATTGATAGTGCCCTTGATGACTAGACACCCCACATCCAAACAAAATTCCCAGATTTATACTGTCCATGATCGTGGTGGAGGGTTAGTCTACATTCTCTACCTTACACTTAACAACTGGAGTTTACCTGATACGTGCTAAAATTGGTAAGGTTAATCCTGGTTGGTGATATCATTATGTCCTCCTTAATCTGCAGTCTATCTTAAAGTGACATTTATTCTTCTTTCTTGAGTCTTTCATGCTGGGCCTAAAATTGTAGTGAGCTACATATTCTAAGGCCTTGTTAATATTGGATTACTTTTCGCTGATAATCTCGCTTCTCTGAGCGTTTGTGTTTTTATCCTCATCCCCAGGAAGCCACTCTCCCAGGTTGATAGTGGTTCTAATCTTATCAAATTTGTCTAGGTCATTTTGATTTTTAAAGAAATTTTTAAATTTATGTCTTCTGTGTCTTACTTTAATTACACCGTTAACTATTTCGTTAGCACTCTTCATTAAACACAGTATTTTCTCAAGTTGTTGATCCTACATATTACTTGACTCTTCATAAATTCATTTAATTAAATTGGTATTCAGCATTAATTTACAACGACCAAAATAATCAGATTTTAAATTGGAATTGATTTTATAATTTAACCAAAATTCATATGGTCTAAGGGCCTAGCTGCATGAAACTGCTATATATATATATATATATATATATATATATATATATATAAAACACTGGATATTTGAAGCGTAAGATATTCCATTAGCGATCAGAAACTCCAAGTGACAGGTCTGCCAGCCCGCAAAGGAAACTTAAGGTAACGGACGTTCGAAAGTGAGATATTTTGCAATAAAAAATTATTTATCTCTCTAATTAAAATTACATCAACATAAAGTATTTGATATAACAAAAAGCGAAAAACAAAAAGCAGACGATTCCCTGGACGAATAAGCCCGCAGCAAAAGCGTCGTGTAGGTAAGCTGAAAAAAACATAAATCCGTTAACGAAAATTTTTGTGTATTAGTATCGTATTAAGTAAGGCAGGCGAAAAATCCGAAGACAACATAGAGGCAGGCTGCGATGAAAACTGTGGTGTCGGAAGTCCTATATGTTATTTTATGTGAATAAAATTGCCATTAAAAATATATTTAAAACTGTCAGGTTTATTTTATTAACAAAAATGTATTAAAATATTCTCAAGGTTTATTTATTCACTTTTGCTGTTAAGATGTTATTCGTCGATCTTTCAAATACGTCGCTGACATCTAAAAAATTAAAAAACTAACCTTTAATAAATAAAAAAAAATAAAGTGTAGGTCACGATTTGTACATTCTTGCTCGTGTTGATCGATGACGACTTATGGCCTTTCAAACCCCCGAAGTTGGTAAATATTCTTGATTCTATTCCATCCACAGGTTTCTGGTAATAAGGAAGTTGAATTTTTTATTAGCATGCGCTCATAACCTTGCGATGTACGTAGCTCGTAAAAATTGCCTCAGTTCTACAGCATAATATTTTCCTTTAATATATGACTGCGAATATGTTTTAACATTATATCATTGCGACTCTTCGTGACCATATTCACATAATTAAAAAAACAAAGTAGAATCGTAATAGACTAAAAATGATGACAATACTATAAATCCAAGCCAGTATTTAATACTTTCTCAGAACTCAATTTATTGTACATTATCTAGAATAGATTGTGACAATCTGATAATTCAGAATTCCCATCTACATACGAAAGTCCCTAAACAGCAGGTAAATGAAATCCTCAACATATGTACCAATTTATTGAATAAAGAACACTAAATAACCATTTATAAATATTAATGTTGTCATCCAATAGTTGAGTAACAATGTAAAGAGTTCCAACGCTTACCTCTGGATTTAATTTTTCTAGAAAATTAAACAGACATTAAAACGGAGATTTTTAAGGAAACATTATAAAGTCTTTAATAATATAGCCGGATCTTGTTTTGTTTCCTTTGCAATTAATTTTCGCAGCCACCATTATTTCCATTTCATTTACTCAACTTGCCCCATCAGAAAAACTTATCAGAAAAGCTTCCTCATCTCACTTTACCCCGGAATCACATATCCCCAGCCAAAATAGCCTGCTTACAAAGAAAATTAAATCTCTATCGCAATGAGGATCTCCGGTTCTTAAGCCCTACATTTCTGTCGTGGCGTCTCCGAATATTCTCAGACTATCCCTATAGCTTAGTTGCACCATCAACATGACTTCTGAGCAACGATAATATATTTCTTTATCTCACTTTATTAGCAGGGACTTATTTAAATTTATGGAGAGGTCATAAACCGTTTGTGCTTCGGGGTGTCTTATAGAAATAATTGGGGTTCCTGATGAAAGACGTTGTCAAATGACACGAAACATATTAGGAAAAATTGGTTGAAGTAGTTAGCTAACTAGGTCAGCTTAATTGGAGTCTTACCGAATTTTCACTAGACAAGGAAGTTGAAAGTTTTCCCCATGGGTTAATTTTACACTCGTTGAACACATTCCTTTAATGAACAATAATGACAGAAGGAGTGTAAACTTTATTTTAATAGTTTAATTTTTTTATGATACGCAAAATTGTTTACTCCTGCTTTAAGTTTCATGTTGAATTAGTATTTTAATTTTTGAAGATATACCAATGATTGTGAAACACGTTTTTTTTTATTTGATTGTCCTCGCCTTTTAGACTCATCAGTTATTCTAATTAAATTTTTGTTTTTAGCTCTTCGAGGTATGCTATAATTATTGGTGGAAATTGCTTATAATATTAAATCACAATGTCTAAGTGCTTCTTGGGAAATAACACCTCAGTTTAAAGAAAATTGCTGTATATTCCAAACGTTTCGGGGTCTAGATCAGACCCCGTTGTCAATGGTTAAGAAACTACGAATTAAAAAGACACAATTCTAAGATGTAAATTAAAATATTTGACAATGTGTATTATTTGATTTTTGTCGTAACTAAGAGAATTTTATTTGTAATTTACAGGGTAGCACAGAAATTTCTAAAGATCATATAATCATAAAGTTCCTTTCAAATTGGAAGAATTTGAAAGGGAGATCTTCAGAATTTTATGTGGCGTTCCTAGGTGCGACTTTGTTATAAGATGTGACCAAAGAACTTTGTTGATCCAGTGATCCCATTAAAATCATAAGGGAAAACCTAGGAAAAACCTTATGAACTATCCCGATATTGGGTTGTTCACAAAGACATGACCATTAGCAATTTCTTCCTTAATCATCGGCAACCAGGAATGACTGAATTCTACGGAGGTAGTAGCGATATAATCGTTTTCATTTAACAAAATTAAAGCAGACTCTTTTAGTTTTCTTTTGGTGTTGTGTTCTTCTTTGTGTAATATAACTGAATTTTGAAACTGTATTTATGACCAAGGTCCCAAGCATGTTCACAAATTTTTGTGTTCGTTTATTCGAACATTCAGGGGTCTAGAGGTTTCCCCAATATAGAATTTATTACATTCACACGGGATTTTATAAATGCAATTTTTTGTATTTTGAGTTGTGTTATTTGTTTTGGTTTTTGATATAATTGATTTTAGTGTATTTCTTGTTTTAAGTGATGCTTTGATATTATATCTGTTTCCCATTCTTTTTAGTCTTTCTGATAGACCCTGTATGTATGGTATAGTTATTGTATTAATGTGATTATCTTGGGAGTCACTTTTGTTTGGTGAAGTTTGATGTTAGTTGTTAGGGATTGTTTGGTATTCTATTTTGTTCTACTCGTTATTAATAAATTTATTTGGGTAATGATTGGCAGAAAGTACATTTTTTATAAACGTTTTTTCTTCATTGAATTTATTGATATTAGAATAGTTGGTTATTGCTCTGTCATATCGAGATTTAATGATACCTGTTTTTACTGAACTTGGATGATTAGAGGTAAAGTTGAGATACCGGTTAGTATGAGTTGGTTTTCTGTAAACTTCTGTTTCAAATGTCGATTGTGTTTTAGTTATTAAAATGTCTAAGCATGGTAATTTGTTATTCTGTTCAAGCTCTAGTGTATACTGAATAGTTGGTTCTGTGTTGTTTATGTTGTTAACTAATGCATGTAAATCCTCAAGATTATGTTCCCAAATAACGAATATGTAATCAACATAAAGCCACCAAACCAAAGGTTTAATCTGTTATGGGAAAATTGTTTGATCTTGAAATGTTTCCATAAAAATGTTGCTTAAAGCGGGAGATAAACAGGAACCCATTGCCATGCCAAAATCTTGTTGGTAGAAGTCATTATTAAGTTGAAAATATGTTGTCTTTCTACAAAATGTTAGTAGTTCCATTATTGTATTAATGGACAATTGAGTACGTTGATTTAGTAAATAATCTTGTTCTAATCGTTCTTTTACTATGGGAAGTGTTTTGGTGTTTGGTGACAGGAACATTATTGTAAAGATTCACAATGTCAAAACTTGCTAGTGTGAAAGTATTTTTGTATTGTATATGTGATAATTTTTCAAAGAAATGTGGGCTGTTTTTAAGATGAGAATTAGACTTACCAGTAAGTGGTGAAATAATTGTTTAAAAGAATTTTCAGAGCTCACTGCATGGAGAATTTATGGAGCTGACAATTGGTCATAATGAAATGTTGGGTTTATAAATTTTAGATAAACCTATATAAATGGGGCGGTTTAGAATAGCGTGGAGTAAGATGTTTACTTTGTTGTTCTGTATATTCATTACCCAAATAATTATTTTAATAACGAGTTAAACAAAATGGAAAACCAAACAATCCCTAACAACCAGCATCAAACTTCACCAAGCAACAAAATTGCATTTTGTAAAATCCCGTGTGAATGTAATAAATTATATATTGGAGAAACTTCTAGACCTCTGAATGTTCGAATAAACGAACACAAAAATTACATAAAAAAACGACAATTTGAAAAATCCAAAATTTGTGAACATGCTTGGGACCTTGGTCATAAAATACAGGTTCAAAATTCAGTTATATTACACAAAGAAGAACACAACACCAAAAGAAAACTAAAAGAGGCTGCTTTAATTTTGTTAAATGAAAACGTTTGTATCGCTACCACCTCCGTAGAATTCAGTCGTTCCTGGTTGCCGATGATTAAGGAAGAAATTGCTAATGGTCATGTCCTTGTGAACAACCCAATATCGGGATAGTTCATAAGGTTTTTCCTAGGTTTTCCCTTATAATTTTAATGGGATCAATCAACAAAGTTCTTTGGTCGCATTTTTGGCGAATGCACTATCTTATAAGAAATTCGCACCTTAGAGCGCCACATAAAATTCTGAAGATCTCCCTTCCAAATTCTTCCAATTTGAAAGGAACTTTATGATTATATGATCTTTAGAAATTTCTGTGCTACCCTGTATATTACAAAATAAAATTCTCTTAGTTACGTCAAAAATTAAATAATACACATTGTCAAATATTTTAATTTACATCTTAGAATTGTGCCTTTTTAATCCGTAGTTTCTTAACCATTGACAACGGGGTCTGATCTAGATCCAGAAACATTTGGAATATACAGCAATTTTCTTTAAACTTTGGTGTAATTTCCCAAGAAGGACTTAGATATTGAAAAATATGCCACAAGTATCATTCAGAAAACAACTATTAAATTACAATTTTGTCCTTTACGGTTATTTACTATGAAATGCAATGCTAAATCTCAATAAAATCCTTTAGATGCCAATCGAGGTAGCCTAGTTAATGTTACGTAAAACCTTCGAAAGTTCTTAAAATCGAAATTATAATACATATTTTTAACATTTGTTTCAGGCATTCCATCAGAAGTAATTGAAGTATTTCAAGAATTTATCTTATCAACATGAAGATATTAATGACCTGTTAAATGTTTCACTATTTCCTTTTATAGATCCATAGTGGCAGGTACTATATTAATTTTTGATGTAGTTCCGAACTAGCTTTAAAAGATAATTTAACGGTATATAAACAACACTACTAAAAAATGTAATGTGGGTAAAGAAGTCACATAAACAATCATCAGTGAAATGTCAATTCAAAATAAATTAACCAAACACACAAGCGTATTTGGTAATTAAAGTTTATTTAGCATATAGGAATGTAATATTTTAAAATATATATTAATGTCACCTGTTGTTTTGAAGGAACAGTTGTGTTTAATATACATAGCAATGTTAGACTTCAAAAGAAAGAAAGGAAGAATAATATAAGAACAATCTTTAATTATAAGGTTAGGGAACAATGTAGATAAATTAGAAATAAGACCCTTAGAAAATAAAAAATATGTCATGACCTCCGGTAAGATAAAAGAAAGTCTTTGAGGAGTAAGGGACAGGTTTTCTTAGTTTGAAAAGTTTATCCCAGTTTGAACAGTTTTTCTCAGGTTGGACAGTTTATCACAGTTTAAACAGTTCATTGCAGTTAGTGAATCTGAAGAAGCCGTCAAAGCCGTAAGTAGTGACCTGTTTATTAAGTTGTTTGCAATAAAGTAATTTTTAGAGACAGATGGTAAATGTTCCAGTCACCAACTCCTAAAATTTGTGAAACCAGTAGTTGGGCAAATTTGTAGAGGTTGAAAATAATTAATTTCGAAAAGATTGTTGACGAGGTTTTGAAATATTTTGACTGTTCATTGGTTTTTATCTCCTCTTTTTTTTCCACAATAGATAAGTATTTGAAAATTGTATATGAAGAACAAAGTGTAGTAAGGCAATTTCGTAAAATTGCCCGATTACTGGCTTTCTGTACAGAGATTCTTCCTCTCAGTTATTCTGAGAGAAAGAGATATCTACAAAATGATCAATCAATATTCATATATATTAGTAGTTTATTGTATATTGTGTTATAATTATCTGTGTTTGGAAACGTTTCAACTTCGAGTCTAGATTCGTTGTCAATTGTTTAGTGTTGTATTTCTGAAAAAAATCGTTTTGATGTTGATTTTGTTTTTTGTCAAAAAAATTTTTAACAATAGAGTTTTTCACTCCAAATGAAGGTCATCATGTTCTTCATATACATATACTTATCTGTTGCAGGAATAAAATTTCAAGAGAGAAAACCCGATGAACAGGCTCATTAAATAACTGTTTGCAGCGATGGCGTTCCCTAGAGTTCATACGTCTTCTGTTACAGATTCTTGGAGGTAATAGTCAAGTGATTAAGTAATCCAAATGTATAGAAACGGTATTATGATTGGTAACCAAAATTTTATCTCACCAAAGTGATCGCAAGGAATTTCGACCGTTTATATTGCATCCTATTTTGGGGGATCGCGAAGTAGTCCCATAATTTTTTTATTAACTTTTCTTAGAAAATAGAGAAAAAGTTTTTTACCGATTTCCTTATACAGTAAGCTTTGGTTAAGTCGCTGGATTTAAAATATGGAACTTTTCTATTCAGAAAATGGGGTATAATAAATTGAAAGGAAATTGGATTAGTTCCGGGATATCCCGATATGGTTCCATATTTTTTTCAATAACATAGCTTGTACCGTTTTTTTAGAAAAAACGGGAAAAACGTTTATGCGGTCTTTCGTATACTGCAAGCTTTGGTGGAGTATTTGGTACTAGAAATTTGGAAATTTTTCCGTTCGGAACATGGGGTATAGTAAACTAAAAAAAACTGAATAAGTACCGGGGGAACCCAAAATGGTACCATTTTTTTTCAATACAGTAGTAGCTTGTACCGTTTTTTAGAAAATTGGGAAAAAAAATTTGACGACTTTCTTATAGAGTAACCTTTAGTGGTATTTCTGGTATTAAAAATATGAAAACGTTTCTGTTTGAAACTTGGGTTAAATTGTAAATAAACTGAATTAGCCAAAATAAATGTCAGATAATCAACTTCAAAGTGAAGATTTTCAATTAGTCTGTATATACAAAATGTATTCATTTATCAAACGATTTATTTTTATTAATAATAACTTTAAGTAAAAATTTATTCGTCATAAACAGGTTTGCATGGTCTAAAACATATACTTTAAACATTCCATGTCGATTTTTTATAACAGAAGACGGGGTTTGTAAGAAAATAGGAATTTGGCTTAAAAGTCAAGTATCTTAATTTTTATTAATATCTAAAAAAAATCAAATGAAAGTAATTACAATTAAAAACTGTATCTAATAATAGCAATGCACTAAAAACTGTACAATAAGTATTTGTGTAACTTTTCCAACTATATACTTGGTTTCATAAAATATAGGTATCAATTTTGTTTATAATTAAAAAGGTACCTTTATTTTTTATGATATCTCAAATTGTAATCAACAAAGTTTATTACAAATGAAAACTTCATCCGATTGTGCGGTATTACTAAAATGTATAATAAATTGATAGTTGATTGGAAATAAATCAAATATAAATGTCAGTTATTCAACTTCAAGATTGAGGTTCTCAGTTGGTATCTATAAGCAGTGGGTCCCTGACTAAAGTAACGTAAAGCATTATTCATCCTAATAAACCATCAATCGCTTGGATAAAAATTTTCGACGGTGCAAAAACTGTAAATATGGACGCTGTGCGAACAAAAGTAGAACGACCAGAAAATTCGATGTAGGATATATAAAGCAATATAGAAATCCTAAGTTAGCTAATACAGGATACATAGTGATACATAGATTTCGATGTGAATTGTTTTCAGAATCAGCTGTCGTAAATATTTTATTTTTGCCTGTATATGAGGTTCTAGAAAGTGAAGTGCTAGTAAGTTTTTTTTAAATTAATTAAATATGAACCCACGAAATTATTGCAATATTATTTAGAGAACATGTTATTCTTCATAAAGATATTTGCATGGTCAGAAACGTATACTGTAATCATTACGTTACTTTTTATCAAACAGGCGTATTAAGAATTATAAAACGTCTCTAATTATGTCACATTACTAAATATTTTATAATAAATTTTCATGTCATTTTCTATAGTTGTGTACTAGGATTGATAAACAATATACATTTTGATTAAACTAAATACCTTTATTTTTAATAATAACTGTATAGACATTTATAATAAGATTCTGCGGAGCAGAGACTATTAAATAAATGTGAGTATAATTCACAGACCTAAAGAATGATGTTACTCAGATCATCTACAAAATAGTAGATCTACCTAAGTTAGAATCATAATCTTGATAACTTATACATATTTAGAAAAAAAGTTGTGCCATTCAACAGAAAACGAGGTTTGTGAAAGTAAACAATAATGCATAAATCTAAAATACCTTATTTTAGTCAATATCGAAAAATTTAATTACATTTCACAACTGCATTCATTTAAGGCATTGCATCACTAAAAATTATAAAATAAGTATATCTAAAAAAACACTATTCTTCCTACAAATTTGTAAATTCCTTTCCTCCAGTATTTTTATTACTTGGTAATTTTCAATTGGTCCAAACTCACCGCTTTAAACATTGTTAGTCTATTTATTTTCCACTACCAAAGTACCACAAATACACCTATGCCTGCCACCAATGTTTTTATTTACACAGCCGGGTTCAGCTCAGTTCCTGTATTTATTTAAAAACACAGTCTAGCTCACTATAATTTATTTCCACTACTGCCATTTATATTCACAAAACTATTTGCAATTTACCTTCACTATACGACAATCGAATACAAAGTATTTATATATTTCTTCTCAGAATTCTCCAGAATGTCAAAGAGCAGCCGATTGGTTTCATTCCTGGACTAGACTGCTTCGAGAACGTCAACAGAGCAAGCCGCCGACCTCGTTGCGTCAGACGTCCTACATTTTGGATTCGCCGAAATATCGGATAAATTGTCTTTTTTTCCAAAAAAAACCTCTTAGAATCGCTAGCAATTTAGTTTACCTTTTATACAAAATCTACTCATGAAACTGTATTTGCTACTATGGGCAATGTTAAAGAGAAATAAAAAACATACAAAATGAGTTACCATTTGCTGAACTTCGTTAATTGGTTCCTTAGATAATGAAACCTTTATCCGAAATTCCAAAACAATAGATAATCGTTAATATATTTTTGTTTTATAGCTAAGGCTATTTTATTAATTGAAAATTATATCTTCTCAAACCCAATTTATGTTCTACAAATAAGTACTGTAGCCCCAGTAGTTTTTGTTCAGTCTATCCTATGGAAGGTATATTTTTTTAAAAGGTCATATTACCTCACCGGATAACCCTATCATTGTATCGTTATTGTTGGAAAATTATCTAGCCCGTCCCTGGCTAAAGTTACGTAAAACAGTCAATTCGACTGAAGTAGAAAAAAGAATATCCGCAAGATCGATCGTGCTAGAGAATCTCGAAAAGACTCGATAACCGGGAAGATAACCCTCGAAATTTTCTGGAAGAATTCCATGCAGATTATAAAAGGAACGGCCGATCAACGCAGGAGTTAGTAGAGTTTACCTTTCGTTATAGTTTCGATGTTATTGTATTAGAATCAGCTGCTGGAAATATTTGATGTTTACGTGTGAATAAAAGTTCTAGAAAGTGAAGTGTATATGAGACTATGAGACTTTTTAAATTTAGTAATTGAACCCACGGAGTTTAAAATAACTTGGTGTCAGAAGTGGGATTAGGTGAAGATAAAATCATAAATTGATTTATGGCCATAACTCGTAGTATGGAAAAAGAAAAAATGGAAGAGACTACAAAAAAATGGGCTAGACGGAAAAATAGCTCAGATCCTAGAAAAACGTGGCAAGAAGGAGAAACAACGTCAAGAAGAAATTCAACAAAGGTTAGTGGAATCTTTTGATGAAAAACATAAAATAGAATTAGAAAATGTTGTCACTGCCATGGAAGAACAACAACAAAATCTTGTATCCACGATGAAAAGTGAACAAAAGAATTTAATTGAAGGATTATTCTCGAAATTTGAATTAACAAGACAAAATGAATTTAAATTATTAGATGAACAGACACAACATGAACTAAAAATATTTGAAGACAAACAAGAACAAATTGAATTAAAACGACACAACGATTTTAAAGTTACTGAAAAGAAAAAACAAATGCAATTTGAACAATTATTTCAAATAGTATCGCAAGTTACTAAAACAGTTAGTGAAAGAATGCAAATCGTGAAATCAGATATAAAAGAAATAAACGACGGCATAAAGGTCCTAAAAATACCGTGGAAGTAGAGGTTTTGGGCCACCATTGCCGCGCCTCTACATCGGCATACCACTGAGAAAGAGACCTTCCGTTGGAATCAGGATTGCGAAACATCATTCAGACGACGGAAGGCGGCACTCTGCTCCAGCCCAATCCTAGCATTTCCTACGCAGTCCGGCAAGTTCATCTTAGAAACCGCTGCCAGCAACACAGGTTTGGGGGCCATCCTATACCAGGTGCAAGATGGCGAAGAGAGGGTGATCGAGTACTACAGCTGTAGATTCTCGAAACCGGAACGAAATTTTTGCGCCACCAGAAAGGCGGTAGACCATTTCTACAAATACCTCTATGGTCGTCATTTCCTAGTCCGAACAGATCATGCCGCCCTCAAATGGCTGCTGGACATGAATACACAGAAAGGACAACTGGCCAGTTGGATGGAGAAATTACAGCAATACGATTTCAAGGTTGAACATTGTGCCAGTTGTTCTTTTATTGAATCATATACCAATCGAAAAATCTTTTACAACAGTCTCCGCATTTTACATATTATGATGGCTCCATTACTACCATCTATTAAATTTATTACATAAGTCCATATTATGCTAGAAATATAAATATGTGTCTGCTTAAAATTAAAATTTTCAATAAGATTATTTATTATAAGGATATAGTTTCACATGTACCATCTCTTAGCAATTTTTTGAATGGACGCGTCCAGATGAAATAATTCGGAATGCTAAAATATTTTCAAAACTTATATTCATTTATTCTTTCAATTTAAAGTGAGATGATGGGTTTCTAGATCACCTTTACTACTTTCCAACGGAGCTTTCTTCATAATTATAGGGTCATCCGGTGAACAAAAATTGGATACGAGATCTACCGTTTCAATTATTATGGATGTTATAGCTATAAAATAAATAAAAAACAAACGATTTTTTTTTAATTTCTGATAAAGGTTCCATTATTTAAGGAACCAATTAACGACGTTGAACCTATATTAGCACATTTTGTAGGTTTTTTATTTTACTCCAACATAGCATACACATTTTCAAGGGTAGATTTTTATAAAACGTTAAAAACGAAATGATGAACGTTTTTTTTTGTTGTTAAAAACAAAAACGCATGGATAAAAAATGTTGAATTTTATGTTAATTAGTCATGTCTTACCATTAGAATACGTTGATGATGGTTTTGTTCTACCATTAATTAATGGTAGAACAATAACAAAAGTTTTGCCACGTATTTTCGTAAATGACCTGGGCTACTAATCGGTTCTTGGCTAATGATAATTGTTTTCACCAACCAGGCGAAGATTATCACACTGAACTTTTTTGCTACTGAGCTGAACTTGTCTACCGAACATTGTAAATCATCTACACTTCAGGCTAGGAGAATAGCGTTATCTAGGTAGCAGGAGATTTTTGATTGTTCGTTTTCCATTATGTAATGTTATCTTCCAGAAATGCTTTATTATTCCATCCATTACAAGATTCAGTACCTTGTGGTGTATTACAATTTTGTTAATAAACTTTGTTATTTGGACTCTCAACACTATCTCACAGTATTTTCGTACTATATAAGTGTTACTCCATACTTGACTGTAGCCTTATTGTTATTTAAACTTTTTTGGTGTTTGTAGACGCGAGATGTAAGACTGACATCTAGGATTTTCTGGGAAACTAGCACAAAGAGGTTCAGTATCTGGCTGTTCCGTGTAATGACAATTCTTCCGTAACTCTTGGGTTAGAATGACACCTCGAAGAGAGTAAATAATATCTCTGACAGGTGAAGTAACCTGAATAGTTTATCGTGACACTTTAACCTAGACTAGCACACGGAACGGCTCCAGTTTCTGAACCTCTGTGTGCTAGTTTCCTTGAAAATCCTAGATGTCGGTCTTACATCTCGCGTCTTCAAATTTAAGGAAATGTATTAAATACATGAAGAAGTGTTCGAGAGGACATTCTATTGTGGGAAGCGCAACTGATGAAGGTTCCCGACCATAAACAACATACATCTTCTATATTGTCTTGCGTACAAAAGAATGACACCTCGAAGAGAGTATTCTTTAGTGTTGCTGGGACTTCCTTCCAGTAATTTATTAACCTGTTTGTTTTTATATATTTTATTATTATTTCTCTCACTTCTTGTTTGTGACCTAAAAAAATTTGCATAGTTGCTTTTGTAATCTGTAAAAGTCGTACCTAATATCTTTGTTCATTGCCAATACTCTTGTTATTTCATATGATTTCGATGTCATGTTTGTCACGTAATCCAAAATTTTTCTTCTTTTCTTTACACTTTTCATTTACTTGTTTGGAGAACCATTGTATTTTCGGCAGATATATGTTATTCCTATCTACAATTTTCTCTTCAAGGGCTTTCTTTCCTTCGTTTAGATTATTCATTCTGAATGCAATCTTCAGTAACTTTGTAATCTTCCATAATTCGCTTGTTGTTGATAGCGTCCGTTAGTCTCCATCTATACATATATTTCGTTGATTTGTCTTGTAGACTACCAACTCATATTTTTTTGTTTATTCTTGTTTGCCTTTTTGTTGTCATTCGTAATTGCGATATTATCAGTTTATGATGACTCCGTATTTTTGCAGAGGTTAATGAATGGAAGTAACAAAATTAACTTGAAAAACCACTGACTTCAAATAAATAAAAATGGAGTCTGTGCGATAAGTAATTATTTTCGATCGATCTTACTATTCTTGTTTAAGTAGAAAATTTATGTCACAGTAATCGATGAGCATCGAAAAATATTTCTTCTATCGAATTAATAGCATCCTACCTTTTTGATTTCCATTGAAGATGGTGTTTGAGGACCCCAATTTATCATATAGTAGCTTTGGATATGAAGATATTTCTATATATAATAGTATCAGACTTAAGAAATTCAAATGAATATAACGCAGTTGTCCATAAAGGAATATCTTTGTTGACGCATTTAGATTAAGAAACAGTCAACTTAAAGAAATTCTAAATTAGAGTGATCTGAAGATACAACTATGTTCAACGTTTTCTTTCTGTATACTTGACTTACGATGGATACCTGATGCAGAAACGGGCCCTTTATTGTGTATCCGTGATGATCTAGAAACTTGCAGTTATTTTTTTTTCACAGAGCAGATATTCAACTGAATTGCTTCGTGAAGACGCGAGATGTAAAGACCGACATCTAGGATTTCGGGGGAACTAGCACATAGAGGTTCCGAATCTGGAACCGTTCCATGTAATTGCTGTTACCCGTAATTCCTAGGTGAGACTGTCACGATGAAATTTTCGGGATAACACTACTTGTCAGATATATTGAATACTCTTTTCGAGGTGTCATTCTTTTATACTCCAGACAATTTACATAATATATCTTGTTTCTTGTTAGGGAACCTTCATCAGTTACGCTTCCCACCATTGAATGTCCTTTCGAACACTTATGTATATTGCCTTGCGTACAAAAGAATGACACCCCGAAGAGAGTAATTTGCTTCTCCTGCTTAAAGATGATTTATTAGAAACGAAATGCCCAGTGAAATTGCTGTATATAAATTACGACCTACAGTCACTTGTAAAGATAATAATTTCACCTACTTTTCCCAATGTCCACATTTGGGGTCATTTTCATACCTTTTACACAAAAAATATTAATTCGCATAGCTCTTATTCAAATTTATGAGCCCATACCATAATAACCAAATGTCTTGTCCTTTAGTTTAACTACTTGTCAACTATGTATTAAGTGAAATTGATCTGGAGGTGGAGGCAACTTGCTTTAAACGGAATTCTTTTACAGTGGACACTTTATATAGGAAGGTGCACAGAATTCTAATTCTGTGATTATCAAGAAACCCGTTTTCTTTTTTGGATAAGACAGCTGATACTAAACTTGTATGCTCATCCTATATAAACGTAATTCATTTTAAACGATTAGCCCAGGGAATTTGTTATGCAGGGTAAGTTTTTTTTGATGATCAGTATGGGGATCTCAGAAACTAGCGGAGATAGAGCAATGGTAAAATTGGGAAAGATTTGCAGTTTTACTGGCCCAATTTAATGACGCTTTCGGATTTTTGTAAGATATTTTGAAAAACGAAATTATGTCGATTTAGTCAAATCCCTCTAGCTCCTTTGTTTTTGATTTTATAAAAAAGTGTAAATATCAAAATTAAAGGGAATTGTATCCCAAATATGATTGTCGTGTCCTCGTTTGCGTGACAGCTCTCGTTTTCGAGATATGACACAAACTTATCTTTTTTTGAAAGGAAACCATAGTTGGCTATGACCTCAAAAAATCGGACATTTTTAGAGTTTTTCAACGATATAATACTCGATATAGTTATTCATAACAATAACGGAGTTATGGATGCTTTTCTCTATTATTTTCACTTTTAATGTAGGTAGCCATGAAAAAGATTGTTTTCACTTTGACCTTTCCTCATTTGAGAGTAACTCCATTAAAGGTGCTGAACTGACAGTCGATATTGACAAGTTTTCGTGATAAAATGGAATATTCTAAAGAAGAAAAACTGAATATGGTGAAATGTTATATAATATGCCATAAAAATTCAGATCGTGCAGCTGAAGAATACTTTCATAGATATTTTAATCGTCGTCAACCTGCTCTATGTACATTTAAGAGGCTTTATGATAGTTTACACAGATATGGATCTTTTACTAAACCACTAAAGGAACGTAATGAAATTAACGAAGCAGCACAAATAAATGTAAATTTACGAGCTACAGCTATTCTTATTGATACTGCCTTAGCAGTGATTCCCTGGTACTCAGATTAAGGGTATATTTCTGGCTTCGGTCAGTACTAAAGTATGTCTTGCTCAAAATGTCTATTATTAAAAAAATAATAATTTGGACTATGAAGTTTAATGAGGAATATCAAACTCAAGCAAATAAATATATTTCATCAAACACATTTTAATAACCAAACATCCTGAGAATTAGTAATGGTTGTAGTAATATCGAATCCAACATAATTAGTTTTAAGGTAGGTAAGAGCAGCTGTTAACTAACAATTTCCTCAAGCCTGTGACATTTAATATCACTCGTAAATCGAATTGATATTGAATTGCAGTTTACAGTGTATAAATCCTGATTACAACAATTTATATGTGTACATTTGCCACGGTTATGTCATATTCCTGCTAAGGTTTAAGTGAGTGTTGAGTTTGTATTTCTTGTAAATTTGCCTTTAAGCAACAAAAATTGTGTTTCTTTTCATTGGTGTTGTAGTCTCTAAAGGCGTGTGTGGGGAAATTTAATGTATTGAACCATAGTACCCACGTTCAATTGATCTGAATCTAGACTCATTAATCATTTGTAAAACGAACAGAAGATTTAACTATATAAAGACTATTAAAATGAAATGTTGAAATACCAAAGTCTACGCACAGAAATTGAATTTTAGGCTAGAACAAGGTTTTAAGCCCAAATAAACATTTTTTTTGTTGGAAAATGAAAAAAAAATAATTTTTTTTTTATTATTGATGGCTTTGATAGATAGAGTGCTTATAAACCTCATCTGGCTGATTTAATATCGCGTAATATTATTTCGGGTATTACTTCTTTAGATGTATAAAGAATAAGGACTTATGAAGTTATTTGTTATGAATTAATAAAACAAAGTTGTACATTCACGTGAGTTACAAAAATTTTCTGTGGAAATAAGGCAACACTGTTTTATGTTTAAGCTCTTATATTTTGCTTCCATTTATCAATAGATAGTTTTCGCATTTATGGTGATTCTGATAAACTGACATCCAATTCGCTTCTGAATAATAAACCGCCCAGGGGCCTGTTTCATAATCAACTTGTAACTTGTAGTTTTTGTAACTTGTAGAATTTTGTTTCGTAATTCAACAACATTATTCTACAAGTAACAACTTGTAAAATCCAAAATATTAGTATTCGAAATTTGCACGTAGTGCACATGTCGAATAGTAATAAATTCAATTTTACAAATTATAACCTTTAGAATAATTTTGTTACAAAACTACAAGTTACAGGTTGATTATAAAACAGGCTCCAGGAAAACACTTTGATTTGAAAAAAAGTCTAGTACATTCTTCCCAGTTCGTCAGTTGATTATTGCGATCACCTGAACTCAATTGTTTTCCTGCAACTGATAAGTGTTTGAAAACTTTATATGGAGAAAAAGTGTAGTAAAACAATTTTGTAAAATTGCCCGGATTACTGGCTGTCTGGACAAAAACTATTTCTCACAGTTATTCTAAGAGAAAGAGATGTCTACAAAATGATCAACCAGTATTCCTGTACATAAGTAGTATATTGTAAACTGTATTTGGAGGCGTTTCAACTGTGACTTTGGAGTCGTTGTCAATGGCTTTGTGTTGTAGTTCGGGGTTTTTCCTGGAAAATCTCGCTTTGATGTTGATTTTATTGTTTGTCAAACATTTGACAATGACAATTTGTCCTTTGGCAATCACTTTATACCGTTTTCTGCTCTGCTAGCAATAAATTTCTCCAGTCCAAATTAAGTTCGATTGAAGGTGCCCCGATTTCTGTGTTGTTTATCATCATAGATCTGGCTGCCGGTGCTGACTAATACATGGTTGGCCTAGTTTTATTTGTTCACATGCCTTCTAGAACTGTTATATTGGTGTTTATTATTCCTTACTTCTAAAGGAATTACAAATATGTAAAAAAAAGAAATATAATCAAATTTAAAACCTCTTAAATGTAAAACACAAAAAATCAGTATTCAAACCAAATATAAATGTCATTAATAAAACTGTGACAAATTTATCAATTAAACACATTACACCAATAGAACAATATCTACTTTTTCAGGGGTTAAATTATTAATTCACTTCACAAATAAATAAACAAATAAACTAGACTTGAAAGTTGCCATTGATACAGTGCACAAAAACTCCCCCCCAGAAGTTTCCAGAGAACACCAAATAAGAAATTAACTACTCCTAGAGAGACAACACAAAACGAAGCACAATCTTACTCCTACAGAAAAATATTGTATAGAAAAACTTAAATAAGGCAACACAATTAATATTCTACCTGCCGGCTAAGGTAACACTACGGTTATATTTGATAAAAATGATTACAACATCAAAATGATTGACTTTACTAATAGAGGATCCTACTAGAAGCTTTAAAAAAAATCCTACGGAAAATAAAGAAAAAGCTGCTAGTTGCATTATAACAAAACACAAACAAAAATTCACTACATTAGAACGAAAACACTTTTATATGGAGTTCCAAAAATACATAAAGGCAAAAATAACAATGAGACTAATTGTAAGTTCAATAAATTCACCATAACAAAATTTATTAAAATTTAAACGATCCAAATAATTTAAAAAACACAATTATTTTTTAACAATATATAAAACTCTAATATTAAGAGAAATGGTATACTAGTAAGTTCCGCCATAATGAGGCTTTTTACACTGTACAAATTATAAAAAGTAAATTACAAGAAGATATTACCTTACCCAACAAAACAAAATTAAACATTTACACAATTATGGAACTAGACGAACTCTGCTTCTTTGTCTACTATAATTAGTAATATATTTATGACATATTTTCAAGAAAGATTAGATTAAAGATTTATAGGGAATTTTTATAATAAACCAAAAGTGTGGTGTGGAGATAAGTTGATGACATTTTTGAAGTTTGTGAGTATGGTGCTGAAGTGCTGCACTCATACCTAGATTACACAAATAGTCAAGAATCCACAATAAAATTTACAATAAATATCGAAAATTTGCATAAATTTGCTTATCTTGATCTATTTATAGATAGAACAAACAACACAATAAGTACGAATACTAATAAATATTTGAGTTTTAACTCTAGCCATAGCTTAAATGTAAAGAAAGGTGTTGTAGTGAGCTTATATCATAGAGTATAAAACAGATTTTCATCCACCCATATATTTGTCAACGAACTCAATATTATCCATAAACAACTACTTCAAAAAGAATATTCCCATGTCTTTATAAATAAAACTATATATCAACTAGATAGAAAGCTGCAATAACAAACCAGCACAAATAACAAACTCACCATAAATACCAACCAATTACCAACAAAGAATAAAAATATAAACATACTTCCATTTGTGATGTAGCGGAAAAATCGAGCAGTTAGGAAATAACTAAGATGTTAAAACGGTTTTTAAACTAATAATATATCAAACCATTTAACGCAACTCAAAATTCCAAACAATGTGTGTGCAGTACATGTCTGTGGCCATACTTATACCGGTGAAACTTCAACACTTTGAGAAGTAAGGAAAATAGAACACCAATATAACATTTCTAGAAGACATGTGGTCAAATCAAATTTGGTCAACCATGTATTAACCAGCACCAGCAAATTTATCACAGTTTTATTCATGTAATTTCTATTTGGTTTGAATATTCTTTTTTTCTGTTTTTCATATAAGAGGTGTTTAAATTTGTTTATAGTTTTATAGTTCTGTTTTTACATATTTGACATTCCTGTAGAAGTAAGGAAAAAAGAGCACCAATAGCACATTTCTAGAAGACATGAGGACAAATCAAATTTGGCCACCCATGTATTAACCAGGACCAGCAGCCATAGCGTATACTGGGATAAGACAAAGCTAACATTGACAGAACAAAATTTTAAAAACAGAAAACTTAAACAAGCCTGCTTTATGATGATAAGAAAACACGGAAATTGGTGCACCTTCAACCGACCTTCATTTGGACTGGCGAAATTTATTGATAGCAAAGCAGAAAAACGGTACCCTCAATATGTTTTGTTGTTTTTACTACATCGGATAATAGTAAAAATAACAAACAGGTCACTTTGGATTAGTTTTTATCGTTCTTTAAGCATAGTCCGTTTGTCGTTATTGTACTTTAGTTCAAGTGTTTCAAAATGTAAAAAAAACAGCCTCCCACGAGGCCAAATCACAAATGTATCATCCACATATCGTAACCATAAACTGGGTTTAAGACTTTTTGTTCTTAGTGCCAACTCCTCAAAATTCTTCATAATAAGGTTTGCTATTACTGGTGACTGTGGTAATCCCAAAGAAGCTCCTTCCACTTGTTGGAATGGTTGGTTCTCGTAAACAAAATAAGTGTTTATCAGACAGTACCTCATTAAGTCTACAAGGTGTTGAGGTGGTTTGTATATTTCTATTATGATATCAAAGGCTTCGTCGATAGGGATGTTGGTGAAAAACGACACTATGTTAAAGTTTACAAAAAGAGTATGTGCTAGTAAGACAGTTTTGTTAAGTATTACGATGAAATGTGTCGAATTTTTCACGTATGAGTCACTCTGCAAACGGTTGGAGTTATGGGCTAGGTATTTGGCTCGCTCTTGTGTTGGGGATCCAATTGAGCATATTATTGACCTCAAAGTTGCACCTTCTTTATGTACTTGCCAACCAATAGATTTTCGGACATCTTGATGACTTCAAGTGGAATGAGTTGCAGTTGGAGATTTTTGTCGATCCTAATTGCTTGGATTTCGGCCTTAGTTTTTTTCTCCAGATAAGTTGTTGGATCAGTAGCAATTTGTTTGTATGCTGGATCTTGTAGCAATGTTTGAATAAAACGTTGGATCTAAATTTACAGTCGCAATTCCTTTATCAGCAAGTTGAATGACAATGTTCTTGTTGAGGCGAAGTTGTTTCAAGGCATTATTTTCTTCTATAGATAGGTTCCTTTTGGGTGGTTTCGACTTTTTTAAAACATGTGACAATTCTTTCCGGGTTATTTCTGAGGGGTTCTCATCTAATTTTGAAACTGCTGTTTCCACGCCACATATTATGCACTCTGTTGGTATGTGAGAGGGAGCAATAGCGTAATTGGACCGAAGATGTGTTATAAACGGTATTATTCGTTCCCAGTTGCAATGAGGTTAGACTGTGACCGTTTTTACCGAAAAAAAATCGTTTTTGTGTTCCTGTTGGAGATTCAATTAGTTGAATTTTGTCTGTTGTTGTATTGTTGTCAACTATGCGTTCGTTTCGGCTCTAAATTCGCTAATCTTATCGAATGTATCCCATATTATAGGATGGAGTGTATTGCTTCCCTGTAGGTGGATATTTAAGAGTTTAGTATTAAGAACATCCAATTATCTTCTAACATCACGTGTGGCTTCTATAAATAGGGCACAACTAGCTTTCCATAAGATATTTTGTATTTTTCTGTTGTCATGTTTTTCGGAATAACTTCTTCATCGCGGCATCGTTGTAAAAAATGTAGACCGTACAAAAGTTTGCTTCTTTGCGGGCGTAATTTCTCAGATGTTTTACACAAATAAAAATTATTCTCCCCTTAGGGGAAATGTGTTAGCTGGTTTCCGGGAATTCATCCGCGTAGTTGATATCTACTCCCTGCCATGTTCAGGTTGTTTCGCTTAATTCTCGTAGCCTTCTGCTTACGCTTCTATGTTCAGTAGCGTGCGCGATGTTATATGGTCAAGGTTTGGCGCTTTACGGTTGGTACAGGCAGCCGTTACCGGTACCAACCGATAAGCGTCAAACCGCGACTAAATAACAGCGCGCACGCTATGAACATTTTGTTTCCACGATGAAAAGTGAACAACAAAATTAATCGAAGAATTATTCTCGAAATTTGAAGAAAAACAAGAACTAATTGTATTTCAAAGACAATATGATTTTAAAATATTAGAAGAAAAACGACAAAAGGATTTTAAATTATTCGAAGAAACTCAAGAACAAACTGAATTAAAAAGACAGACTGCTGAGTTAAAAAGACAACAGCAATTTGAACAACTAATGATAACAGTATCGCAAGTTAATGAAACAGGTAATGAAAGAACAAAAATAGTGGAATCAGACATAAAAGAGATAAACGACAACATAAAGATCCTAAGAAGTAATGTAGAGACCCTTGAAACCAAAGTAGATAACATCGATGCCACCCAGAGAAATTAGTGCTATTCAAAAGAATGTAGAAACACAAATTAAAAAGTTTTATAAGGACTTACAGCGAGGAAAATACCAGAACACCATGAGTACCACATTTGATGGAGTTCATCTTGGCCCATGTACCCGGGGTGGTTGCTGGTCCACCACCGGGCGCCTCCCCAGGTGGCGGATAGGGGACGCTCTCCAGCAATGGGGAGTACTGAGGATTTCCTCAGGGCGGACCAAAATCAGATAGGGGAAGGAACCCCGAAAATAAACCATTCATGGATATGGGTGATAAGGCCAACTTAATACCCCAGGTGGGTACCTCTGCAGAGGATAATCCCACCACCGGTTCCGATCGAGTGAAAGCCTCGGTGGCCGGTGCACGCTCCACGGATTCTAGGGGGAGCGAATTATCACTGGTTCCGTCACATGGTGACAAGAAGAATAAGAACACTGCTAATGGTACAACATCGACCATTAAAACTAGAGCTGGCAGCAAGACGCTATTCAGCCAAGTCCTCCAAAAGGCGGATAGTGCAGTTGACGCCTCCCAAAGGGCCACAACTGAGAGTGGCGCTCCAAACAAATTAGGAGCAAAGATCGATGAGCTCTTGAAGTTCATTGGGCCTAGGCACAATGTACATCATGAGATCAAGAAACTGGCATACGCCATTAAGTCAGAATATGACAAATATCAGACGTCAACGACGCGGCCACCTCCTGTAGCGAAACCTGCTACAACACAGACATCGCCAGTAAAGGTGTCAAACACTCAGACACAAGGTGAAAAGCAAAAGGAGGTCCCAAAAGCGGCTGCCTCAAAAGCAGCCAACTCAAAACCGACTGCATCAACACCGGCGGCCCCAAAGCAGGCGGCTTCAATAAAAGTAGCCTCAGTAGCAAGGACCTCGCCACCGAAGGCCTCGCCTTCAGTAGCCCCATCAAGTAAGGCACCACTAGTTAAAACTCTTAAACCGGTGCTAGCTAGCAAGCTAAAGCCCGGTAAAGAAGGTTGCCAGAACATCGGGCAAACCACCCAGGCAACAACAAGTAGGGTGGTCAATTCAGAAGCGGAGAGAAACAATGGATTAAAACCCAAGTTTAAACCGCAGACCAAAAAACAACCTTCAAACCAGTCGACTGACTGGCAAGTGGTAAAGAGGAAAAAGTCCCCGAGGACCAATAAGCAAAAACCAGCCCAACATTGTACGCTGCTTACAAAGAAAGGCGAGAAGAGCTCCCATGCAGATATCTTGCGAGGTATCAAGAATGATCCCACCTTGCAGGATATAGGCAAAAAAGTCAATAAGATTCGACGAACAGCTAAGGGAGATCTCCTTTTGTTATTCGCGAAGGCAGACGCTCAGGAGATGGAGCGCTATTGTAATGCCATCAAGAATAAACTCCCAAGCGGGGCCACTGTACAATCTCGAATACCCCAAATCGAGATTGAAATTAAAGACCTGGACGAGATCAGTACCAAGGAAGAGGTAGTAAACCTGCTCAAAGATAATATCGACGGCCTGGCAGAGATCACTGAGGAGGCAGTGAAATCACTTCGACGGGCATATAGATCAACACAAACGGCAGTTGTTTGTCTCCCAGAGGTCCAGGCCAAGAAAGCCATCGCACTTGGAAAGCTGAAACTTGCGTGGGGCACAGTACGTGTTCGCGAGAGGATCAGCCTTCGACGGTGCTTCAAATGCTGGCACTTTGGGCACAACGCCCAGGCGTGCAGAGGCAAGACTGACCGAAGCAGTTGTTATCACAGATGCGGAGGCGCTGGTAACAATGCCTCGGCTTGTCAACAACCTGCCAATTGCTTACTCTGCAAAGAGAAAGATAGTAGGTCAGACTGCCGGCACGTTGCGGGTAGTTGGAAATGTCCGATCTACCAACAGGCGATGAGAGCAGCACAAGCCCGTAAATGAAAGTACTGCAACTCAACCTCAACCATTGCGAAGCAGCCCAAGACCTACTGGTACAGCGGGTGCGGGAATTGGATTGCGACGTAGCCATAATCTGCGAGCAGTACAAAAACTTCGACACCCTGTCCTGGGTAAATGACACAACGGACAGAGCAGCGATATGGGCTTGCGGTAAACTTCCGTTCCAACAACTCCCAAATACCCCCGAACCATGGCTTGTGAGAGCCAAAGTGGGAGGGGTCCACTTCTATAGCTGCTATGCACCTCCTAGTGCACAACTCGAAGAGTTCGAGTTATTCTTGGACACCTTGGCGGAGGATGTACGGAAGCGTGAATCGGTCGCCATCGCAGGTGATATCAACGCCTGGGCAATTGATTGGGGATGCCGGGAAACGAGCGCGAGAGGACGAGCTCTCCTCGAGACCATGTCTTCGCTCAACCTGGTACTCCTCAACACAGGAGCCGTAAGCACATATCGCAAAGGCACTGCCAGCTCCATTATCGACGTAACATTCGTTAGCAGCAACCTAATTAAAGGGGGCTGTGAGTGGCGGGTCGATGAGGAGTTTACTAATAGCGACCACCAAGCTATTATTTGGGAAATCAACACCACTCCCAAACGAAGATTGTGTGTCAGTCGAGCGAGGTCACAGCCAGTCGGCTGGAACAAAAATGCTTTCGATGCTGATTCATTCGCCTTGGTTATGGAGCAGGAACCATTGTCAATAGCAACAAGCGCAGAAGCCACTGCCAAAGAGGTAATGACAAGCGTTGTCAAGTCCTGCGATGCTTCCATGCCAAGGAGACGGCAGAACAACAGCCGCCCACGAGTTTACTGGTGGAACGACGCGATCTCACAACACCGACGAGAGTGTCTCAAAGCACGAAGGCTGCATCAACGAGCACGGAGACGCGACAGGGTCACAACAGAAGAACTAAGGCTCGACTATGAGATCAAAAGACAACAACTACGAAGAGCCATTCTCTCAAGCAAGAGATCCTACTGGAAGGAGTTGTGTGACGAAGTTGACCAAGATCCATGGGGAAAACCGTATAAAATCGTGATGCATAAAATCAAGGCCACCCCCATGACATCAACGAACTGCCCCGAATCATTGCACCGCATTGTCACTCACTTGTTTCCTGCGAAGCCTGAGCTACCGGCTTATCCTTCGTGGCAGGTGAGGGACGAAGATATACCATCAGTGACTATGAATGAGCTGATGGGCGCGTGCAACCGGCTCCAAAACGGTAAGGCTCCCGGTCCAGATGGCATACCTAACATCGCGCTAAAATGCGCCATAGCCAATAGGCCTGACATGTTTCTACACATGTATGAGACCTGCCTAAAGCAGGGGGTTTTTCCGACTAAGTGGAAAAAGCAGAGGCTTGTGCTCCTACCTAAAGGGGGAAAGAAACCTCCAGACGAACCGTCATCATATCGTCCCCTCTGTATGTTGGACTCTGCGGGAAAACTCCTTGAAAGAATAATAGCAGATAGGCTGGAGCCCTACGTTGAGCCAAAACTTTCCACCAACCAATTCGGGTTCAGAAAGGGGAGATCAACCATCGATGCCGTGACACTCGTTACCAACATCGCCAGAGAGGCTATCTCGGGAAAGAGATGGAAAAGAGGTGGAAAAAAGTACTGTCTAATAGCCACCCTGGATATCAAGAACGCCTTTAACTCGGCCCGCTGGGACCGCATTCTGGAGGCTCTTGCCAGGATGGAAGTTCCGCAGTACTTGCGCAGAATGGTTTCAGCGTATTTCAAGGACCGCATCTTGTTGTACCAAACTGAAAATGGGCAAGTAGACTATAAGATCACAGGAGGTGTACCTCAGGGCTCTGTTCTTGGCCCCCTCTTATGGAACGTAATGTACAACGACCTGCTCCTGCTCGGTCTGCCTGAGGGCGTCAGGCTAGTGGCATTCGCCGATGATGTGGCATTGATCATAGTGCGCAAGCACATAGAGGAGATACAAACAACCTTCTCATTCGCTATAGCCACAATTCAGCATTGGATGCTCGCAGCGGACTTGAGTTTAGCAGAGCAAAAGACCGAAACACTTCTTGTTAGCAGTCGGAAGGCAAGGGAAACCATCACCCTCAAAATAGGCGACACCTACATACAGTCGCAGCCCTTCATCAGCTATTTGGGGGTGCTCCTGGACACACGGCTCAACTTCAAAGAGCACATAATCGCGGCCAGCAAGAAAGCAGCTGGGGTACAGGGGGCATTATCTAGAATAATGCCGAATGTCGGAGGCCCTAGACAGATAAGAAGACAGCTACTGGCAACAGTAACTACTTCTGTTTTGTTGTACGGGGCACCGGTATGGGAGAAATCGCTCGAGCTACCATCGTACCGCCGGAAAATGAAATCAGTCCAGCGGCTCTCAGCGATTCGAGTGGTATCATCCTACCGCACTGTGTCTTACGAGGCGGTGATTGTGATTGCCTCTACCCTGCCAATCGACATCCTGGCTGCAGAAAGGGGACGGCTTTATCGCAGAAAGTTAGAAAAAGACCAGCCGACAGGAAACAGCGATGAAAGAGCCATGAGTCTAGGGCAATGGCAGGAGAGGTGGGACAGCTCTACTAAAGGCCGGTGGACATATCGATTGATACCTAACATCAGTCGTTGGGTCAACCGCCAGCATGGGGAGGTTGGGTTTTACATCACTCAACTACTGACTGGACATGGATGCTTTCGAGCATACTTGCACAGGTTCAGGAGGGCAAACTCCCCAAACTGCCCACACTGTACGGACGTGGTAGAGGACGCGGAACACGTGTTCTTCTCCTGCCCCCGGTTTCAGGATCAACGTGCTGAAGTGGAGAGGATTCTGGAGACTAATATCGTTCCAGAACAAATAGTAGAAGCCATGCTGAAGGGCCCCCAAGCCTGGAACTTGGTATCAGATTACGCGGAGACTATCCTCAAAGAACTCCGCAATACGTTCGAGGAGTAGGCTTTAGAGGCTTCCAATGTAAGAGCAGTAAACATCTGCAATGAACCACCCTTGCGAAGTAGTATTGAGTAAGAGTGCCGCAAGGGACCATGGTTGTAGGAGAAAGAGGTTAGGGTTTTAGCGGGTATACGGTATACTGGTTTCAATGCAACGACCTACTCTTGCTTTGAAGTCATTGCATCGGGAGTCCCGCACGACGGCCAGCACGTGCTAGCTAAGTACGCAATGTATTTCCCCCCTCTTCGGATAAAAAAAAAAAAAAAAAAATCTTGGCCCATGTACAAACGGCAATTTGAAGCCGTGGCTACCACTAATGGATGGATGAAAAATCTACCTCTCTGGTATTTTCTTTGGTCCGGCATTATAGCTCCTCCAAAGCATTCCAACCGACGAACAGGGAAATTTCGATAAGATCATCGCGATCTTAGGCAGAAGGTAAGACAATCAATCCTTGAGTCAAGTATACCAGGTGCAACTAAGTGGAAAAACCCAAAAATCCGGAGAAAGACTTCAAGAATTCGAAGCAGAGATTAGACGTTTAGTACACTTGTCCTACTCAGATCTGCCAGAGGAAACTAAAGACCAATTGGCCACCCAGAGTTTTATAAACGGCATCAGAGATGTGGAAGTACAAAGAAATCTAAGACTTGGCGTCAAGTAAAGTAATGAAGTCTTACTTCGGGCTTTGGAAGTAGACGCAGTTATGAGCATGTCCAAACCCTCCAGGCAGTGTTGTACTGAATACATAAAGGACGCACAGAACACTTTCAATGTAACTGCAGAGTAAGTCTATCTGAAGATGGGACAAGGTAGCTAGATACTCGGGCATCCAGAAACCGTTATGGGTCCAATGGGACTCTCTAAGAGTAGAGAATGGAATGCTAAAGAAATTTGGGAAAGTACTGACGGCCGAGAAACTAAGTCGAAACTTCTAGTCTCAAAGCAAATGGTACCAACTATCCAGACCGAAGTACATAATCGGATAACCAAAGGTCATCTGGGCACGAATAAATCCTGTGATAAAATTCGCCAACGGAACTACTGGTAACTTACTTCGAGAGCTTGGTGTCGGAAATGTGACACCTGTGCAGCCAGTGAGGGCCCAAAAAACCGGACCAAAGGCAGAATGTAGCATTATAATCTGGGGGTCCCGTTTGAGAAAATTTCCATCGATGCCGCCGGTCAATTTCTGAGAGGAGAAACAAATGTATTTTGGTCGCAATGGATTACTTCAGCAAATGGCATGTGCCACGGTAGCGACGGTGCTGGTAGAACAGCTATTCTACAGGTTTGGCGTCCGGTTGGAACATCACTCATACCAAGGCCGTAACTTCGAATCGAATGTATTCCAAAAGGTCTGTACGATGTTAAGAATCAGGGAAACGAGAACAACACCTTTGCATCCACAGTCAGACGGAATGGTGGAAAGAATCAACTGGACCTTGAAACAACACCTATCCAAGGTTGTCAGCAATAACCCGCATGACTGGGATGAGCATATTCCCTATTCCTGTTAGCCTATTGCTCAGTTGTACATAACGGTACTGGTCTGACGCCAATCCGAGTACTGTTCGGGAAAGAGCTGATATTGCCCTGCGATCTGGCTTTTGGCTCCCCGGAAGAACCGACTTAAGAAATCAACGAATATGCCGACCAACTCCAATATAACAAGCTGGAAATACACCAACTAGCCTTATCGCAGTTGTTGACCACCAGCGACCGGAAGAAGACACTATATGACCTGAAGGCCAATTCAGTCGGGTTCCATGAGAGGGACAAGGTCTGGCTGTACAACCCCCAGAGGAGCAAGGGTAAATCTCTAATGCTTACACCCGCCTGGGATGGTCCATACGAGGTAGTAAAGGGCATTTGGATCGACTCACTCCCTAACATGGAGAGAATGTTTCTGATCGGGACGAGCATAATTAAAGGTGGGCAGTATTATAAAATTTATTTGCCGCAACTGGAGAAAACATCCATCATTCCGACGAAAACAAAGCATCAATCTCTGGGATAATAAGGAAAAGAGTGGCACTGACCAGAACCTTCTATGGGACAAAAAGTATTAAGATCAAACGCTGTGCGAACAATGAAATACCCTTCTGGAATAACGGTGGAATGCCATCAAGAACTACGAGAAATGGACGGTCGGACATCCAGAATCGAAATAAAAAGCTGTATGTTGAAAGAAAAACCAAACAATTCAAAGTCGATTCTGACTTCGTTGTCAATTGCAAAATATGTATTGAAAATGTAAATTGCAAATTGAAAGTTTCATTTATAATAAACGTTTGGTTTTTCTTTCAATATGCAGCTTTTTATTGCGATTGTGGTGTCATTTCCCAAGAAAAGAAAAATAATTTAGATTGCCGTGTTACTATTTTGATATAAGTTGTTTTCAGTATAAGTCGTTGCCCATATTGGATTTTTATGTGTAAATAAAGTTGTAGAAAGTGACTATCAGTTTATTAAATTTAATTTGAACCCACGAAGTTTATTGCAATATACACATGCAACTCATTGTAGGCTACCCTATAAAATATTTGTTTTGTATCATTTTTCAACCACTTTATATAACTATAATTCTGCTCCATCCTATATATGCAACTTCTTATGGACTACGAAATATAAATTATTTTGAATAAAGCTTTATAATTATAATTATATTCCACCATACATTTTAACCAATACAACAATAATTACACTACATCCTTTATTCCAACAAGCCATCTTGAAATGTTATATATTATTAAGTATCTGTATATCCAATATTAAGCATATTTTGTTATTAACATGGTTTTTACTCTTCTATTTGCCACTAGATGAAAAACCTCCTAATTTTCTATAGAAAAATTGATGGAATAATTTTATTTTATGGTTTATTTTCCAGTAAAAAATAGATCTTTATATGCAAGCAAAACATTTTACTCATCTGAATTTCTCTGAAAATAGTGTTCTAATTCTCTTTAAATTTGAACAAATGACTGTAGGTGTGAGCAATGCATATGTAACTTTTCATATAAAGACAATACTAAATATTTGAAATAAAATGTCTGAATTCGCATGGTCATATTTTATATCTTTCATTTTACTAAACGAATTCACAGAACAGTATATTAAAAAGCACAAAAAAAGAAACGAGTAATTTAAATTACGGAAACTGCATTCGTCTGAATAATATCGGTCTCTATGTTTTAATAACCCTCAACGAGAAACAAATTAGAAATCACCAAAATGATGATTTATAAAGCAATTATTGTAAGTAGCAAGGAAATACAGAATACAATTTATCAGTGCAATACTCGTATTTATTTAATATCAGTTTAATAAAAAGAAACATTCAATAACTTGTAACTTAAATTGAGACGGCATTCATATTTATTATAAAATGGATTTAGTACTTTAACTAATGTACAAGTTTAAGATGTTAACTAGTAACAGTGTTTTCAAAAATTAGGTATCTTGAACCGTGAATTAATACCATGTTGAAATATAATACAATAAATATAATCGATTTAAATGTCAGCCCAAATTTTTTAAACTTTTTGTTACATTTACTATTGTAGTAAAATTATGTGTCCTCATTTTATAAAAACAATTTATTAGTGGTTTTTTATCTATTTAGTGGTAATGGATTCCCAAATGATATAATTATATTTGCCTTTATTTATTGTTGTAAATTTGAATATTTAGAAATATTAAACAAAGATTACTCCCATATCCACACATCTTTCCGCTAACCTAGTAAATTTACTGTACTGTTTCTGAGTGATTTGTGGTTTATTGAGTTAATGAATTGCTTCTTATATGCAGTCTGAATATTTTCCTGAGGCAAGTTGCGTGTAAAAAACCTTTTGATTTATTTAAGGCATACCGCAAAATTATGTCGAATAGTGAAAAGTTAGTCCACCAACTTAATAATTGATTGGACCAAACCACCATTGTATGACCAATTACGTTATTACGTATTTCCGGTTCGCATGAATTAAGAAGTTTTAATACAAATGTTTCCAACATGTTCAAATAAACGTTCTGGTTTAAACTGTCTTCTGTAAAATATGAAGCAGCAATTCGATCAAAAAAATTTCCACACCATATAACTTTTTTATACCGCTGACTACTTTTGTTGGTAATTTAATTAGGATTTTCGAAGGTCCAATGACGGATATTTTAGGAAGATACTTGATGTAAAATGTATACTCATCAGGAAATATTTTATGGCAAATTCTTTCATCTCTCGTTAAGATTTTTGAAATTTTACGAAACCAGAATTCTGATGTATGTTTATTTGAGTTTTTTGGATATGTGACAATTATATGAGCTGTTTATTTTTTCTGAGTTCTTTTGGAATAGCACCACTTAAACTTGAAAGTCTGTGCTTTTCAAAAAGTCTAAACGTTTCAAGGTCTAAATCAGACCCCGTGATCAATGGTATTAACACAAATGAACAAGAAATTAAAAATTAAAAGGAATCGTGTCGGGACTTCTAGGATATTAATGTTGCCACGTTCAAAGGGTGTCCGTGGAGTTACGTTGATGGCAATAGGCTGTCGAGATTTTTTCGGTAAACTTTTTCTCTCTGGCAAGTTTGACAGTTTTTAATAAAATTTTCTAAGGACTAAGGATGTTCGTTAATCAGTCCTTACTAATTGTATTTTTCTTTTATTCTGCGGATGGTTTCATTGTTGCCTCTACGTATATGTACGTATATGATTTCCCGTTATGGAATTGGTCAGGAATAATAGATATTTGGTCTTTCTCAACTATTTGGACGATATTTTGGCAAACTTTTCATTTAATATCAGTTTCGGAAAATAGAACGAAAGCATTTCCACAATGGGCAAATCAATGCTAATCTCAACACAGAATACTCCGTTTTCGGTAAACGGTTTTCGTTCTCTACTCTTATATAAAGATGCGAAAAAGATCTCTTTAACTACTTCTGGGTGAGAAGGGAAAGGGACGATGTAATAGCGTCTCTTTCTGATACTTTTGATTGCAAAGAGATTTACTGTTGTGTTATGGAAATCAGCAATTTCCTCAAAAATATCTTCGATGATGTCATGGTGACTCTTTGATGAGAAGGAAATACTAGAATGTTTTTGTTTTCTCGGTCTAAGAGTTGTCGTAGTCTATAAGTGAAACGGTTTGATATCGCTCGACAAACGTTCTAAATTGTTCAGAGATTTGTTGGATATTAATGGGACTTTTTGCCTCGGGTTCTCGGGAGTCATCGTCAGCTTGTTCGAAAGGATATGTATTCATTAAAGTTGTTAACTTTAATGCGAGAGAGAGCATCGACATTTTTGTTTACGTTACCGGGTTTCTAAATTATTTGATAGTCGTGCTCCTCGAGCTTAAGGCGAAATCTTGCAAATCTTTATAGAAAACAGCCAAGTTAACGGGCGGTGGTCGGTCAAAAGTAGAACGTATTATTATTGGTCTAAAGTGTTTAACCGCCCACACTATTGCAAGGACTTTTCGTTCTATGGTTGAATACTTAGTTTCAGCATTGCAGAGGGTCCTGGAGGCATAGGCTACGGGCAAATCTTTAGCTACGGGGCCTTTAGAGAAGACTAAGCCGATAGCAAATGAACTGGCCTCGGTGGTAAGAATAGATGACTCTTCATAATTGGGGTATATGTGTATGAGGGGTAGAAGTAAGGGCTCTTTTGAATTCGTCAAAAGATATAACGCATTCGGAATCGAACTGGAAAAGTATGTCTTTCTGAAGTAATCTTGGCGAAATTCGGGATGAATCGCCTGTAATAGCCTGCTAAACATAAGAAGGGCTTGATGTCTTTTCGGTTTTTTGGTTGCGGAAAATCTAGGATACAATCTACCTTTGAGGGTTTAGGCTTTACGCCTTCGGGAGTTATAAGGTGGCCAAGATACACGAGCTCTTTGCGAAGAAACTCGCATTTGTCGGGTTAGATCTTTAGATTGGCTTTTTGCAAGCGTTTGGAAACTTCAGAAAGCCGGTCTATGTGCTCATGTATAGTTGGAGAATGGACGATAATGTCATCTATATAGACTAAACATCTCTCGTTTTGAATACCTCAAAGAATTTTAGCCATTACTCTTTGGAAGGTGGATGGAGCGTTTTTAAGACCGAAAGGTATTCTAACGAATTCAAAATGACCATTATCAGCTCTGAAAGCTGTTTTTTGGGTGTTTTTAGTATCGTTTTCGATTTGGTGAAACCTGAAGCGAGGTCGAGAGCGGTGGCATTTGCCAAGTTGGTTAAGCAAATCCGAAATGTTCGGTAGGGGGTATTTGTGGTCAACAGTAAGTGCATTTAGTATTCGATAATCGATGACAACACGCCATTTTTGGATACCAGAAGCGTTGTCTTCTAAACGTTGTTTGTGGCATATTCTTGATTACTTTTATGTTTTTTGTTTGGGCATAACACCAAAATCGAAATAAAACGACGTATATTCTGACTTCGTTGTCAATGGCTTTATATTTATTAATGTACATTGCAAAATGATAGATTAATCAAATTTTCATTTTGCATGGGGAATGTAATTTCTGTGTCGGCAAAAGATAGGAAAGCCTCAGTATTATTGAGAATACATTTTAATTTACAGATTTGTTCTGTTCGGAGTTCTAAACAAATTGTATTTACTGGGTTGCAATTATTGAATGTTGAAGGATTCTGTATATTCTCTACATAGGATTCTATGTAAAGGGATAAAGTTCTAAAATTGGTCACAAATTTTTTGCTGTTAAAGTTTATAACGCAATTGTAATGTTCAAGGAAATCTAAACCCAGTAATCCTTCGAATTCAATGTTACAAATATACACCTTTGTGGCTCGGTGGCATTAAAAGGTACAAGGGTGGATTTGTTGATTAAGATTGACTGATTTGTGATTCCTTGGATAACTACGTTTTCGGGAAATCGTTGTTTAAATTGTCTTCAAGTTTCGGGCTTAAATATTGACAGTCCTGCTCCGGTGTCAATAAGGAGTTTGTACGTATTGGAAGAGCCGGTGATGTAGTAAAGGTTTTCGAATTAACCGAAAAAAATGACCTTACAAAAATTTTTGTTCGGGAAAGTTTAGGTTTGGATTGAAATCGGCCAAGTTCATTGTTTGAATTTGTATTTGAAGATCGGAGATCTCGTGATCGGGAGGTTTTGCTTCTACAGAGACAGTCTGAATATTTTGTTGAGAAGAAAATTGTTCGCTATCATACTTTTCATCATATTGTTGGTTATAATTATCTTTACAAGCATTTTCGTTTGAATGGTATTCATCTGTCATGTTTGTGGGTATCAGGATAATAATTGTTGTGGGAATGGCTTCGTATTCAGTTGGTGTTTGAATATTTTGTTGTTCAGCATACGCGAAATTATAGTTATGTCCATATTGATTTAGGTGATGAGTTTTCTGTTGTTGTTGTTTGAAAAAACTCTGATTTGGCCTGTAATTACCAGAAGTTGGAGTAGGTCTACTTGTTGAGGGTTGTTGTTGCTGGTAAGAAAATTGAGGCCTACTATTAAAATTCGATGGTTGATTAACGGACTGATTTACATAATATGAGCGATGACCCGAATAATTTGGGTGAGAATTTTGATTAGTCAGGGATTGTCTCATTCTGATGAGGTATTCGCAGCTGAAATGTCTGATCTTTATGCAAAACAAACATTGTTTTGTGGGTGGGCCATTATTCGGTTTACGAGGCGGTTGTGGTGAATTTCGGTTTACTGAAAACATCTGATTTTCTAGATTAGACAACTGTAATACTCTTTTAATACAGGAAATAGCGGTCAGAATATCTATGGGATCACTGGCTCGTACAATTTTGCCAATTTTCGGCTGTAGACCCGTAAGTAGGCTAGTTAGAGCCATTAACTAAATTAAGTAAATTTGTACCTATTTCTCCTTGACAGTAAGTAAGGTTTTGTTTATTAACAGCTGCTAAAATTTTAGTTTGGTGCGTTTGAAGCCCAGCTGAAAATCTTAATGGGGACTCGTTTGGTAATTGCTTTATTCTTGGCAGGTCCTGAATAAGGGCGGAGAGATCCCCTGGTTTTCCAGAATGATTTTCTAATAGACTTTCAATATCCGATAAATAACTGGGGTGACGTGAATTAACTAGCACATCTGCTCCTCCATGGAGTTTGTTCTTAATGTGGAGAATTAACAGAACTTGCTGATTATCAGATGCCATAGTATATGCGGTATTGCAAGAACAGATAAATGTGTTTAAAAATATTAGGGTCCCATCGTATTCGGGAATAATGGCAAACATTTCTGAGCTTATAGGGCTCTACATTTTGTGCTACAGCTCTCGTTCCTGGCATTTTGTAATTTTACTAAAGATTGTGCAATATTCGGAAAATCAAAAGCTTGGAAAAAGCGAAGTAAATAACTGTTATTGAAATTAAAATAGACTAAAAAAATAGAGGAATTCATTCTTTGTCACTGGGCGAATAAAGGTATAAACATAAATAAATATTTGAAATGTGTTAAAACTATAAAAATTAAATTTCGTTCTTGGGTAAATATTTAGGACAGTTCATTTAAAATAGGAAAAATGAAAGAACTGGTTGTTCCAAAATTATTAAAAATTATAACTTTTTAAGGCTTAAGTGATTATCCCTATCATAGGACTTGTTCTATCCGTCACTGAACACTAGTTAGCGGCTGCTTATTCCCTTGTTGAGCTCGGTAGTTGGTGTCCAAGTAGGTTCTTTGTATTCACGAAGGTTAGGAAACCACCATAATTAGTTGAGTTCTCTCTTGTTCTAATTACGTCTAGAATATCCTACTGACTGCGCCAATTTTTAGATTAGGTTTCAATAAATTCACTTTTTAAAAAATATATTTATTTCACAATATAAAAATTTAAGTTACAAAATAAAACATTATATGTCAGAAATTATGTGAAGATTATGAATGCTGCTAATATTTTGCGGTTACATATATAACATAAGAATCTTAAAGCTACGTGATTTCTAAGAATTCTAGGAAGTTTTAATATGATATCTGTGTGAACTCAATTGTGGTTCAAGCAGCTACGGTATCTTTAACGTGAAAGTTAGTACACTTCTCATATAACACACACACACACACATATATATATATATATATATATATATACAGGGTGAGTTTTTTATGAACAGTATGGGGATCTCGGAAACTAGCGGAGATAGAGCAATGGTTAAATTGGGAAAGATTTGCAGTTTTACTGGCTCAATTTAATGCCACTTTCTCTCATTGACTCTATGGCTCTGAACAGCCTTTTAACAGGTCTTGTGCCAAATATAGAGCAAATTATACGTGCCAGCAACCCTGACGACATTATAACTGCTGTTTCTAGAATAAAACGGGAGATACAACTGTGTCATTTAGAAAACCAAAAGTTTCAAGTGACACGTAACCACCAACAATAAAAACGACCAAACGCTACTACTTTTATAAAGCAATGCTCGTTTTGCAAACGAACAGGGCATTCGTTTAACGAATACTTAACTAGACAAAGGCAACAGCAGCCAAACTCGAATTTTAACAATAATCAGTTCCAACAATTTCGACTTAATCAATTTTCTCAGCCCGCAAACCAAATGAGACCCAACTTTGACCAGAATAGACAATTCCAACAAAATCGACCCTCAACTAGCGGACAAACTTTCGATCCAATCCAAACTTTTTCAGAAATCAGCAACAAAGGACCCATCACTTTAACCACTCAGATTTTTATAACACTCCTAATTACACAAATGATCTATCCAACAATTTCTATGACTCTGATTACCCTCAACAAGATGAATACTCTTATTACGATACGGTGCCAAAAGGTAACGATTTCCATTCCTCTCAGGCTCAAAGTTATGACAATCATGAACATGATTACCCATAATTCTGCTCTGATTTCCCCGATAATTCTCAGCAAAATTTTCAAACGGCTCTCACAGTAGACAAACCACCGGACACTCAAATTCTCAATCTTCAGTCCCAATTCAAGACAATGAGTTTCAACGACAGCATCAATCCAAACCTCAACTTCCCGGAAAACGCTTTCCTATAAGCCCCGCACTTTCAGTTAACTCAAAGAACCTCTTTTACATCAATGACGCTTCTAACACTTACAAATTGTTAATCGACACAGGAGCAGGCTTATCAATCTTCAAGCCCAAAACTTTCCAAAAATTTCCCAACCGATCTCCTGAAAACGTTGTGATAAAAGGTATCACTAACCAAAAAATTCTCATAAACGAATCCACTTTAGTCCCGTTCAATCTAACAGATCCACACAAAGTCTACATATGCAATCTAGACATCGAATTCGATGGCCTATTAGGCTCCGATTTCCTGGAGCATTACAATTGTGTAATAGACTTTAATAAGAAAGTTCTGGTCACTAATTTCAAAACCATCCCCCTCATGAAAGTTACTGAAGAGACATTATCAACCGACAGACAACTACAGATAAACAACCAAACGATTTCAAATACCATCAGTATTGAACCGCGGACAGAACGTATTTTTAAACTTAAATGCGATTTACAAAATACGGAGGCCATTCTAACTTCCACCGTAATAGAAAACGTAAGATTACCAAACGCTTTAGTCCAGGTTAATGACAAGGGTGAATTTTTCACTTCTATTTTAAATGCAAATGCTAGCCCAAAAATTTCAACAAAATTCAATTAGTACCCATTCAGAACCTTTCTGTTAACCACTGCGAACAAATATCTTTCGGAAACAATCCTAATATAGACAGACTAACAGAAATTCACAACCAACTTCGACTCGAACGAGGAGAGGGCAGAATTAATCCAACAACTTTGCATCGATTTCTCGGACATATTCTATTTAGAAGAGAACAATCTTAGCTTCACTAACGAGATAAAACATTCTATTGGTACAAATAACTCGAAACCCGTATTCACCAAGTCTTATCGCTATCCCCAAATCCATAAGGAAGAAGTTCGAACCCAAGTCTCAAAAATGTTAGAACAAGGTATCATTCGCCCTTCAAATTCCCCTTGGTCTTCCCCTGTGTGATTTCTCCCAAAAAAACAAGACGCATCCGGCAAACAAAAGTGGCGCGTAGTCGTGGACTACCGAAAACTTAATGAACTCACAGTAGACGATAAGTATCCCTTACCTAACATATCGGACTTACTGGACCAACTTGGCAAATGCCTTTCGGTTTGAAGAATGCTCCCTCAACCTTTCAAAGGGTGATGGACAACATTCTCATCGAAATCCAGAACTAGAGATGCTTGGTCTATATGGACGATATAATCGTCTACTCACCAAGTATACACGAACATTTGGCCCGACTGACTGAAGTATTCAAACGACTTAGGAAGGCAAATCTTAAGATTCAGCCTGATAAATGCGAATTTCTCCGTAAGGAGGTCGCATATGTAGGACTCCTCATTACAAAGGACGGAGTAAAACCGAACCCGTCCAAAGTTGAATGTATACTTAACTTCCCCCAACCGCAGAACCAGAAAGACATTAAATATTTTCTTGGACAAGCTGGCTACTATCGCCGATTTATACCAAACTTTGCCAAAATACCCAAACCTCTCACAAAACTGCTCAAAAAAGACGTTTAATTTCATTTTAATTCAGACTATGTTGACTCCTTTAACAAATTAAAACAAGCTCTCACGTCCACTCCGATCTTGATCTATCCCGACTTCAACGAACCTTTTCTCCTAACTACAGACCCTAGTGCTTTCGCAATCGGCGCTGTACTTTCGGAGGGACCAATAGGCAAAGACCTGCCCATTGGATATGTCTCTAGAAGTCTCTGCAAAGCAGAGACTAGATACTCAACCATAGAGCGCGAACTTCTGGCCATCGTCTGGGCTGTCAAACACTTTCGTCCAATAATTTTTGGCCGCAAGTTTAAACTCCTGACCGATCACCGCCCGTTAACGTGGCTCTTTTCTATCAAAGATCCGGGTAGTCGACTTGCGAGATGGCACCTCAAACTTGAGGAATGTGATTATGAAATCATATACAAGCCAGGAAAAGTCAACAAAAATGCCGACGCTCTTTCGCGCATTAAAATAGCTCACTTCAATGAATGCATCGATTTCCAGTCAACCAAAAATCTTCAATACTTTCCAATAAACCCGCTTAACGAAAACGATGACACCGACTCAGACGAACCTGAAACAAATAACGACAATGACCTAATATTTACCGAATTTCGAACGTTCGTAGAACGTTATAAAACAGTTTCACTCATTGACTACAGTAAGATACAATACTCTAACAGCCAACTTCTTGACAGAGAAAATAAAAACATTCTAGTTTTCTTTCAAACCGACAATCTTAAAGACTTTCACCACAAAATCTTGGAAGATATCTTTGAAGAAAATGCCGAATTCGAACGATATAAAATTAACGTATTCTCCACCAAAAGTGTTAGAAAAAGACGGTATTATATTATACCCTTACCATCTAATCTTGAAACCGTAAACGAGATTCTATTTGCTTCAATATTTAAAAGCAAAAATGTACTAACCGAATCAGAACTCTGTTGCGTCGAGAACAACTTGGAATTACCTATTTTAGAAATGCTTTAGTTTATCTTTGCAGAATTAAACGTAAAATCGAAAGTTTGTCAAAACATAACTCAAACTATCGAAAAAGATCAAGTGCCAATAATTCTTGAGCAGTTTCATAACGGAAAAACTAACATACATAGGGGTATTAATAAAATAATTAGGCGAATTAGGGAAAAATATAATTGGCAAGGTCTTACAAAAGATGTTGACAATTATATTAAGAACTGTCGAATATGTCAAACAGCTAAAACATTTCGCAAAAACCTTGATAGCCCTCTGGTAATTACTGAAACTCCAAGAACTCCATTCGAAAGACTTAACATTGACATCCTTGAAGTCCCGAATAAAAACTATGCCTTGACCATACGAGACGAGTTAACCAAATTTTCCCAAGCATACCCAATCACCGACAAGTCTGCTAAAACAGTAGTCAATACTCTTCTCTTATTTTTCCAACATTTCGGAACACCTATTAGAATACACTGTGACTATGTTCGCGAATTCTATAACGCCCTACTTAAAGATCTTTGTAAACTCTTCGACATTAAACTTTCATATTGAAGTGTTGGACACCCGCAATCCAATGGATCATTGGAACGGTTTCACTCTACTCTTCTAGATATGTTACGAATTCATAAAACAGAACATCCCGATGAACACCCCTTTAACATTTTGCCCTATGCGCTAATCGCATATAACAACTCTGCCAATAAGACACATGGGTTCACACCGTATGAACTTATCTTCGGTCATACTTCCAGCAGACCCCCAGAAACTTTATACAACGAAAAAGACCTGATAACAAAATACAGTAGAGACCTCAATAATAGAATTTCCCATTACTATAAGATCGCCCGTGAAAGGACAGAACAACAGAAACAAAAAGCCAAAGTCCGATTTGACAAATACGTTTCGGGAAACCCTCCTAATTACCGAGTAGGTGATAAAGTGTACATAAGAGAATCTCAATTTAAAGACAAACTACAGAACAAGTTTAACCGACCTTTCGAAATACTAGAAATCCATAAAAATTCAGCTACTCTATTGAACCCCCGAACTAACCAAAATACGAAAGTAAACTTTGATCGCATGAAACCATTCATAGAGGACTAATTTGTTTACAGGGTCATCCTGCTGTTCGGATCAGCAGAATTCCAGTTCGAAATAAAAACCATAAATACCATAATAGGAATTTACTATCACGAGGAAGCACGAATTGACGTTTCAAATTGCAAATGGACACTATTAGTTTATAAAAACCTTTCAGCTCTTGAACAAGTCTTCACTACTAATAACAGACTCCTTGACACATTAACAAGATCTATTTCTTATAACCTTAACTCAATGAACCTATTCCGTGCCGACGTCCAAACTCACTTAAATCTACTTAACCAAATTTCGAAATCCATAAATAACAAATTTAGCGAAATTCATATGGATACCAGGAGATATAAACGCGGATTGATAGATGGTGCCGGTACAATCTTCAAGGCAATAACTGGCAACCTAGATGCTGCTGATGGGGAATATTTCACAAATAGTATCAACAGATTAAATCAGGGACAACTTCAAGTAGAAAACCTTTTGAAAAATCAAATTAGCGTAACAACTTCATTGATAAAAAACTTTAACAATACTATACAATCCAACTTGACGAAAAAGCGTTCAATGAAACCATTAAAGCTCAACGACTTAAATGTGGATGAATTAAACATCGCCAATCATAAGTTGAACGAGTATTCAAGAGTTGGACGAACTAATTAACCAACCATTCGTCAACAAAAATATTTCGTGGTTTACATATGCCACCATAATTTCCATAGTTATTATTATCGCTGCCTTCGTGCTCAAAACGTTTTGGACCAGTGGTCACACAGCCCAAAAGGACGAAAACCCTACGAAGTCATCACAAAGTAGACTGTCTAGACTTTTACCAAAGTTAAGACCTATCCTAGAGACCAAGATTATAAATTCACATGCCACGTCAGCGAGCGTGATTAAGTGTTTTAAATTCATTAAGTTATATTTTATTTCAACATTGTTATTTTTAAGTATTAATCTTTGTATTTCAAATAAAGTTTATTTAAAAAAGTTAATTGTGTTAGAATAATATATATATATATATATATATATATATATATATATATATATATATATATTGAAATGGAAATAAACATGAACCAAAAATAATAAAATCAAATCAATAATTATGTTTAGATAAATGAAATTGTATATTAACAGATAATAGATAATGCATTGTAACACATAAACCAATATTAGAGGCAATAGAAATTTTGTACGAGTGATTTATGTAATATGAAAGAACTATGATAAATCAAATGCAAATAAAAGATCAATACATGAATAGAAATGTTTAAAAAAACTAGACCGTAAACTTTTAAATTGAAAATGATTTATATAACTAAAACCGCAAAGTAAATACACTTTTTGAAATTACAAAATGTGACAGTTTAAAATAAATTTCTTAAATAAGCAACTAGGATTTGAAATGAACTTATAAAATTTTTAACTTGAAATCGAAATGTAAACAACTCATCTGACAGGTGTCAAATGCTATCGCCCAAATTTGTAATAACTTCATATTTCAGGGACAATATGGCTATTAATTCAAAATTTTAGAATCTTAATAAAGTATTTTGGGATAAACAAACTTTTAAAATACATTATTTCCACATAAAATAACCAATTGAAAATTATATGTCAGTATAAAAATTTGAAACAAAATTCTGACAATTCTACCGATCGAAATACATTGAAATTCATAGGACAAAGCAAATACGGAACGGGTAATCAGATGAAAATATGTTTTGTGACAACACTGAAAGATTTATTTAAATTTTAGTACAGGTTAAACTTTAAATAGCTGGTGCGCAAAAATGGCCACATATCCCATGTAAAAATTGTAATTTTAAAGAAAAGTTAAAGGCATTTTAGTAATTTGTGTAGATAGGAAATTAAATATCAAAAAGAATATTATATATAAACAAAGGATTTCAAAATTCCTCATTTAAAATGTTTAAAATCTGGAGTTCTATGTTAAATTAGAAACTATAAAAGCAAAAACTGACAGCATGTAAGGGAGTCTAAATTTGCAAGTGCAAGGGTAAACATTGTTAGAAAGTATAAAGTGACAGCGGTTGTCAAAAGTAAAAAGTTAATTAATTAATAGTTTGATAAAAGTGATGGTAATTTGAACAAAAAGAATAGTACGAAAAGATAGTGGAGATACAAAAGTACTAGTAAATGGTATTGTACTAACATTCAGCATCAAATACACATCAGTAATTGACATCAAGTACGAAATCCAGTTTTGGGAAATTGATAGCAGATAGAAATTTAAATTGGGAACCAACATAATTTGGCAGTAAAGTAAATCCAGCAGCAGATATAATTGATAAAAATTTCCTATTGGTAACAGGAACCATTTAGCAGTTGATAACAAGGTGTGCAGCAGTCAGCATTAAAAGCAATCTGAGGTAGTAAAGTGAATGCACTTTAGAAAAGGTGAAAAGTGAATCAGGTATTTACATTTGAAGTTTTTGAACCAATTATTATTTTGATTTTAATTTATTTTAATTTTAAAACAAAATTTTTATTTCCATTTCAATATATATATATATATATATATATATATATATATATATATATATATATGTTATATAAGTTATCCCATCGACTTATATGAAACAACCTAGCAACAGTTCTCAAGCTGAGTCAGCATAACACGTGTCGTCTCCAGTAACCCGCAGACGAACATCCGTGAGAACTGCAAGCGCTGCGACACCTTAGTCAGCGTTCTTAGTTTATAAATTATACTTTTTCATTGTAACAGCATTCATTATTACTTACAGTTCTGTCTAGTTTAGTTTAACACTCATTTTGTCTTTTTAATTGTTATATAAAGTTTTATTATTTTCATTGTTATTTTCAAGTTATTATTTTTATTAAAAGTATTGTGCAACTATAAATAAAATCTTTTTTAAAAAGAGAAATTTTGAAAGTGTGATATAACAAATTGGCGCAGTCAGTAGGATCCGTCTAACGTTACTAGAACACGAGTATTCTAACTGGTAGCGGCGGATTCCTATCCCTCAACGGAACAACGAACCTGAAAGAAGTCCTCACTGCAATCAAACGTAGAACACGGCGCTTTCAATGTTCCTGTTGATGTAAGTAATGGTGAATCGTCATTCGTTTTAAGTAAATATTATTTGATTTATTTTATTGAACATTGATTTTAATTATTTGATATAATCTATTTGATTTGATTAATATTGATTTATTTTATTATTTGATTTTACATATTTATCAATTTGATTTTTATTTTGATATATTTGATTCAAATGAAACATTGATTTATTTCATTAACTGAATTATTTTATTTTATTGATATATTTATTTGATTTCTTTTTATTGATATTGGTATATCTGATTTACTTATTTCATTGATTTTTTTTTATTTTGAATAACTGATTTATTTGAATTTACTATTTTAATTGGTTACCATACTGTTCTATCATTCAAACAATCGTTATTCCCATTAACGTATTCTACATTTTATTAATTCTCTATACCCTTTAACATTTTATTCTATAAACTTTACACCCTTGTTCCAATTCTTTTATATCGACTAATATAAAAATGGCACAAGCTTCTCCAACACCGGTAATCAATGAAACCGAAAGATATCGGTTAACGGAAATATTTTCCGTTATACCCGAATTTGAAGGCGACCAAATTTCCTTGGGAACCTTTATAGATGCGTGTAATTGCGCATATAATATGTCCACGGCGGATCAAAAATATTTATTAGTGATCCATATAAAGAACAAACTCAAAGGGAAAGCGGCGCAGTTAGTTAATTCAAGGAATCCCGGATTATACCTTGAAATTAAACAACTCTTGACCCTACACTTTGGAGATTCTCGTGATCTCTCTTCCCTGATTCATGACCTACAACGTCTGAAACAACTTTCAAATGAGTCCCCACTGACATTTTATAATCGACTCCAAGTTTTGAGTGCGAAAATGCACTCCTGCATTCACAAAACTGCTGGGCTTAGTCCAGAACAAAAAGACGCCCAGACCACTCTAGTGGATACTATGGTCATGAATACTCTTCTTACGGGATTAGAAACCCGGTTAGGACAAGTAATTCGTGCCAGTAACCCAAAAGACCTTCTAGAGGCACACTCCCGGATTAGGAGAGAGCTTCAACTTTCTTATTTCGAGGATCAGAAAACAAACAAATCTGTTCCTCTCAAACCAAATTTCCCACCTCGAAAGCCGACACAACCACTTAAGTGTCTTCATTGTGGTCGATTAGGCCACATAGCCGTAAACTGCCGATTGAAAACTCAAAACAATTCTCAACAATTCAATCAAAACCATAGGCCAAATCCTGTTGGACCTAACCAACCAACAAGGCCAAATTTCCCCTCAAACACACCCCCTGTTCAACAAGGACAACAGTTTCGTCCACAAAACTTTCAGAGACCCCCTTTTAGGTCTCAAATGAACCCTAACTATTATCGCCCATCGGTAATACAAAACAATCCTAATAACCGTCCTGAAAGGACACACCATTTCAATCAACACCAAAATGTTGATTACACTAATTATTCAGACTACAATTATTATACGGATGATAACACATACGATTATGAGAATGATCTTCAAAATTATCCTATCGTTGAACAAACGTTCGAAGATACTCCTATCGAACCCTTTAATAGCCATCAATACCAGGATTTTCTAGCGCTTCCGAGCCTAGACCAACCTCCCGATTCGACAAAAACTTTGTGCGAAGTCGAAACGCAGATTCAAAGCTTGAATCTCGACGATCTGAACCCCGACTTGAACTTCCCGGAGCAACTATTTCTTTAAGCCCACTTCTTACAGTTAACTCTAAAAACCTTTACTACATTCTTGACGCTTCTTCTAAATTCAAACTACTTAATGATACCGGAGCTGGTATCTCTATCTTCAAGGAAAATACCGTAAAGAATTTCACCCAAAGATCTCCTGAAAGGGTAACGATTCAAGGTATTACCCATGAAAAAATCCCTATCTCACAATCTACCCTAATTCCATTTGCTCCACGTAACCCATATAAAGTTTTCATATACGATTTGGACATTGAGTTTGACGGCATACTAGGTTTAGATTTTCTCGAACACTATGAATGCATAGTTGACTTAAAATCTAAACAGCTGATAACAAATTTTAAAACCATCCCTTTACACAAAGTTCCCGATAACGATCAAACCTTGACTGATGTACCCGACACACCCAATGTTAAGCCAAATATTACTTCACAAACACCCACACAAAACAAAATAACTATTGAGGCACGAACAGAAAAGATCTTTAAACTTAAATGCGATCTTTCTAACATCGACGCCATCTTACCAACTCAAGAAATTGACAGAGTACGACTTCCAAACGCACTCGTACATATTAACGCAAATGGTGAATTTCTAACGTCTATAATAAACGCTAACGCGATGCCCAAAACAGTAACTTTTTCTGATTTAAAACTGGAACCACTTGACAAAACTCACCCTCTTCTGAATTTCAATACAGACGATTATCATGAATCCCAATACATAGACAGAAACTCGACTATTAGAAAACAAATTAGAACTGAACATCTAAATGACGAAGAACGCGAACAAATCACTAATCTTTGTTTGGAATTTCAAGACATTTTCTATCTTGAAGGTGACGTCTTGACTTTCACTAACGAGGTTAAACATTCGATTGATACGAATAATGCAAAGCCCGTTTTCACTAAATCATATAGATATCCTCAAGTTCATAAAGAGGAAGTGAAAACCCAAATTGGAAAAATGCTCGAACAAGGTATCATTAGGCACTCCTCATCCCCTTGGTCTTCCCCTGTATGGGTCGTCCCCAAGAAGCTCGATGCTTCTGGTAAACAAAAGTGGCGAGTAGTTATCGATTACAGGAAATTAAATGAATTGACTGTAGATGATAAATATCCTCTGCCAAATATCTCTGATCTTCTCGACCAACTTGGAAAGTGTCAATATTTTTCGACACTGGATCTCGCTTCCGGGTTCCACCAGTTGGAAATCCAAGAGGAAGATATTCCTAAGACTGGCTTTTCTGTCGAAAATGGTCATTACGAATTTGTTCGTATGCCATTTGGTTTAAAAAATGCACCTTCTACTTTTCAGAGGGTCATGGACAATATTCTTCTGGGTATACAGAATGAACGTTGTCTCGTCTACATGGATGATATCATCGTCTACTCTCCGACCATCCATGAACATATTTCCCGGTTGACAGAAGTTTTTAAACGACTTCGGAAGTCTAACCTAAAAATTCAACCTGATAAGTGCGAATTTCTTCGTAAAGAAGTGGCTTATCTTGGCCATCTTATCACACAAGAAGGTGTAAAACCAAACCCTTCAAAGGTTGAATGTATTCAGAACTTTCCGCAACCCCAAACTCCGAAAGACATCAAATCTTTTCTTGGTCTCGCTGGGTATTACAGACGCTTCATACCAAATTTTGCGAAGATCTCTAAACCTCTGACTAAACTACTCCAAAAAGATGTCAAATTCATCTTTGACGCAGATTGCAAGTCTTCCTTCGATGAACTGAAGCAAGCCCTTGTATCTGACCCAATCCTGATATATCCAAACTTTGAAGAACCCTTCCTGCTCACTACTGATGCTAGTGCTTTTGCTATTGGAGCGGTTCTTTGTCAAGGCCCTGTGGGAAAAGATCTCCCTGTCGCATACGCTTCTCGCACCCTCTGTGCTGCAGAGACACGATATTCCACCATCGAACGAGAATTGTTGGCCATAGTTTGGGCTGTTAAGCACTACAGACCGTATCTTTTTGGGAGAAGGTTTACACTCCTGTGTGACCACCGTCCGCTTACTTGGCTCTTTTCCATCAAAGATCCTGGCAGTCGTCTAGCCAGATGGCGCCTTAAGCTAGAGGAATACAATTATAAGATCGAGTACAAGCCCCGCAAGGTAAACCAAAACGCAGATGCTCTTTCTCGCATCAAAATCAACCATTTCAAGCAATGTGCTGATTTCCTTTCCAAAATCAAAATTTTCGCTAAAAACGAAACTGACTCCGATCAACCTGAAAACTCTGACAATGACGACGAACATGACGAAAGAATTATCGCTGAGTTTAATCGATTTGTTCAACTCTACAAAACTGAGTCAATAATCGATTACTCTAAAATTGAAATATCCAATTCTCAACTTTTAGACAAGTCCCACAAACGCATAGTTACATTCTTTTGGCAAAACAAAACTAACGACTTACACGACAAAATTATTGATGACTTTTTCGAAGAAGAACCTAATTTCAGTAATGACACTCTTAACATCATGGCCAGTAAATCTGTCAGGCATAGAAAATACTTAGTTGTACCTTTGCCCTATGACCCTGAAACTGTCGTCTCACATCTTTTCAAAATTATTTATAACAACCAAGATCAATTCAACGACTCCGAAACATACTGCATAGAAAATAACATAGAACTTCCCATTCTTGAAATTTTATCTTTCATTCTCTCCGACAAAGAAATCAAACTCAAAATCTGCCAAAACATTGTTACAACTCCTACCGAAGACGAAATTCCCATAATAATACAACAATACCTCTGTGGTAAAAACAACCTCCATCGTGGCATTAACGAAACCATCAGACGTATTAGGGAAAAATACAATTGGACCGGCTTAATTAAAACTGTAGAACAATTCATCAAATCCTGCGAAACTTGCCAAAAAGTAAAGTTCTGTAGGAAAAACTTAAGTGCACCTTTTGTTATTACGGAAACACCCAAGACTCCTTTCGAACGTATTAACATTGACATCTTTGAATATCCATCTAGAAATCATGCACTCACTATTAGGGACGAACTCACGAAATTTACGCAAGCCTACCCCATTAACGATAAAACAGCTTCAACTGTCGTAAACACCCTTCTGATTTTCTTTCAACATTACGGAACTCCACTTCGCATCCATTGTGACTATGGACGTGAATTTGACAACACTTTAGTGCGGGATTTATGCCAACTATACGACATAAAACTGACATTCTCCAGCGTTCAACATCCCGAGTCAAACGGTTCTATTGAAAGATTTCACGCGACCTTAGCAGAAATGATAAGGGCAAATACAGCGGAACATCCAACCGAACATCCATTTAACGTCCTCCCTTATGCCATCATCTGTTATAATAACACAAAAAATAAAACCACCGGTTTCACGCCCTATGAACTCATATTTGGGCACACTTCTAGTAGGCCTCCAGAAACCCTTTACAACCAGGAAAAACTTATTCCGAAATACGTAAGAGACCTAAATAACAGAATGGACTATTATTACAGACTCGCCCGTGCTAAAACCGAAAGACAGAAAGAAAAATCTAAAGTGCGATTTGACCAACACGTTTCTACTAAACAACCCGATTACAAAGTAGGCGACAAAGTCTACGTAAAAGAGTCCCAAATCAAAAACAAAGCCGAAAACAAATTCAACGGCCCCTTCGAAATTACCGCAATACGAAAAAACTCTGCCACCGTCATAAATTTACAAACAAACCAAATAACTAAAGTTAACTTTGACAGACTAAAACCCTATTTTGAATAAATCCCTTTTTTCAGATTCTGTGGACTGTTTTCAGTCGTGAACCTTCAACAGTACTCCATTACGCCTGTTAACAATACTATAGGAGTTTTCTTCCATGAAGAAGGCACCCTTAAAATTTCTAATGAGAAATGGACACTCCTTGTTTACAAAGATCTAAACCCCTTTCGAGACGCTATTTCTAACAACGACAATATACTGAACAGACTTTTAGAAACTATTAACGACAACAAAACTAACATTAAAATCTTCAAATCAAAAGTACAGACTCACGTAAGCCTCCTGAAACAAATATCAAAATCTGTTAACATCAAATATACAGAAATTTTCGCTGACACTGAGACTTACAGTACCAACAGAAAGAAACGCGGACTAATTAATGGACTGGGATCGATTTGGAAATCTATTTCCGGTAACTTAGATGCAACAGACGGAGAATACTTTAGTGACTCTATAAACAAAATTACTAAAGATCAACATCAAATTGAAAACTTAATGAAACGACAATTATCAGTAACAACTTCAGTCATTAAGAACCTTAACACCACAATACAAAAATTTCAGTCCGAAGAGAGAATATTTTCGGAAAATATCGAAGCAATTAGGAAGTCAATTGTGTTCATTACAGACGATCTTGCTTTTTATGAACTTCAAGCCAATGTCTTGGATTTGTGTGAAAGCTTAATGGAAAGTTACGTATACATTGAAGATACTCTCAACGATGTATTAACTGCAGTCTCTTTCGCCCGTCTAAAAATTTTACATAGCTCAATTATAAACCCAGTAGATTTGGTCGACTCCCTTCAGAAAATATCACAGTCACTTCATGAACATAACTTACCGCTTCCAACCTATAGTTCAAATGTTGCTCGATACATCGATCTAATAGAATTGGAAGCTTTCCAAATCAATACTAAAATTGTTTTTGTACTAAAAATCCCCTTAGTCAATCCTGAAACTTATACACTATACCGCTTGTATCCTATCCCAGTTTTGGATTATCGAACAGGATTTCACCATATTCTTCCAACAAAATTAAAATATATCGCGAGAGATGACGATTCGCTATTGTACGCATCTTTCGAAGACCTGAGTGACTGTAAGCCATTATCTAAAGAACATAAGATCTGTTCCAAAGTTATTCCACACACCATAGACAAAGAAGCCCTCTGCGAAGCACAGCTTCTTAGACAGCCATCAGCCCTTCCTCCAACTTGCAAGCCTTTAATATTATATGCCGAAGAGTATAATATTCAAGAGATTGACCTGAACCTTTGGTTAATCTCGATTTCCGGACAGTTGCCCATCAACATCAAGTGCAACGGAGAAGATGTCGTTACCCAATCCATATCGACAAATTCTCTACTGACCATCCAACCCAGTTGCAATGCCTTCATCGGAAACACCAGGGTCCATGCCAGAAGGACCACCAGCAACGTTGACAACATCACACTTAAGAGTCACCCAGTCAACATCCCCTACAACTGTTGCGACAACCTGCCAACCATCAGTCAGCTTCCAAAGTTGAAACCCATGAGACTACAAGAATTGGATGCCAGAGACCTGAATATCGCTAACCATAAGCTTAGACAATACTCCAGGGAATTGGAAAAGCTCCTAGACCAACCATTCTTGGAGAGACACACCTCCTGGTTTACGATCATCACAATTGCAACAACCGCAATTGTGGTTGCCCTCCTTTCCATGAACATCATCAGGAAGAAATTCCAGAAGCCTCCAACGATCAGCCCTCCTGCCGATCCAGCACCACCACCAGGTCCATCAACCATCAAGCCCAGGGTAAAACTCCATAGCCTCCTTAGTCCTGTCGAGGATATTGAGTTGCAGAACCTCCCTTAAAAGTCGATGCTGTAGCATCAACTTTTTTATATGGATGGGAGTTGTTATATAAGTTATCCCATCGACTTATATGAAACAACCTAGCAACAGTTCTCAAGCTGAGTCAGCATAACACGTGTCGTCTCCAGTTACCCGCAGACGAACATCCGTGAGAACTGCAAGCGCTGCGACACCTTAGTCAGCGTTCTTAGTTTATAAATTATACTTTTTCATTGTAACAGCATTCATTATTACTTACAGTTCTGTCTAGTTTAGTTTAACACTCATTTTGTCTTTTTAATTGTTATATAAAGTTTTATTATTTTCATTGTTATTTTCAAGTTATTATTTTTATTAAAAGTATTGTGCAACTATAAATAAAATCTTTTTTAAAAAGAGAAATTTTGAAAGTGTGATATAACATATATATGTTTCAGGTGGTTTCCGGGAATTCATCCGCGTAGTTGACAACTGATCCCTGCCGGGATCGATGGTAAAATGACGACGTTTCAGCAGAGTCAAATCTGCCCTCTTCAGGTCGGTTCGCATAATTCTCGTAGCCTTCGTTACTCGAATTCAGTATTCGAGTAACTAGAAGCGAAAGCAGAAGGCTACGAGAATTATGCGAACCGACGTGAAGAGTGCAGATGTGACTCTGCCGAAAAGTCGTCATTTTACCATCGATCCCGGCAGGGATCAGTCGTCAACTACGCGGATGAGTTCCTGGAAACCACCTGAAACATTTAGTGCCCGCGAAAACAGATATATATATATATATATATATATATATATATATATATATATACATAATTATGTCGAATTTATAATAGAAATTGTTTTTGGCGCCAGTGATTAATCCCATAATAAACGAAATTTATTCAAACATCATTAAAAACAAGTTTCATTTTTGTATACTACAACTTTTTTTATTCGTAGACTACGACTAGACTACCTAGTTGATTGTCAAATATGCAAGAACTTACCAATTGAAAATACCTTATTAAATGGATAAAGAAGAATTTCACCTTTTACCTTTCTGACCTAGTTCAAGTAGTGACACTATAAATACTATTTTGTAAGCTTTCTTGTTATTTTTCTATCTAGTCTATTTTTATTACTTGACAGAAAACCTTCTTGTTTATAGAATAATTCGCAAACACAACATTGCTCAAGATAATGAAAATTGCTTGGCCTGCAGTATAGAATGTTTCGGGAGATAAATCATTTTTACATTAAAGTTCCTCGAAAATTAACGTAGGTGTATTTCTTTATGTAGAGGAAAACAATTTACTCATCTGACTACGTCTAAAAAGCATTGCTCCCATTCCAATAAATTTAAACAAATGACTTTAAGTGTAGGAGTAACTCGGACACGCATTTTTATATAAATACAATAGGAAATATTTGACGTAAAAACACCTAAGCTCTTACTGTCCCTTTTGCATATTTCATAATATAAGCCGAAATCAGAGAACAGTAAACAGAAAAGCACAAAAAAAGAAATGAGTAATTTAAATTAACGAAGCGAAACTGCATTTATCTGAATAATATTGTCCTCGTCCAAGCTTTAATAATCACCCTGAACGAGAAGCAAAAAAAGGAATCACCAAAATGTTAATGTAAAAAGTTTTGTATATCTAACTTTTGTAACTACAAAACAAAAAGAAGATAAAATTTATCAGTGCGGTAGATTTATTTAAAACAACATAATATAATTTCCTTAATAACACTGCATGAAGGGCTAAATAGTCACTAAATATAAATAATGTTGATGTAGAAGGAATACCAGTTGTTAGATAATTTACTCTGTTGGATATTATTGTTCATTGTACATACATGTGCACTAAATTTTGCAGCAGGTACAATTGAGAGATTTGCATAAAATAATAATAGAAATATTTTCTACATTTGAACTTCAATAATTTAGTAACGTTAAAGAATAATTTCTAATACTTTAATTTCAATATAATATTTTAGTTCATATAAATACTTGATAATACTTTTAGTTATCTTTTAGAAATTGTTGTTTATTCTAACTAGAACATACTTGATTAACTGTAATTGGAATTATTCACATTATTCTTAGGTTGTATATGTCATTTTCATTGCTTTGGTTAGACGAAAAAATATGAAAAATTGTGGATTAAAGTACTATGATAAAAGTACAAACAGCCAATTTTTATTAAAAGATGAATTTAAGGAGTTATTGTTTACCATGCCATTAAACTATATTTGAAATTAGTAAACTTTCATCAAGCTGATACGAAGCGAACTAAAGTTCCTGAGCAAATGAGTGTTTCCAATTTAAACAAACTGATAATTTAGAAAAGCACGATATTATATACAACGTGGGCGATCTGCAATGCACATTTTGCTACTCGTCAACCTACAATTACAGCACCGTAAATGGTCTCTACAGGGGGCGGATGATGTAACTATTGAAGAAGAATCGTTTTCAAGGTCTTTTTAGTGAACAGCCAATTGATGTTCAACGATTTATAGAAACAGAGAAACATTGGCGTTGCAAGAATGTCATTTATATATTCATGTTTATGACCTTTTAAGAATAACATACTTGTATAAATTTTGTGAATTAAAAAAAATTAACATTCGAGATCTAGGTCAAAAAATGACAATAAAATAATGCAAAAAATATATAAAATTCACAATCTAAATGTATGAGAATATACTATGTACCACGCTGTTGATCCATTTATATCAAAACTGAATTATCTGTTTATTTCATCTTTCGCCTATTTGTCTAATCTTGTGACCAGCAACTCTCCAGCTTTATGTGACTACTTGTTCCCTAACGTCTTTAACTTCAGTTGTTGTGTTCAATTTGGCGATCCATATGGCTAACATAGTCCTCAATACTGAAGCTCTTCTGATATATGTTGACAACCATTCAAACCTTCTTCTGAGATTCATAAAACATGAATTTTAACTTTTAATTATTAACCTCCCGCCCCGTATTTTGCCCTTGATTTTTATTCGCAGGAATGCGTATTCTCATTACGTAGTCTTTTTAACTTGTTTTCATTTGTTTTACTGCTAATGGTAGTTGCTTTTGTTCTCCTTACGCCTAAGTACTTGTTCATTTGTTTCTCTTTGCACTCATAATAAGAGAAGAATTATTATATATAACTGCTTTTCGAATAATTCTCTCGGAGCTGGGGTTAAGTGACCAACCTCACAACTGAACTGAAAGACGTTGGAAGACTGACCGAGTACCAACAACGGGTCAAGAACAACAGAATAAATAGACTTGTTAGGACTATCTTGGACAATAACCGAATACACTCCCAGTGGGATGGAGAAAATATCACATCTCAGCAGTGTCTGGACAATCTACGACAAAAGCATTGCATCTACACAAGTCGATTGAGAAGGTACAAAACCAGTAACCAACGGAAACTAGACAAGACACTTTTCCGACAATCAGAAGAAAGGTTTTATAGGAATTCTGGAAAACACAGCTTTCCACAACAATCTCCTGTAACTCCAAAGCAAGCTGGATTAATGAGGAGGAGGCTGCATTTCAAAACTGTGATGGCATGCAGTACCTACCATTTACAATGGAAGACACATCCAACATAATGAAGCACCTCCATAATTGGAAAGCACCAGGACCAGATGGTGTGCAAAATGACTGGATCAAGAAATTTTACGCAACCCACGAAACACTAACAGCCCTTATAAATGACGTAATTACCCACCAACACAAGATGCCTAGTTTCCTTAAGCACGGTGCTACATAATAATAGGACAACCTATGTACAGAGGACCCAGCAAAGTACTGACCAATCACTTGCCTTCCAACCTTATACAAACTCATAACATCGTGCATTAATCATCGCATTTTCAAACATTGTGAGCTGATCAACATAATTACTCAACAACAAAAGAAATGCGGGAAAAATTCGATGGGCTGCAAAGAAAAACTGATAATTGATTCCGTTGTCTGCAATCAATCCCACGCCAAACAACGATATCTCTACATGGCATATGTGGACTACAAAAAGGCATTTGATTCAGTTCCACATGATTGGCTCATTAAGGCACTAAAATTCCATAAAGTGTATAATTGTATTATTAACTTTTTAGAATATGCCATGTCCACCTGGTAAACCAAAATCTCACTGAATGAAGCCAACTGTTCGATACAAACTGACCCCATTTCAATGAGAAGGGGTATGTTCCAGGAAGACTCTCTTAGCCCGCTGTTGTTCTGCCTGGTCATGAACCGTCTCTCAAAAAAACTGAAGTCGACAATTTTTGGGTTCAGTCTCAAACACAACAACGTACAAGTATTAAAGATAAACCATTTGTTATACATGGACGGTTTAAAGTTGATGGCAGCTACGAAACAACACCTGCATGATATGCTTAAAATAGTAGAAGGGTTCTCTAGTGACATCCATATGAAATTTGGCCTAGACAAATGCCGAATTATTAATATAGTTAAAGGCAAAATACAGCAGGGGCACTTCGAAATGGGAGATGGCATCTCAATTGAATCTATGGGGGAAGGTCATACTTATAAATACTTTGGAATAAAGCAGGCTCAACGTATTAATCGCTTGACTATGAAAAAGGACCTAACAGCAGAGTTTCATATAAGGGTACGACGACTGTTGAAAACCAAACTAAACATTAAAAATATGTTTCAGGCTATTAACACCTATGCATGTTCAGGGCTCAGTTACTCTTTCGGTATAGTTAATTGGTGCAAGACTGACATTGAAAAATTACAACGAAAAGCTAGAGTTTACTAACAAAAGCTCAAGATCACCATCTAAAGAGCTCTGTTGAAGGTACAACTTTGCCACGGTATGAAGGAGGAAGAGGATTGGCAGAACTAAGCAAATTATTAGATCAACAAATTTCTATTTTGCGTAGTCATTTCCAGAAACTCAGAATTTTCTGATCTACACAGAATCATGTGCCAGGTTGACGACTCAACACCAGTGTGACTGATACAACAACACGTCCAATTACACCACCATACCACATCAGAAACTGCTGAAATGGAAAGAGAAGCCCCTTCATGGAAGACATATAAATGACGTCAACCAAGATTATGTCGACAGTGCAGCGTCGAACTATTGGTTCATCTCTGGTCATATGTTTCCTGATACGGAAGGCTTTATATTGGCAATCGAAGATTAAGTAATCCCAACTAAGAACTATCTAAAGTACATCGTTAAAGACTTTTCTATTAACAACGGCAGATTCAGGTACTATTGGCAAACATCTGAGTCTATCCAGCAAATCACAGGAGGTTGTCAAGCGTTCGCTGCAACTGATTACAAAGAACGACACGATGCTGTGGCTAAAATACTGCACCAGGAACTAGCACTGAAACTTGAACTATTGATATATTAATCAGTCTGTAAGATTACCATACTATAAATACAAACCAGAATCTGTTTAAGAAAATAACAACTAGAAGCTGAACTGGGACCGCACGATACTGACTGATCGGACTGTTGCTCACAATAAACCAGATATAGTTTTGGTAGATAAAGTCGCTCGGAAGACAACTTTAATTGACATAGCAATTCTTAAAAACAATAATATAAATTTCAAGCAGGCTGAGAAAATAACCAAGTATAGGGATTTGGAATTTCAAATAAACACTCAGTGGGGCATGAACAACACATGAACTGTACCTTGTTATGTCAACGACAGGACTAGTTCCAAACATCTATTAAACAATTTAAAATACCTCGGTCTGGACGAACATCTTTACCAGCAAATGCAAAAAGCCGTCCTGTTAGGAACAGCCTGGACAGTCAGGAAGTTTATGGAAAACTGCTGCCACGACTCTAACCACGGGCCTGAAAACCTGGCAAGGGCTCCCACAGAGCTAAACCCTTTTGATATCTAGGATATCTGGGGTGTAGTGATTTTTCCCCTAAAGGCACACATAGCGTGCCTTAGAGGAAGTGTGCTGCCATACATTGTATGGTCAAGTCGGGGTGATTAAAAAGTGTTGGTATTACTATGAATACTCACTCTTCATTTGAAAAGATTATATAAAATAATAATCTATCATTTTGTAATAGCTGAACCTAAGTTGAATATATCCATAAAAACAGTTGTAAAAAACCAAAGAAAGCACAATTATTAAGGCTAAAAAAATAAACATACGGGGCAGGAAAATCTAATAACGAAGCATCATAATAATTACTTTTAGGTTTTTTGGGCAGTAACACCACAATTGAAATAAAACGACGTATATTGAACGAAAACCAAACGGTTCTAAGTCTATTCTGACTTTTTTGTCAATAGCTTTATATTTATTGATGTAAATTGCAAAATGAAAATTTGATTTATGACATTTTAATTGACATTAGAAAATTTGTTATTTTTTGGATATACAGGTAGCACAAAAAATTCTGAAGATAATGTATTATAGTTAAACAGTTTTCACATTAGAAGAATTTGAAAGAGTTGTCTTTAGAATTTATATGTGGCGTTCCTAGATACCACAATACTATTCTTTGATCGCATTTTTGGCGAATGCGCTATCTTAATACAAAGTCGTACCTAGGAACGCCACTTATAAACTCTAAAGACAACACTTTACAATTCTTCTAATTTGAAAACTGTTTAACATTATCCTTAGAATTTTTTTTGCTACCTGTATATCCAAAAACAACAAATTTTCTAATGTCAATTTAAATGTCATAAATTAAATTTTCATTTACAATTTACATCAATAAATATAAAGCCATTGACAACGAAGTCAGTATAGATTTGAAACGTTTGGATTTCGTTCAGTATACGTCGTTTTATTTCAATTGTGGTGTTGCTGCACAAAAAAACCTAAAAGTAATCAAGAATATGCCACAAACAACGTTTAGAAGACAATCATAATAATTAATAGGGTTTCGACTAAAAGTAAAAAAAATCATTTGGAATTGAAAAACTTATGGACTAAAGGGCAAAGGTATTTAAATTTGAGATAACGTAGCATTAAATGAAAAATTTTAGTAAAATTAACAAATTGATCAAAGAGTTCATTGACCTACATACAAAATGTAATACAGCATTGTTAATTGAAATGAAGTTTACAGGATAAACAGTTAAAATGGTAAAGGAAAAGATTATTTAAATAACACAAACAAGAAATGACATCCAACTAGTAGTAAAAATTATTTATTCAACATTTTTTATTGCTATTGACAAATGGGGATAATTCAAGGTTAGGAAGGGATTTTTAAAACAAATTATTTTCAAAAGGAAAGCATTAAATTAAATTTTATAAGAATTAAATAGTTCTTAGGATTTATTAAGCAATTTAAAAATACATAATAACATAGGGAAAAAGCTTCAGGCTAAATGGATGTTTACCAGGAAAAGATCTAACGCTCCAAATGTCAAAACAAATAAACAAATAGCCAAAATGATTGACTGGGCTAGACAAAAAACTACCGTTAGTCATTTTTATGAGAAACAGGACCAATACTCACAATTTTTAAGGTTAGCGAAAAAATATGATTTATTTGAGTTTTAAAGTAAATCTCTTGTTGAATAAATAGCAACATAACCTCAAAATGTAAAGCGTTTATTAAGTTTGAAATGTCAAACTAGGTTAATTGCGTTTCTTTCGTGTAAATTGATCCGAAGTATATTTGGTGAACGTTAATCTATTTCAAAAGCCGTAAAACTTGAATTACAGTGGATTGTTGTAAATATTATGAGAAATTTATGAATGATAATGAAATTGAAAATAAACAATTATTAACGGTACAACTGGTTAAAAATAAAAATTGAATGAATATTAAAAATAAAATTTAATGGAACCAAGCATCTCGAAAAAGTAAAGCACCAGAAAGCGAGAGGAAAAGCAGGTTTGAAAAAAAGGACATAAGGTTAGTGAAAACATTTTTTACACTGTATGTTAATGTGTTTAGTTGATCTTCTTATCAAATAATTAAAAGTTTAAAGGATTATTAAAGAAAGAGAAATTCCTGAAAGATATTAGGTAGTATTATAAGTAATATTAGTGATTAATATTGATGTTCCTTGTTTATAATTGGAAATGATTTCACGTTGTTAATATATTGATCAAATTATACATACGTTGTTGGGGTTTATTTAAATTTAAATCATCACAGTAATTTATAGAAAAGAAACACAGTTTAAATAAAAAAGAAAAAAAAAGAATATATATATAAAATCAATTGAGAATTCAGAATAACAATTAAATAATAAAACATTAATAAAAAATAAAAGTATGAAAGAAAGAGATATTAATTTTTAGATATTAATTTAAAAAATAATTTAATATTGAAAGAAAATATAAAAGAAAGAATTTATAAAAGCTAAACTGAATCCAACGTGAGACAGAGTGAAAAATTTATGTAAATAAATATAAAATTATATTTCAATAAACAAAGAACTAAAGACAAGATAGCGAAAAGAAATAGAGTTAATGGTTTGATTTTTATTTTGTGCTTTAATTAACATTAAAACATAACATATCAGAACAATAAATATCATAACATTGCATAATCCAAAGTGGAACTTAATTCAAGAAAATCATACCATAACAATTGGCTTAGCCCAACGGCTTAGGTAAGTGAATCAAATCAAACCATAACAATATATATACTCAGTAACTAGAAGCGAGAGCAGAAGGCTACGAGAATTATGCGAACTGACCTGAAGAGGGCAGATGTGACTCTGCCGAAACGTCGTCATTTTACCATCGATCCCGGCAGGGTTCAGTTGTCGACTACGCGGTTGAATTTCCGGAAACCACCGAACATATATATATATATATATATATATATATATATATATATATATTATATTGGTCAGCCAAGTTTTTCAAAGCTCCACGTTTGGTCGCCAATTTATATTTGAATGATCTAATAATTTTGTTTGTTAAGTAAATTGTAATAGTATTTTATATCTCAGGGTCTTTTTTGCTTGGGTCCAAATCTTCAAATGTTAAATAAATAAATTAATTTTATACTCATCTTGTTTACCTTACAAGTATATATTTCTTTTCAGGTTCACTTACACTTCCTAAAATTTGAAATTCTATTTGCACTTTACTTTTTCTACTTTTTAATTTTTTTAAATTACTGATAATCAAATTGCTAATATTTCAATTAAAATACAATTTATTTAAATTTTCCACAATATAATATTGATACAAATTTTCTTTCAAAACAAAATAAATTTCCTGTCACTTAACTACTCTTAAATTTCTCTCAAATTATGTTACAAAATTGTTTCATTCAGATACAACTATTATTATTCTAAAATTTGTAAAACTTTTATCACTGATTTACTAACCTTTTATGATTTTCTTATTTTATTAATAAACTTTCTCAAAACTTTAATTTTTCTTTAAACAATGTTTCAAAAACTCACTGTTGTTGGTCCTCTAACTCACTTCTGATGTTGATCTTTAATAATAATTTCAAATTTCTTTACTGGTAATAATTCTGCCACTCAATTGAATTTCTCGTGCTGGTTTGCAAATTTGTTTTTTCCCAATACTTTTGATTTTAAATTTTATCTTCCTTTTATCAAATATTTATAAAATATTTTCAATTCGTCTCTCCAAAGAAATTCAAGTTAAAATTTTAGGTTACTGTTGTCTTTCTGACATGGAACACTAAATTTATTTTATATTTCATAGGACATTGATTTCGTTGTCATGGAAACTAAATTTATCAGAACGAAATTTTAAAACTGCTCTGCTCGAAGATTGACGATGAAAGAGTATTTATACAATTTATTTTGCCACCTGCTATTTGCATTTCCGTTTGTATTTATTTATTAATTTCCAACTATTATCCCTTTAAATCATATAAAAAAACTAAACAAATTTCAACTTAAATTTCAATACCTTTTACCCTCATTAATTTACCCAAATCATTTACTTATATTTTCAAAAAGATTGAGTTGAAATTAGTCACCTGTTGGCCACCAGTCATTTAACAGGTACTTTATAAAAATTGGATTTTATTAAAATTTAGACTTTATATCTTTTGAACTATTTACTTTTTTCATGCTATGCTCTACGCTCCATCTATTACTATAAATTTCTTTACTGTTCCATCAAGTTCTGAAAACTTATAACGGTTTTCATAATTTGACATTTTGATCCTATGTTTACTAAAGAATTTATGTATTTAAAACTTGATTTTGAACTAAAATATGTTTTATTCGGTGTTCTCTTGGCCTAATATGTGATCTATACATGTTCTACAAACTCTACTATGATTTTTACAACTGAATTTAACCTTTTGATGTTTGACCTTATTATGAGTTTTTGCATATATTTCTTTATGTAAGTATTAATCTTTTACTAAAATTTATTGATAATTTTGTGTAACATGTGGATGTGATCCTGAATTAGTGCCGCTGAACTTGTGTTAAGAACGCAATTTAACTTAGTTTTTTTGTGAGACATAACGTCTTGTTATTGTATACGAACTGAAGCAACGTATTCGAGCAGTAAGATTTTTTTGTTTTATATTGTGGCTAACATAGGCGTAACATTAGTGCTGTTCGCAAGGAAATAAAGAAATATAACCAGATAAATAAACTGTCGAAGTGATGCTTGTAACCCCAAATTTAATTTACTGTTCTTGCTGCAATAAAACATGCGAGAAGGTGTTGGCTGTCCAATGCTCAATTTGCCGGAAAATTTTCAAGAACAGCTGTGTGGATCTCTCACAATCTGAAGTAAGGGTGATGAACAATTTCACTAAGGGTTATGACTGGTCCTGTTCTAACTGCAGAGTGTTCAAGAGCGATATAAATGAATTAAAAGCACTCTTAGTTAATCTGCAGGATGAAGTAAGATCTCTTAAAGCTCAGTCTATCCAAAATCTGAGGCCTGCTACAGCAAGTACACGCAATAATTAGAAAATACTAAAATTATACCCGTTTACTCTTCTGTACTAGATAATGATTTTGATGTTATTGCGTTTACTGAAACATGGCTACAAGAAGGAGTACTGAGTAGTGAAATATTTCCTGAATCCTATATTGTGCACAGAAGTGATAGAAAATTAGATGCTACAGGCTTGAAATCCGGTGGTGGTGTATTGTTAGCAACAAAATGTGAACTTAACCCTGTACTGGGGGATATATCTTTGCTTACTGATAGGTTTCCGGATATTGACATGGTATGTTACAAATGTTTAATTAATTATCAAGTATTGTTTATGTTTGTGATATATATTAGACCGGCCACAAATGCTGACACTTATAAGTCATTTTTCGAAACATTTGGACAGCTAGACTTCTTACTGGGTAGATCCACAATTGTTATGGGTGACTATAATATCTCAAATAATGAGTCGGTAATCCTAGCTCTTAACGATTTCAAGCATTTTTCAGCTATCGTCAGTTTAATAAAATCTCTAACATAAACAATCGGCATCTTGATCTAGTTTTATCAAACGTTAAATATTCAGTGTTTAGAGATCATGCACCTCATCTAAAAGAGGATGTATATCATCCAGCTGTAATTGTAAGTGTAGATTTGGCATGTAAAGAAGCAAATTTAACGAGAGGTAATGATTCACTAATGTTTAACTTTAAAAAAGCCAATTATATAGGTCTGTATAATGCGCTAATGAATATGGACTGGTCATTGTTGAATGAATACAGTAATGCCGACATGGCATTGGATAGTTTCTATCAGGTTCTGTACTCAATAATCGAATCATGCGTTCCTAAATTCAAATATTGGAAGAAAAAATTTCCACCTTGGTATTCATCCGAACTTATAAAAAATATTAAACTAAAAGCAAAAAGTTTGGTTAAATATAGACAAACACAAACTGAATGCTATTTAATCGAATTTAAACTTCTTAGGTCATTGATAAAAATTCAATCTGATAAAGCTTACGCAAATTATTTAAGCAAAGTTCAATCTTCTATTACAACTGACTCTAAAACAAAATATTCACAGCCACATTAAATTATTGAAATATTCGCCAATTTTTTTGAATCCACTTATACTACATCAAATAATTCAAGCTATAATTTCGACTTCAATAATTGTAAGAGCAAAATGATTAATGTTGTAAATATAACCGAAAATGAAGTTATAAATGCCATAAAGAAACTAACAGATAAATTAACGTCAGGGCCAGATCGAATACCATCGTTTTTTGTCAAGGATTGTGCATATGTGCTAGCCTCTCCTCTCACTTTCCTTTTTAATTTGCCACTAAAAACATCAGTCTTTCCCCAGAAATGGAAAATGACTAAAATTTGTCCCATTCATAAGAATGGTGATACTAGCGATATTACCAATTATCGAGCTATATCAATAATGTGTAATTTTGCCAAAATTTTTGAGATTGTCTTGTACAACAAAATAAATCCCACTATCAAATCTCTTATAGCGCCTAGTCAACATAGTCAACATTTTGTACAAAGTAGATCCACGGTGTCGAACTTAGCTGTTTTCACGCAGTATACCTCAGAAATTATTGACGGTCAAGGGCAGGTCGATGTTATTTATACTCACATGGCGAAGGCCTTTGATCGTGTTGATCATGAGATTTTATTGAAAAAGCTTTATAAGTACGGTTTCTCACAAAGTTTGCTTCTTTAGGTCTTTTTTACTGCACAGAAAGTAATATGTATCCTTTAATGGTCACAACTCATCACATATCAACGCAACATCAGGTGTACCGCAAGGATCCATCCTCGGTACACTATTTTTTCTTTTATATATCGACGATCTAAGTTAATTATTGGACTGTGAGCATGTAATGTATGCTGACGATCTTAAATTATATAATAAAATTCAAACGATAGCTGATTGTTTAAGTCTTCAACTTAATTTAAACCCCGTCGCTCGGTGTTGTGAAAATAACAACCTGAACCTGAATGTTAAAAAATGCAAAATAATAACGTTCACAAAGAAAAAATTAAAAATTGTGCATGATTATTTTATAAATCACAATATTCTAGAACGCTGTGAAGTTATGAAAGATTTGGGCTTGTTGTATGATTCTAAGCTAACCTTTTCTAACCATTTCAGTAAGATTTCTAGCGAAACTCTGAAAATGTTAGGCTTCATCATGCGAAATTGCAGGTCTTTCACTAATATTTTTGCCCTAAAAACTCTATATTTTGCCTACGTTAGATCTAAGATGGAATACTGTTCGCTAGTATGGTCTCCTCTGTATGAGGTTTATAATCAAGCCTTGGAGAATGTACAAAGAAAATTTTTAAAATTTTTATATTTTATTTCGAATGGTATTTACCCTGAGCGTGGTTTTGAACATACCCTTCTTTTAAGCATGTTTAGTATCGACAGCTTACAGCTCAGAAGAGAGTTTTCTTGCATAACATTTCTGTATTTCCTTGTTAATGGTAAAATTTATTGTCCCTTTTTGTTAGGTAAAATTTGTTTTCATATACCGAGACCTGGCGTTCGGCTAAATAATCACTCAAGTTTCTACTGTCAGACTGCTCGAACAGGTGTTTTACTTAGATCGCCCATATATAACATGTGCAACTGCTTTAATAAGATTTCTAACCTATGTGATATTAATGAATGTTCTCTCAGTCACCTTTTAGAATGTGTTAAGGCAAATAAATTAACTTGACTAATTGATAAGTAATTTCGAAAGGATTGTTGAGGAGGTCTTGAATTATTTTGTCTATTCATTGGGTTTTCTCTCCTCTAAATACACAGATAAGTATTACACAATATACAATACATTCCTTATATACAGGAATACTGGTTGATCATTTTATAGACATCTCTTTCTCTCAGAAAAACTGTGAGGAAGAATCTCTGTACAGACAGCCAGTAATCCTGGCAATTTTACGAAATTGCCTTACTACACTTTGTTCTACATATATAATTTTTAAATACTTATCCGTTACAGGAAAAAATTTAGAGGAGAGAAATCCCAATGAATAGACAAAATAATTGACTAATTGATATTTATTTGTGGTTAGCACATTTAATTTCGCTTGATTGAATTATTTATTGTGTCAATCTTGATGATATGTTTTTTTTGTTTTTTTGTTTTCTATTTGGCGTAGCTTTGTAAAAATAAAAATCAATTCATATGTACTTCAAACAACCCTGTAATTGGGAGTTTGTGCTGTTGGGTAAATAAAGATTATTATTATTATTCCGGCTTGTCCATACAATGTATGGCATCACACTCCCTTTAAGGCACGCTATGAGGGCCTTTAGGGGAAAATTCACTAAACCCCAGATATCCTAGATATTAAAAGGGTTTAGCTCTGTGGGAGCCCTTGCCAGGTTTTCAGGCCCGTGGTTGGAGTCGTGGCTGCAGTTTCCCATGCATTTCTTGACCGTCCGGGCTGTCCCTAACAAGACGGCTTTTTGCATTTATTTGTAAAGATGTTCGTCCAGACCGAGGTATTTTAGATTGTTTAATAGATGTTTTGGGACTAGTCCTGTCGTTGATATGTCAACTGGTACAGTTCGTGTGTTGTTCATGTTCCACTGAGTTTTTATTTGAAATTCCAATCCAAATCTCTATATTTGGTTATTTTCTCAACCTGCTTGATATTTATATTATTGTTGTTAGGAATTGCTATGTCAATTAAAGTTGTTTTCCGAGAGACTTTATCTACCAAAACTATATCTGGTCTATTGTGAGCAACAGACCGATCGGTCAGTATCGTGCGGTCCCAGTACAGCTTGTAGTTGATATTTTCTAAACAGATTCTGGTTTATATTTATAGTATGGTAATATTACCGACTGTGATAATTCATGTTTCAATGCTAGTTCCTGGTGAAGTATTTTTGCCACAGCATCGTGCCGTTCTTTGTATTCAGTTGCAGCGAACGCTTGACAACCTCCTGTGATATGCTGGATAGATTCAGATGTTTGGCAACCGTACCTGCATCTATCGTTAACGATGTACTTTAGGTAGTTCTTAGTTGGAATTACTTGATCTTGGATTGCCAATATAAAACCTTCCGTTTCAGGGAACATATGACCAGAGATCAACTAGTAGTTCGACGCTGCACTGTCGACATAATCTTGGTTGACGTCATTTATATGTCTTCCATGAAGGGGCTTATCTTTCCAGTTCAGCAGTTTCTGATCTGTGGTCTGGTGATGTAATTGGACATGTTGTTGTGTCAGTCGCAGTGGTGTTGAGTCATCAACCTGGCACATGACTCTATGTAGATCAGAAAAAAATGCGAGTTTCTGGAAATGACTACGCAAAATAGAAATTTGTTGATCTAATAGTTTACTTAGATCTGCCAATACTCTTCCTCCTTCATACCGTGGCAAAGTTGTACGTTCGACAGAGCTCTTTGGATAGTGATTTTGAGCTTTTGTTAGTAAAACTCGAACTTTTCGTTGTAATTGTTCAATGTCAGTCTTGCACCAATTAATTATACCGAAAGAGTAACTGAGCAATGAACCCGCATAGGTGTTAATAGCTTGAAACAGATTTTTACTGTTTAGTTTGGTTTTCGACAGTCGTCTTACCTTTCTATAAAACTCTGCTGTTAGGTCCTTTTTCATAGTCATGTAATCAATACGTTGAGCCTGCTTTTTTCCAAGGTATTTGTAAGTAAGAACTTCCCCCATAGATTCAATTGAGGTGCCATCTCCCATTTCGAAGTGCCCTGCCTTTAACTATATTAATAATTCGGCATTTGTCTAGGCTAAATTTCATATGGATGTCACTAGAGAACCCTTCTACTATTTTAAGCATGTCATGCAGCTGTTGTTTTGTAGCTGCCATCAACTTTTAGTCGTCCATGTATAACAAATGGTTTATCCTTAATGCTTGTACGTTGTTGTGTTTGAGACTGAACCCAAAATTAGTCGAGTTCAGTTTGTTTGATAGAGGGTTCATGGCAAGGCAGAACCCCAGCGGGCTAAGAGAGTCTCCCTGGAATATACCCCTTCTGATTGGAATGAGGTCAGTTTGTATCGAACAGTTGGCTTCATTCAGTGAGATATTGGTTTGCCAGGTGGACATGGCATATTCTAAAAAGTTAATAATACAATTACTCACTTTATAGAGTTTCAGCACCTTAATGAGCCAATCATGTGGAACTGAATCAAAGGCCTTTTTGTAGTCCACATATGCCATGTAGAGATTTCGCCGTTTGGCGTGAGCTTGATTACAGACAACGGAATCAATTATCAGTTGTTCTTTGCAACCCATTGAATTTTTCGCGCATCCCTTTTGTTGTTGAGTAATTATGTTGTTCAACTCACAATGTTTGAAAATGCGCTGATTAATGCACGATGTTATGAGTTTGTATAAGGTTGGAAGGCAAGTGATTGGTCGGTACTTTGCTGGGTCCTGTGCACATAGGTTGTCCTTTGGTAAGAGGTATGTAGCACCATGCCTAAGGAAACTAGGCATCTTGTGTGGGTGGGTAATTACGTCATTTATAAGGGCTGTTAGTGTTTCGTGGGTTGCGTACAGTTTCTTTATCCAGTAATTGTGTACACCATCTGGTCGTGGAGCTTTCCAGTTATGGAGATGCTTCATTATATTGGATGTGTCTTCCGTTGTAAATGGTTGGTGTTGCATGGCCTCACAGTTCTGAGATGCAGCCTCCTCCTCATTAATCCAGCTTGCTCTGGAGTCATAGGAGATTGTTGTGGAAAGCTGTGTTTTCCAGAATTCCTCAATGTCTGTTTTACTGGGGTAACTAGGGGATTCATTGTTATTGTTGTTGTTAAGTTTTCTATAAAACTATTTTTCTGATTGTCGAAAAAGTGTGTTGTCTAGTTTCCGTTGGTTACTGGTTTTGTACCTTCTCAATCGACTTGTGTAGACGGAGAGCTTTTGTCGTAGACTGTCCAGACACTGCTGAGATCTGATGTTTTCTCCATCCCACTGGAGTGTATTCGGTTATTGTCCATGATAGTCTTGACAAGCCTTTCTATTCTGTTGTTCCTGACCCCTCGTTGGTACTCGGTCAGTCTTTCCAACGTCTTTCCGAAGAGAATTGATTTTCCCTTCAAGTCTTCTTTGCCAAGGTGGTATTCGAGGTGTTTGTCTAAATTGAGGAGGGTCTTGCTTTGGTCTTAATGCGACCCCAATTGTTCTACAGATGGAAGTTACAGCACAGTAGATAATTGTGTGTAGCGACTCTAACGTATTAGCACCTAAAACATAGTTTGGCAAGATAAATTTGTTCATAGCCTGCAAGACGATACCCAGTTTCTTAGATGATCTTATTTTGGGAAGAGTTGGTCTAGTCAGTGGATCTGTTCCATTATACTCTCTAAGAGCTCCTTCCATTTCTGCTTGGATCTTCTCAAGCAGGTCAGCGTTGGTTGGCTGTTCTTGTTGTAGTTCTTGAGTTTCGTCCGCTCATTGTGCCAAAGGTGTTTCAGGCTCTGGATCGATTGTATTTCGACCAAATAGTTCGCGCTCCACTTCGCTCTTTATTCTATCCAGTTGTTCATGCGAAATAAGGCCATTTCTCAAGATGACCCGATATTGATCTGCGACTCTCTGTTCAGTAACTTGAAGCTCTGGGTACTCACGACAGAACTTTTGATGGAGTATTTGGCGATATCCAGTCTTGTCCTGGCCAAGGTTCGTAATTCTGTAAAACGTGCGCATTATAAATTCATTCATGGCGCTAGTCCATTTCATGCGCTGTCTTTTCAGTCCCGCTTGAGTGAGCGCTGGCTGTTGATCCTGCGCAACACTTTTTGAGGGTGGAGTTCTCGTTCTCGTTTGACTCCGTTGGTAATGGTCACCTTGTTGTTGTGACTGTATTGGTAAGTGTTTTTGTGGTTCTTCTCCTTCTTCTTCTTGTTGGGCTGTAGCTCTTTGGACGGCAGGGGCCCGCCTCCTCAGCACCCTGCCACCGACGTCCAGCATGCTGTCATGTCCAGCGCCGGCTCCAGACATGCCCTGGCGATCCCCAGGCAGCGGCTCTTTTCCGAGGCATCTACTTCGTAACTCCATTTTCATGGGTAACTCAGACCCGTGGGGTTGTCATTTCCCAGATGAAATGATTTATTCTGAAGATATATTTTTAAGTTTCTTCTCTTCACTTCTTTTAACTATTTATTGTTGTTTTTATATTTTGTACAATATGGATTTTAATTACTTTATTTTATATATAATATTTGAAAATACTATCAATGTTGTATATTCCTTTGATCTTCTTTGATATCCACTAACTCATAACTGTTCACTCCATTTTTAGTTTTTACCATGTAAGATCTGATTATGATGATACTTCCATATGATGACCCTTTACTTATTTTCAATTTGCTTAATTTTTTATCTTGATCTTTTATTAATTTTCATTTCCATGTTCCTGTGCTAATTTTCCATCCATCCTTCCTGATCTATATTGATATTTTTATATCTTTTTCCTGGTTTTCCAGATTACTTTTCCCCAGTAATAAATTGTGTTCTTATGGGTTTCCCCACAAAACTTTCCACATTTTTCCATATACCTGCTCATCTTCATATATTCTTTCACATACTTCTTATTATTAATGCTTGGTTTCATGTACTCTGTCTGATAATTCCTTTTATTCATTATTGTTAACGAAAATCCTATTTTTCCCCTTTGTATATTGATTTTCATCTCAATTTTACTTCCATAATTTACATATTTTTCTATTAATTTCAACCTTTCATCTAAATTCATTTTTCTACTATGTTCTGGTATAACCTCTTTATTTTTCATTTGTGTTCCTGCTATTGCCTGATTACTTTGAATTTTGACTTGTTCCCCAAATTTTGCTCTTTCTTCTTGGCTTTTGCTATTTTCATACATTTCTCTTTTAAAATCTGCTAGATTCTTTTCCATATTTTCTTTTAATTGTTTATAATTTTCATCCGTTCTTGAGCTTATTTTTCCCATATCTTGTTTTAAATCCGCCATATTAGAATTTACATTTCCTATATCTTGTTTTAAATCTGAACTTATATTATCCATTCTTTAGCTTAATTTTTGATTATCTTGTTATAAATCTGAACTGAAATCATTCTCTTCATCATTTCCATCAATTGTAGATTACCATCGGATCCAATACTTGTATTTCCTTTTGATTTTGTTTCTTCTGGTTGTCTTTCTACTACCACATGCTCTGAAATTACTTGAATATTTTATTCTTCCATTTGCTCTTCACTTCCAATTCCTTCTTGTCTATCTTCTGTTCCCTGCATATCCTGCTCCATTTCTTCAGACATATGTTCTTCTGGATTATCCACTGATTTTGTCGATCTAGTTTTTACCATTTTAATAAATTACTTTCAACAATATTTCTTTATTTATTGTTATATATTATTCAAATTTATTATTATTATATTTCTTTTTGAATTATACTGTTTCTTTATTTTATTTGTACCTTTTTATAAACTTCCCACCAAATTTTTCGTAATTGCAAAAATCAATTGTTTTATGATATCAAATATTATTACCTTTTTACCTTATCTAATATTCAACCTAATTACCACACAGTTTGCTTTATTTGGAAATTTATTTTGTTTCTTTCGTCATTTATTTATTTAAATCTGACAATTATTATGAACTACCAATGTGTTTTTGATGCCACATTAATTGGATGCCAATTATATTATATAGGACCCACTAATTTTTGAGCCCCTTACGTTGATGGTCAAATTTATTTTGGTCAGTCAACTTTTTCTAAGCTCCACCTTTGGCCGCCAATTTATATTTGAATGATCTAATAATTTTGTTAGTTAAGTAAATTGTAATAGTATTTTATATCTAAGGGTCTTTTTTGCTTGGGTTCAAATCTTCATATGTTAAATAAATAAATAAATTTTATACTTATCTTTTTTATCTTACAAGTATATATTTCTCTTCAGGTTCACTTACACTTCTTAAAATTTGAAATTCTATTTGCACTTTACTTTTTCTACTTTTTAATTTTTAAATTGCTGATAATCATATTGCTAATATTTCAATTAAAATACAATTTATTTAAATTTTCCACAATATAATATTGATACAAATTTTCTTTCAAAACAAAATAAATTTCATGTCACTTAACTACTATTAAATTTCTATCAAATTATGTTACAAAATTGTTTCATTCAGATACAACTATTATTATTTTAAAATTTGTAAAACTTTTATTATCACTGATTGACTAACCTTTTTATGATTTTCTGATTTTATTATTAAACTTTCTCAAAATTTTTATTTATCTTTAAACAATGTTTCAAAAACTCACTGTTGTTGGTCCTCTAACTCACTTTTGATGTTGGTATTTAATAATAATTCCAAATTTCAAATTTCTTTACTGATAATAATTCTGCCACTCAGTTGAATTTTTCGTGTTGGTTTGCAAATTTATTTTCTCCCAATACTTTTGATTTTAAATTTTCATGCCCATTATCTTCCTTTTATCGAATATTTATAAAAATATTTTCATTACTAGTAAAATTCTGCCACTCAATTGAATTTCTCGTGCTGGTTTGCAAATTTATGTTCTCCCAATAATTTTGATTTTAAATTTTCATACCCATTATCTTCCTTTTATCAAATTTTGTCACTGTCAGATTTCCTATTTATACAATTTATTTTGCCACCTGCTATTTCCATTTCCGTTTATATTTATTTTATTAATTTCCAACTATTATCCCTTTAAATCGTATCAAAAAAACTAAACAAATTTCAACTTAAATTTCAATACTTTTACCCTCATTAATTTTACCCAAATCATTTACTTATATTTTCAAAAACATTGAGTTGACATTAGTCACCTGTTGGCCACCAGACATTTAACAGGTACTTTTTGACTTTATGTCTTTTGAACTATTTACTTTTTTCATACTATGCTCTACGCTCCATCTATTACTATAAAGTTCTTTACTGTTCCATCAAGTTCTGAAAACTTATAACGGTTTTTATAATTTGACATTTTGATCCTCTGTTTAGTACAGAATTTATGTATTTAAAACTTGATTTTGATCTAAGATATGTTTTATTCGGTGTTCTCATGGCCTTATATGGGATCTATACATGTTCTACAAACTCTTCTATGATTTTTAGAACTGAATTTAACCTTTTGATGTTTGACCTTATTATGAGTTTGTGCATATATTTCTTTATGTAAGTATTAATGTTTTGAAACATTTTTACATTGTTTATATTTTTAATTTATCTTATAATATGATTCCTTATTTATTTACAAATACTTGTCACTTCATTTTTACAATTTTGATTCCTGCAATTTCCTTTTTTTATATATGTATGCATTTTATTTACATTATTCCATTTATTTAAATATTCAAATTGCTAAAGTTTTTATATGATTTCATATCTGTTTAAGTCCATTACAATATATATATATATATATATATATATATATATATATATATATATATATATATATATATATATATATATATATATATATTTAGTTTGAGATTTAACGGTTGGAGTCATGTGTGAGTTTGTTGTTCCGGGGTTCGGTAACCAACGGATAGGTTTTTGACGTTGTCTTTAGGACAAGGCTGACGTTTCGCCGCAATCTCATGTGGCATCTTCGGAGGCGTTTAGTGGATGAGGATGTTTGTTCCTCGTCGGTCGCACTTGCAATGAAGCGTTGTGCTTCGTGGCTGTCTAAGGTGGGCATTGCACCCTACTGCGCATGTCATATCTCGACGTCGTGATTTGACGGTAAGGGTCATGTGTGCTTCCGGTCCTGTTCTCTTTTATGTTTGTTGTGGCAACGCCGTTTTGTCGGCTACTTGGGCTGGGTTTTTCCGTAATTATGAGTTTTTCTGTTATTATGCGACTGTTTGCATTTTTATTATTTTTCCCAGGTAGCGCCTTCCATATGGTTGGGATATTTGTTGTGTAATTTATGTTGTTCATAGCACCTTGTTTTTTGATTTCTATCACTTGTCTAATGGATCTATTTTTATATGATTTAATATTCGCTATTTCTTTGCTATTATCGAAGTTAATTTTGTGGCCTGTTTTTAAGTGATGTTGGAAAATAGCAGACGTGGTTTCCTTGTTTTTTAGTGTCGGTTTGTGCTCCTGTATTCTAGCTGATATGCGTCTGTTTAAGTTACCGACGTATTTTTATCACAATCGTGGCAGTGATATATACTAATTCCACTTCGTCTTTCTAGCTGCTGCACATTGCAATGGGGTTTGTATGAGACTCGGGTGTTTTTTCTTTTAAGGATCCTGTTTACTTGGTCCGTTATACCCTTGATGTATACGAGTGTGGTGGTCGGTCTGTTGTCCTCGCCATTAGTTTTCTCGTTTTTATTTTTGTTTTGAATAGATATGGCTGTTTTTATGGAGTGCTAGCTGTAATTATTGTTTTTGAGTGTTAGTTTCATTCTTCCTAGTTTCATTATGATGCTCTGGCCACTGACTGAGTTTGAGTTAGGAGGTGGTGTGAAAAACTATTTAGGTATCTGTCTGTGTGGGTTTGTTTGCGGTAAACTTGGTGTGAAATCACGCCTGTTCTCTTCTGGTTAGAAGCACGACCAGGGATGGTAGCTGTTTATTTTGTTCTGTTTTCATTGTGAACTGGTCTCTTTGGTATTAAGCGTTCATATATTTTAAGAACTGTACTCCTTCTCTCCATGTGCCCAACTGATTAAATGTTCGGCCAGCTCGACGATGTGGTCGGGAAGTTTCTCGTTTCTTGCGATCTCGTTCAGTGCTTCTTGGATTGGGATACTAGGATATAATGATTTTACATCAAACTTTCTAGGCGGTCCTCAGGTTTTAAAACAATATTGTTTAGTCTATGAAGCAGGTGTTCAGAATTTTTGACGTATGATGCTGCGGTTCCTGTTAGTGGTCTTAAAATGTTGGCAAGGTATTTTTCTAATTTATGAGTTGGGGAATTGAAAGAGCTGACGAACAGTCGTACATTTTGGGGCACCTGCTAGATTTTTCCCTCGGTATGAATGACTTCGCTATTTTTTTAATATCGTGTTTTTAATTTTATTTTTGGTCGTTTTTTCTAGGTAGGTTCTTGGGTCCCGTTCAGGATTTGGTGCATTTTGTTCCTCAGTGTCCTGGATTACCGTGGTACTTCCCTTCTCCGCTGGTAAAATTGTGATATCCTTGTTTTTTCGTAGGTTAGTCAGTGCTTTTTCTTCGTCCCTGCATATGTTACGCTTTGTTGGTTTGGGTTTCCTTAGAATTCTAGCAATATCTATTCGGACTGTTTCTGCTTCATTTTCTTCTAAGCGGTTCATTACTACTACAACTTCTGATATAATATCTTCCGTTGGTATGTTCTTCATCACAATGGAAATAGATAGGATGAAACAAACCTTCAGAAACAATAATTATAGCGAGCACTTCTTGAAAAAAGTCATACATATGCAAACCAAAAATAAAAAACGAACTATTGACGAGGACAACAGACCGACTCATCAAGGGTATAACGGATCAAGTAGGCAGTATTCTCAAAAGAAAAACATCCGAGTCACACAGAAACCCCATCCTACTGTGCAGCAGCTACTAGGATATGCCAAAGACAAAGTTAAATTAGAAAACTACGGTGTGTACAGCGTACCCTTCCAAGATTGTGATTAAAAATACGTCGGTAACACAAACAGACGCATATCAGCTAGAATGCAGAATTTTTGAACATCACCTAAAAACAAGCCACAAAATAAACTTCGATAATAGCAAATAAATAGCGAATATTGAAGTCTCTAACAAAAGATCTATTAAAGACGCAATAGAAATCCAAAAACATCAACAACAGAAATGACGCAACAAATATCCCAACCATATGGAAGGCACTTCTGGGAAAAAAACAATTAAAATGCATACAGCCGCATAATTACGGAAAACCCCAGGCCAAGGACCCGACAAAACAGCGTCACCACAACAAACACAAAAGAGAACAGGACAGGGACATACGTTACCCTCGTTGTCAAAACACGACGTCGAGATATGCCTTGCGCAGTAGAGTGCAAAGCCCACGAAGCACAACGCTTGATTCCAAGTGCGCTCATCCACTAAACGCCTCCGAAGATTCCACATAAGATTGCGGCGAAACGTCGGCCTTGTCGTAATAACAACGTCAGTAGATATTCTAACGTGGTCCTGGGACACTTTTCATGTTTTAGTTGAAGATGGCATGAGGGGGTTACCATGAGATCACATAACTAGATGTGTCAAGTCTGCTGAAGAATCAGCAATAACCAGTAGGTGACAATTATATTTGCGACACTTTGGTTTTATTAGGTTGCAATATATGTGACACTTTTGATTTTTATTAGGTAGGTGTCCTTTCAATTTTATTAGGAGACATTTGTGAAACTTTTGATTTGTCAAGACAAGTGTCACCAAAATTTGTTTTATTGAGACATGTACACGCAGATCACACGTGATGTCACTCGGTTCACTCATGATGTGAACGATTTTGATTTTTGGTTATTAGGTTTTACACAAGGGAAAATAAAAATGTATGTATATTTAATTTAGGTTTATTATCTTATATTATATTATATTATATTATATTATATACATATTATATACATTCGTCTTTACCACTTTTGTCCCTCCTCCTCACCCCAATCATTCGCAGAGGGCATTGAGGGTAGGTAAATGTACTCCATTGGTGGTGGTGGCGGAGGAGGGATGTTGTATGTTGCTGTCGGTGGTGGAGGAGGGGTGTTGTATGCTGCTACCGGTGGTTGAGGAGTGGTGTTGCATGTTGCTACCGCTGCTGCTGCCGTAGCATCACCCCCGTCTCTTTTTTCGCTCAGGCTCTTCTGTTGACGCCGTTACTACGATTTGGTTTTGTAAAACCTCCACCTTTCTTTTTCTAGGCTGAGGGGGGTTCGCTGGTAGTGGTGGGAGTGATATTTGCTCCTCCTCCTCTTCTTGGGAGAAATTTATCCCAAGTTTTTCCAGTCCACTACATAATAGTTTCAGCTCCTCTTCACTATCAGCGAAGACCCTCATATAAGTGACGGGGAGTTGGCGCAGTTTTTTATCAATAGTCTCCTTCTTGGGGCAGTAGGATAGCGATAAGTAAATTTTGTCACCACTAACATTGATGCTAGTTCGCCCAAATCTAAAAGTATATCAATTTAAATTTAAAAATTATTATAACTTAATATTCATAAAAATTAAAATATAGTAATATGAATACTTACATGAATAAATTTTTAAAAATACAACCAGTAAATTGGTTGACAACATCTCCTTGTTGGTGGACTCAATTATGAAAGTTGTAGGCACGTTCATTGTTCTTGATTTTCAAAAACGAATGAATAAATATTAAGTAAATATTGCTTTTATAGCTATATTGAAATTTAAGAAATTTAAATAATAATGACGCAAATCACATAATTTCAAACCAAAGTTTAATAAAAATTCACACAAGTAATATTTATCTAATGAGATTAATTGAGTTGTTTACTTAAACTATTTTAATATGAATAATAAGCTTAGACTAATTAAAGTAATGGGAATATTACATTACATTGATAAATGGTAAGTGACGCAAGTTTATAATAAAAATGCGTACATACAATCTAACATGAATAACAAGGATGTTTTTAATGAGTTATAAGCTTGAGATAATTAAAGTAACGGAAATATTACATTACATTGATAAATAACATGTTTGTAAGTTTATAATAAAAATGCACACATGTAATCTAACATGAATAACAAGGATGTTTTCAATTAGTTAATTAGACTATTGGAAATTCATATGATAAAAGAATGTATACATGTAATTTAGCATGAATAACAAGAATGTTTTTAATTGAAGATTGGAAATTTATGATTTGCGTTTATGATACAGAACGATAAATGTTTTAATCAATTTTAATGCATTTAACGTTTATACTTCATAGTAATCAGTTGCATTCCGCTATTAAAATATGAGTATCTCTAGTGAAATAAATACATTAGTTGAAGGTGTTGTGTCTAAAATTCAACAAGTGGGTAAGTTAATTAAAACCAAAGATGATTATTATAAATGGGTGAAATATTTAAATTCCACTATTTTGATTTTAAAAAAATATTTTAAACGTAATATATCTGTATTAGATAGAAAACACTTTTTAAAATTAGAATCAAACTTGTCACTATTAAAATATTTCAAACAAAAATTTTCATATCAAAAAAGAAAGAATTTTAAAAACAGTAAGAAACAAAATTTAATTTGGCAAGATTTAGAATCATGTTTTAATAATCGTGTGAGAACTGGGGCAATCATTAATTTGGGTATAAGAGATCCCTTAGAATTTTTCAATAAAGCTCGTAGATCTTTTATAGGTAAAGTAAAAACTGAACTTCAAAATTCGCTATTGAAAGTAAATGTTACACTATTAGCTAATTTTGTTAAACCTCAATCTGGTGAAACAGATATTAAACATTTCCAAACAAAAAATAGAGTAATTGATTTTAATACAAATTTGAAATTATTTTATGATGATCACATTAAAAGTTCAATTTTAACAAAATTAGAGGAATTTCAAGAAAGAGACTCAGGTTGGAGTCTTTATGAAATTCTCCAGTTAAAAGTAAATTTAAATAATTATACTCCAATAAATGTGGGTGTTTCAACTTATATTGATATACCTAAATTTTTACAAAATACTAAGGCAATTCTTAATATTCAAAATAATGATGAATACTGTTTTCTATGGTCTATTACAGCAGCTCTTCATCCTCATCTAAATTCAAAACATCCCTGTAGAACATCATCCTACCCCCATTTTAGTAGCATTCTTAAATATGATGATATTAAGTTTCCAATTTCACTAAAAGACATTTCCAAATTTGAGAAAATGAATAATTATCTATAAATGTATTTACTCTAGAAAAAAAAGATGTCCTCCCTGTTTGTTTAAGTAAAATTGAATCTTTGAGAACCATAAATTTATTAATGCTTCCATTAAATTATAATGATGGGGGTGACGATGATGATGATGATATAGAAATGAATTTGAGTGAAAGGATAAATTCTCATCAAAATTATTATCATTTTGCATTAATAAAAGATTTATCCAAATTGCTTAATAGACAAAGCGGTGATTTAAACCATAAAAAATATTATTGCCATAGATGTTTGAATCATTTTTATTCTCAGGAAAGCTTATATAAACATATGATAACTTGTAGACATATGAACAAGAATAAAATTATAACTCCGACTGAACAAGAAAAATTTGTTTCATTTTCCGATTTTAAAAATAAAGAGAAAGTTCCCTTTGTAATATATGCAGATTTAGAATGTATATTAGAGAAGGTTAATGAGCCTAATTGTAGTAGTAGTAGTACTATTAAATATCAAAAACATGTTCCATGTAGCATTGCCTATTACTTAGTTTGTAGTTTTGATAATTCTCTTTCCAAATTTGAATTATATACAGGAAAAGACTGTATTAATTGGTTTGTTAAACGTCTACAACAAATTGCAATGAATTTAAACCCTATATTTCAAAATATAATTCCAATGATTCCATTAACAAGCTCACAATTAAGTGATTTCTCATTAGCTCAAATTTGTCATATTTGTGGGAAAAATTTTACTGAAACTGATATAAAGGTTAAAGATCACTGTCATTTTTCCGGAAACTATAGAGGGGCCGCTCATTCTTCCTGTAATTTAAATTATAAAGATGATTTTATGATACCTGTAGTTTTTCATAATTTATCTGGTTATGATAGTCATTTTATTATTAGAGCATTAGCAAAAGATATACCTGGTGCCATAGATTTACTACCAGTTAATAAGGAAAAATATATATCATTCACTAAATATATTTCTAACACAAATTTAAAGTTTAGATTTTTAGATTCATTCCGTTTTATGGCCAGTAGTTTAGATAAATTGGGTTCCTATTTAGAAGATTCTGAAAAAGTAATTATTAGAAGTTTTTGTAAAACTGATGAGGAATTTAAATTTTTATCTAAGAAAGGCATCTTTCCTTATGATTATTTAGACAACTGGGATAAATTATCAGATTCTAAATTACCATCAATTAAAGATTTTTTTAGTTCTCTTAAAAATTGTAATGTTGGAAAAAGTGATTATGAGCATGCACGTAAAGTTTGGAGTACTTTTAAAATACAAAATTTACGGGAATACATGGAGTTATATTTGAAAACTGATGTTTTATTGCTTGCCGATGTTTTTGAAAATTTTAGAAAAGTTTGTTTAAAAACTTATAATTTAGAATGTTTGAAATATTATACAGCTCCAGGTTTAGCTTATGCTAGTTGTTTAAAGATTTCTAACGTTACATTAGAATTACTTACAGATATCGATAAAATTATGTTTATAGAAAGGGGAATTCGAGGTGGAGTTTCACAATGTAGTAATAGGTATGGAAAGGCAAATAATAAATATATGGGGAATGAATATGATTCAAATCAACCTACCTCATTTTTAATGTATTTTGATGTTAATAATTTATATGGGATTGCAATGTGTGAATGTTTACCTGTTGGAGATTTTAAATGGATCGAAAATGTCGACTTTTATAAGGAAGATATACTTAATAACCCGGATAATTCCAATATAGGATATATTCTTGAGGTTGATTTAGAATACCCTTCAGAGCTACATCATCTTCATAAAGATTTCCCGCTATGTCCCGAAGGTATGAAACCCCCAATGTCATCATCAAAACACCCCAAATTATTAACGACACTTTTTGATAAAAAAATTACGTTATTCATTATAGAAATTTAAAACAAGCGTTAAGTTTAGGTTTAAAACTTACAAAGGTTCATAAAATTTTAAAATTTAAGCAATCTGCTTGGTTGAAATCATATATTGAGTTAAATACAAATTTAAGGAAACAAAGTAAAAATGATTTTGAAAAAAATTTTTATAAACTAATGAATAACGCAGTTTTTGGTAAGACTATGGAAAACGTCCGGAAATATAAGGATGTTAAATTAGTTACAAAATGGGACGGTAGATATGGTGTAAAAAATTATATATCAAAACCAAATTTTCATAGTTTATCCATTTTTGATGATGATATGGTAATAATTGAGATGAAAAGAATGAATGTTAAGTTTAATAAACCCATTTATGTTGGATTCAGTATTTTAGAAATTTCAAAAACAATTTTATATGATTTTCATTATAATTATATAAAAGTTAAATTTGGAGATAGAGCAAAATTATTATATACAGATACGGATTCATTAATTTATCACATTTTTGTTGATGATATTTATACACATATTAAGGAAGATAACCATAAATTTGATACTTCAGATTATTCTATAAATAATGAATATAACATACCTCAATTAAATAAAAAAGTTTTAGGGCTTATGAAAGATGAGAATAATGGTAGAATTATGTTGGAATTTATTGGATTAAAATCAAAAATGTATACCATAAAACTTTTTTATACAAGGGAGGAAAGGGAAGCCGAAAAAATGAAATTGAAAAATCTTTATGAGAGTGATGTAGAGGCTAATTTAAACAATTTAGGTATTATTAAAAAAGATAAAGGAATAACAGAGGCATCTTTGCAAAGAATAACATTTGAAGATTACTTTCAATGCTTGTTTAATAAAACTAATTTTAATGTAAATGAGAAACTTATTAGAAGTAAAAAACATGAGGTGTATTCTATTAATCAAAGAAAAGTTGCTTTAACTCCGTTTGACGATAAAAGAATTGTAAATTATATCTCTACAGATACATTACCTTGAGGTTTTAAAAATGTTAAAAAATAAGGGTTTTAAAATAATAATCATAATCATCTTAAGTTTTTCTTAATATTCACTGTAATGAAGGGCATAACACCAAAACGCTGAAATACACTAAACTGGATCCAAAAGCTTTCACCCCAACAAGAGCGTCCAATAAATCGGCTGGTTTCGATTTGAGAAGCTTGGATGAGTATAATATACCACCCCAAAGTAGAGCCCTCATCAAAACTGGTTTAAAAATAGAGCTACCTGAGGGGTGCTATGGAAGAATAGCCCCAAGATCAGGATTAGCCCTCCATAATTTCATTGATGTCGGGGGTAAGTTTTACTAAAATAAATTAATTAAACAATATTGATTCGCTTTTTCAATAGCTGGGGTTGTGGATGAGGATTATAGAGGGGAAGTGAAAGTCCTTTTATTCAACCATTGACTACCAGAACTTCATCATAAAACCAGGCGACCGAATAGCGCAGTTGATTTGCGAGAAAATTTTCTATCCTGAGTTGGAGGAAGTTGAGGTATGTATACACAGATATGTATATACATTTTTTTTATTTCAATATACATTTTTATTTCAGCATTTATCATCCGATACTCAACGGGGAGAAGGAGGTTTCGGATCGTCTGGAAGGTGAAGTTTTAAATAAAATATTTATATATTAATATGTTTTATTTCTATTACAATAGACACACCAATAAGCTAAATAATGAGCATTTTCTAATGCACAACTAAGTTCATTATTAAATAAATGTTTCTTACAATGATTAGATTTCATGAAAAATTTTAAGCTCTCAATTGTTGGGCAGTCTTCCTCAGATAAATCTACAATTTTGTTTGAAATTAATTTCTGCAGCCACAGTTTTTTTAGAGATCCTTTCACAATCACCACCACATCTAATGGTATAGAATTCTTCAAAAATTCGGATATCTGCTCATACTCCAAATCATCATAATTCTTCCATTTTAATCCATGTAAATTTCTTGTTAGCCACTTAAAATGCTGCTGTACTGTTTCACTGAAATGTTTCTGTGGATTTGATATTTTTATGAAACGTTGAGTGTACCATAAATTATCTGTATTAACAATCGCCATTTCTTTACAGATGAAATTATTTTCACCATACTGAAAACCTTGCACATCAACTATAAACATTTTGTAGTATGTCTTTTCACTTTAACGTGTGTTTAATAACTGACACTATTAAAGGATATCAGTTTTATTTATCCAACTGTTATGTTTGTTTTCAAAACCTAACCATTTGACAAACACTTTATCCCCCCTTCTTTTTAATATTTTTTCCACCAAAAATGTATTTGGATATTTAGCCTTCTGTAGTTGTTGTTCATAAAAACCACCAAGAATGTTATGATTATTTTCATCTTGTAATAAATAGGTTGTACGGTTCGTAAGCTGAACTTTTTTTATTGAAAATATTTCTGTTGAATAGTTAGGAAGATATTTTTTATCAAAAACTCCTCTCTTTTTCGATATACGTACGTAATCACCTACTTTAAATTTTCTCTTTAGATGGGAAATTTTTATGTTATTATATACAGTGTTTAATAGATCTTTTTCAACTTTCTTTGTAACCTGTATTGGAGCCATTGCAATAGTTCGGTGTTTTTCATTATTATACTTGGTAAAATTTTTGGTAAAACATTTAACCACTTATAATGTCCTTGGAAACTAAATTCTTTCCACATCATATTTTTTAGAGTTCTGTTTACTCTTTCAACTATTGCAGCTTTCTTTTCACTATATACATTGTAATGATTTATTTTATATTTAACATGAGCTTCTTGAAATAATTATTAAAAAATTCGGCACCAGCATCAGTTTGTAAATTTTTAGGTATTTGTTGTTTGAAGACTTGTTCCATGACTTTGCTAACTTCTAAACCTGTCTTAGATTTTAGTGGGAAAGCCCAAACAAATTTTGAGAAACAATTTATTACTACTAGGATATATTTATAACCTTTGTTTTCTTTTGCATATGGAATCATTTCTACTAAATCAGCTTGAAAGAGATCATTTAGAGATTTAATGATCACCCTACGTCTTTTAAAATTAATTCTTGCTGGTTAATGTATTTCTTCTACAATTTGCCGTTTAACATCACTCATTTTTTCTTAAACAATAATTTGAGCTTCTCTCAGTTCCTCTATTATTGATGTTATTTCGTTTGTATGACCTGTATGCCCCGCAGTTTGAGAAGCGAGAAGTAATCGCAATCTATCAACGAGTTCGTTTGGATCATCCCAGTGAATGTAATCGATTTTATATTATTCGCCAACATAGAAATTCCTTTCCCTGCCACCATAGGAGCAATAATTTTTTTATATTTTTTCATTTTACTACCATCTATTTGCTTATTTGGTTTATAGTAACGTCTATGAGCATTAGTTTTTGCAACAATTTGTTTATAATTATCTTCATCTTCTTTATAGTAGTGTTTCGGTTGTTTTTTAAACAATAGTTCATATAACCCTATACTACCTCGATATCGTTTCTTCTTAACAATAATATCAGATCCATCAATATCTAATCTTGAGTCACCAATCATTAGTTTCTCAGTATTAGTATCTAATCTGACACCATACTTATGATCAAATTCCTTATTGTCATCATCATAATACATATCATTTATATATTTTCTTGGTAGAGGATCATACTGGTCTAAATAGTCAACATAGGATTTTTCAGCAATATCAGTGAACCGTCCAGGTGTTGCAGGAGAATGTAATGATCCTATCTCATCATCAGATGTGATTTCTTGAAGAATTGTCATTTTATTTTCACTCGGATCTTCATTTTCATCTTGCAATAATCGTAACTGACCTGTAGGTGTGGATAAACTCGTTGACAGTTTGCGAGGAATCTTTGGTCTTTCCTGATATAATGATTCAGCTTGATGTAAAAATGTTGATGGATACAGATCATCGTTAAAGATATAATCTTTTTCCTCATCAATATGACTAGGATCCTCAGTTTTAAAAAAAGTTTTCTCTTCTTCCATCTTACTAGCTCCATCCATTTTATGTTCCTTGTGACTTAGTTTACTTTCAATGTCCTTTAGATGTTTTGTTATGGGGGAAAATAACTTTTCCTTAACAATTTCACCATGTTTGAGAAGCTGTAGATTTTCTTTTACAATTCTACGTTTCTGTTCAAGACGTTTTTTTAGTTCCTTCTCTGATAGATTCATTTTAGCAATAAATCAGTTAATATCTGATTATCATGAGCTTTTGATCCGCTTTCCATCTGCTTCCGATCCGCTTTCGATCTGCTATAATCCGTTATTAATCTGATTCAATCGGTTGCTGATATATATCTTTCACTTATGATGTAAATGATTATACTGAAATTAATTGTCTTTTTCAAAACATATATAGTGATCAAAACCTCTTCTATAACGACCCTCATTGATGTTGCTGTCTTTGGAGATACATAAAAATCCATATGGTTTACACCAACACAGGGCGCATAAGCTTTTAAACTGTTCAAATGACATGTCACTACCAATATGATCATTATAAACATGTTTCAAATTTAAATCGTCTTGTTTGAAAAGTACCAAAAAATTTGTGTTATCTCGAATGAGATGTTTTGGCACCTTTGCATACGTTTGAGATAGATAAAACGAGTCCACTAGACTGTGTCTCCCCATAGAGAAATATTGACGTATAACATCTTGATTGTCACAAGCCACATCATCAAATATAAAGATTGAATTCTTTTTTGCTTCTGAAGGATGCAGAATATTCTCACTAGCATTGAAGGGGTAATAACCGATACCCTGTATTGGCTTTAGTAACTTCTCCAGATAAATATATTTAGGTTGATACAAGGACTTTGAATAAACATAAACATTCTCAAATCTCAATCCATTCAAGTGTTCAATTAGATTAACCATAACATTGGTTTTACCGCAATTGCTTGGTCCCACCAGAATACACCTCACAGTTGGTGGGAACAATGGACCATGCTTTTTATTATCAGAAATACTATTAAAATTATCATTTTCAATAGCTAAAGAAGTTTTTTGTTTTACCACCCTCATTCTTTGACACATTACTATAAAATGAGATAAATATTCATAAATAAATAATATATGTTAGTTTTAAGTTGATAGTTAATGAAATAACATCATGAAGTTATATTCAGGTCAAGGTTTATTAAATTCAGCTATAAATAATTTACCATTTGAACTGCATATACCAGGTTATAATTATTGTGGACCTGGAACAAAACTTAAACAACGTCTGTTGCAAGGAAGTCTACCAACAAATCTGCTAGATGCTAGCTGTTTAAAACATGATAAATTCTATGAAAAAGAAAGTGATACAAAATTACGTCATAAGGCAGATAAAATATTAGCAGAAGAAGCTCTTCAAAGATTTCATTCAAAAGACTCATCTATAGGTGAACTTATAGCAGCGCTTGGATTGCAGGAGCAATGAAAGCCAAAGTAAAATTAGGTATGGGTTTGAAAGACCTAATAACAAACAAACAATTCGAAAATGTCTTAAGCTTATGGGAAAAACTAAAACTATGAGCGAAGGTATACTCAAGAATATACAGGATAGTATAAACTTAATGAATGGTAGTAATATGGAAGTTATCAAACCTAAACCTGCATCTAGAAAAAAGGAGGGTAAGACTAGAAAACCCCCACGACTACCACGATCTCAAATGAGAAATAAACTAAATGAACCACCGAAACCATCACTAAATGACAATGATGACATTGATATGAATATGGAAGTTGAATATAATATGAAGCGTAAAAGAGAAATAAATGATGATGATGATTCTTATGAAAAACACTTAACACCTCCGAGGAAAATGAGTAAATTTCGGGTAGCTAAACGAAAACTAAAACCACAGCAAAGAGATGAAGATGAGGAAATTGCTTCTAAAAAATTAAAACTTAATTTAGATGAACCTCTTGAGTTTATTGAACATGATCGAGGTAGTAATATGGAAGTTATCAAACCTAAACCTACATCTAGAATAAAAAAGGATAAGACTAAAAAGTCCTCACCACGACTACCACGATCTCAAATGATGAGAAATAAACTGAATGAACTATTGAAACCACCACTAAATGGTAATGATGACATTGATATGGAAGTTGAATATAATATGAAACGTAAAAGAGAAATAAATGAACATTTAACACCTCCGAGGAAAAGGGGTAAATTTCAAGCAGCTAAACGAAAACTAAAACCACAACAAATAGATGAAGTTGAAGAAAGTGCTTCTAAAAAATTAAAACTTAATTTAGATGAATCTCTTGATTTTGTTGAACATGATCGAAAACGTAAACTTGATAAAAACAGTGATTCAGACAATGATAATTCACCAAATCAAAAAGCAGCAAGATTTCATTGATATAAAAATTGTTAATCTTAAAATTGTATTAGTATTTGCAAAACAGTCAGATAGACACATACTGTCAGCACTAGAGGAGAAGTATGGTTAAAACAAAATCAAAGTGTAAAACAAGAAGACTAAGAAAAACAAGAGTTACAAAGTCAAAGTCACCGAGAAAAAATTTTGGGTTTATAAAATCTGTAGAACATATAAAAAAACAGGTGTTGAAACAGAAACCTACCACCTTAGGTAATGCTATAAAAATTGCCTTGAATTCTGCTAAGTCAATTAAAAAGCATATGAAGTCAACCACTCCTCGTATCATACCTATACCAAAGACAGGAGGTTTGCTACCTCTTATTCCTATTTCGCTGGACTCTCAGCCTTGGGAAGTATCGCTGGGGATCGGCGGCCATAGCCAAGACGATAACAGACGCTAGAAATGCAAAACAAAAATTAGAGGAGGCGAAACGTCATAATAGAAAAATGGAGTCTATTGCAATAGGTGGAAAGGGGCTTTATTTGCAACCATATAAAAAAGGTTATGGTCTTTTTTTACACCCTCCAGGAAGCTACCACAACGTCCGCTAACAAATATTGATATAGATAAATATGCAAAAATTTGGCAAATTCCAAATTTTCGAGGTGTATTCATGAGAGATAAATTACCCAAGAAAATTTATAAAACTGAAAGAGGTATTATCAATTTAGATTCTAATACAGGTCCAGGAACTCATTGGACAGCTTACAAGAAAAATGATAGACAAATATCTTATTTTGATAGTTTTGGTAATCTTAAACCTCCATTAGAAGTTTTAAAATATTTTAATTCAACTGGACAGTGTAAAATAGTATATAATTATAATACATTTCAAAACTATAACAGTTTTAATTGTGGACACTTATGTTTATATTTTTTATCTCAATAAAAGGAACTTAGTCATATTAATTCAATTATAAATAGTAAAAATATTTAAGTGAATATATTTAATAAAACCATATCAATAGTTTTATTTATTAATACCATTGACAGATTAAGATGTCTTCATATACATTTACATTCTCTGAACGTGCCTCAATTCTCAGTAATAAGATTTATCCTCCAATTATTCTAGAAGATGATGCTACTTATGTTATGGGGTTAATTGATTTTATGACCTTTAATACCATCTCAAATATTGATGAAACCAACAACAAGTTTTATATTAACAATATGAAATTAGAATTAACGGTGGGTACCTATGAATACAGGATATTGAAAAAAACGCTTCACAATTTACTAGCTGATCATGATGAGCAACAAAAGGACACAGTTGTACCACCCGCATCATCATCACAATCTATACAGAAAAATTTGAAACCTGTGGAAAAAGATGATAATAAGAAAAATAAAAAAACGGAAAAACCTATATTAATATTGAGAGTTAATCATAATACATTTAAATGTGAAATAAAATGTAACAAAAAAATTGACTTGAAAATCAAACACCATTGCCTCCTTATTAGGATTAAAAATAGAAAATTAAAACCGAAGAAATGGCACTATTCAGATTATCCAATTAACATTTCAAAAGTAAATGCTATTTGCATTGAATGCAATTAATTCAGAATTCTTTCAATAATGATATGCCAGTCCATATAATACATATGTTCTACCCGAATGTCCACCTGGCTACAAAATTGTTGAAAACCCCACCAACGTCATTTATCTACCAATCAATACAAGATATATAAATGAGATTATTATAAAATAACAGATCAAAATGGAATTTGGTTAATTTTAAAAGTGAAGTTGTTACGATAAGATTACATTTAAAACGGCTTAATTGACATGGTTTCATATATGATAATCCATCTAATTATTAGTGCAACAGGAACAACCTATAGAATACCAACAGTTGAACTGTAAAAACGTAGTATCAAGAAACAAGTGAAACAGTTAACACCTATCAATAAACAATTTCTAGTGTCATTGGGTTTCAAGGTACACACTTAACAACGGCTAAACATAAAGAAGAACAAAATACGAAGAAAAAGAAGAAGACTACAAAGAGGGAACAGTTCAAAACATTCATTTGTAGAATAAAATTAAATATAAGTGTAAGACTTGAGAAACTTTTCTGTCTGTTCCGGTGTGTGTTTTAAACAAAAAAATGACACTTAACATACTACGAGTAGCTGATAATGTGCTTGTGGATAATGCTATAACCAATTTTGAATATCATTCCTACACACCTTATGCAAATACTACCTTTTTCAATAATGATGAGATAAGAATCCCCATACAAACCCAAGACGTGTACACTCTACCTTCTCAAAGTTTCCTATACCTAGAAGGAAAACTGTAAACTCGAAAAATAAGTACAGTCCAACATTAAGATTCATTAATAATGGTTTTGCATTCCTCTTGAAGAAATTCGTTATGAACTTGGTGGAACAGTAGTCGATCGAACCAGAAATCCTGGAATTACATCAACAATTAAGACCTATCTATCATATTCAAAAAACGAGATAATTCGATGGTATAATGCAGGATGGAATCTTGAAGGAACCCCAAACATGTGTGATACCAATGGAAAATTTGCAGTATGCATTCCTCTAAAATTACTGCTGGCTTTTGTGAGGATTTTCGTCGTCTAGTAATTTCGGCAAGCCAATTTAAAAAAAACAAAAAAATTTAATTTTGGTAACGTACCAATACAGATACAACCGCCGCTGTCAGTTCTGTAGATGCAGAAAAACAAGAGTTCACCTAAATAAAGTTGTTGAAAGTACCCTCATGTGTTCATTATCTGATGCCCACAAAATTCAATTTTTACAATATATAGAACGTGGAAAAGATTTACCTATAGGCTTTCGTTCCTGGGAGTTGTTAGAGTATCCACTTTTACAGCAAAGCCAGAAACATACGTGGGCGGTGAAAACGACAAGTCAACTGGAGAAACCCCGTTTTGTTATTGTAGCATTTCATACTGATCGAAAAAACAATATTCACAAGACTATGTCAGAATTTGATCACTGTAACATCACAAATATTAAAATTATATTTAAATTCTGAAGTTTACCCATATGATAATTTAAATCTCAATTTTGATCAAAAGAATTTTGCAACACTTTATAAAATGTTTGCCAACTTCAAGCGGTTTATATAACAGAGAGTTCATTCAAGTTTCTATAACACCTGAAGACTTTTCTAAACAAATCACATAATTTGTAATTGATTGTAGTAGACAAATAGATACCATTAAAGGTGGAGCTGTTGACGTTAGATTGGAATTTGAAACAAGCAAGAATATACCGGAAAAAACTACTGCCTATTGCCTCATTCTTCATGATCGTCTTGTAAAATATAATCCTTTAACTAATGTTGTAAGAACAATGTAATAAAAAAAAAAATATTTAGAACACTAACAATAACTGTTTGTTTTTTAAACCCATTTCAATTTTTGTAACAGCGCAACTCTATTTCTAAAACTAAAAAGAAGGGGGAGGGAAATCTTAAATAAATATCAATGTAATCCATTAAAATTAACAGTAGTATGAACGTATCCATTTCTTATACTTGTACAAATTGTTTTAGAAACACCGAAAGTTTATTGTTTACGAGAGTATCTTTGCAGTGTTCGGGGAATATTAGAACTTTTACTGAAAATAAGCCGAGAAGATCGAAATATAAATATTGTAGCACTTGCCTACAGTGCACGTTGTGGCTATTAAACGAAGAATAAATAATAATAAAAATGTTTATTAACATTATTCTTAATTTATGTTCACTGGGTATTGTTATTGGAAATGAGGTGTTTTTCTCTGAATACTCACCACATAATGGAAGCTTATATATAACACATGAGTTAGCAAACCAAACTTCTCTACAAATCAGTTTCAGTAAACTGTTATCAAAGTATCCTGAATTTAAGCTCTATTCTACAAGACAGGGAAACCTAACAGAATTAAAAAATAAAACTGGCAATTTTGAATCAGCAGTATCTGAATCATTAATTGAAAACGAGAACATAACCCTTAGCATGATGAAGAGTGAAACACAGTATCAGGCAACCATAAAACAGTTGGAGGAAACACATATGGCTACTTTAAATGAATTAATTGCTCTAAAAAATTCTCTAAATGAATCTAAAACAAATCTACTTGAAGTTCGATCAGATTTGGCTGCATGTCTTTCACTCAGTGCAGGATTTAAAGCAGATAGCGACATATGGGCATCCAAGTATGCTGAATTAAGATTTAGAGTTCCCCCCTGCACCACATCATCTAATAATATTTCCACAACACATACATATGTTGCGTTATTACAGTGGAATTATACCAGTTGTATTCAGGAATTAAATAGATGTAATAAAAGAAATGAATTAATTTTCAGAAATTAAATAGACGTAATAAAAGAAATGAATTAATTTAGAGACTTTCAGTTACAGTTCACTCGTTACAATGTACACACTCAAAGTAAATTGTCAAACGTGTAAAGAAGAATTCAAATTTATTTGGTGTTTCAATAATGATGTCAATTTAGAATCTACACAATGTAAAAAATGTTCAAACATTTTTAAAATATTTACACCTACAATGAAGACTGAAAATATTATCACACATAAGGATTTTTTACCAATTCATATTCATCATCGCCATTACTATGATGGTTTCTATTATTATGAACCTGATAATCAATTTAAATTCTATCAGATATATGATGAGGACAAACTCGTATTACCTATATTACATATGGAAAAGGTAGTTGACTATCGCCTTAGGGATGGAAGACGATTCGATAAAATTGAAGAGGGTCTTGTAAAGTTGACAGAAATTGAAAATTTTATTAACATATGTGAACAACAATTATAATTAATTCTTAACAATAAAAATAAGTTAAATGATAAAGATAAAAACATTTTTATTTCTTACTAATAAGTAAAAAACTTAAAAACTCTACTCCAGAATCATCATTCATATCCTGAAATTCCCAATCAGATCCAATCTCTGTTGCGTCACTATCTGTAACATACCCACTATCACTATCTCCATCATACCATTGTTCATTAAATCATTCTCCATTATATCATTATCATTGTCACTATCATTATCAATCATTTCATTATCGCTATCATCACTATCACTCAACATATTCACTTGCTGCTCTCTTTCCCCATTCAACCACGGTAATTCTTCTTCATCTTCTTCCTCATCTTCTTCAGGCTCACTAGATGTATACCCATTTTCAATTTCCACATTATTCGCTCTAACACGTTCTAATAATTCCCATCTAACATACATATATTTTGGAGGCATTTTATAATATTTATTATAGTTCTATCGACTATTTGCTTCGCTTTCATACTAAATGTATTAACAAAATTAATTTACATTATCCCCAGTCTGCACATAAGATAAACAATAATATTAAAGTCATGCACATCATGCATGATCTAAGTGTTTAAATATCATACACATCATGCATGATCTACGTGTTTGGACGTTGTTCACATCAAGAGTTACATTTAGCTGGCCTCCAAATGTTAATTAAAGTATCATGCACATCACGCGTGATCAGTGTGTACATGTCTCAATAAAACAAATTTTGGTGACACTTGTCTTGACAAATCAAAAGTTTCACAAATGTCTCCTAATAAAATTGAAAGGACACCTACCTAATAAAAATCAAAAGTGTCACATATATTGCAACCTAATAAAACCAAAGTGTCGCAAATATAATTGTCATCTACTGGTTATTGCTGATTCTTCAGCAGACTTGACACATCTAGTTATGTGATCTCATGGTAACCCCCTCATGCCATCTTCAACTAAAACATGAAAAGTGTCCCAGGACCACGTTAGAATATCTACTAACGTCACCTCAGATAGGTATGACATACCATGTTACTTGAATACAATTAGTTATCATATTTTTCTTTTTGTTAAATCACGAAATTGCACAACAAGTACACTATCATTAATTAAAATTCGCGATAATAATAAAGTGTTTTATTTTTTTAATATAATTAATTTTATTAATTTAATTTCGGCTCAATAAATTAAATAGATTGTGTTCGTATAAATTGCTGTTACTGTTGATTTACAGGACTTGAAAGTTTTATCACTGCTAAATTCAATATTTTTGAGGAATTGCAGCCTCGGAGAATTATCTGTACAGATGAGCAACTCAATCGTGGTAACTTCTTCCTCAAGATGCAGAAGAACATATTATTTAAACTCATTGCTATTAGCGATATAGTCCGCTGTTTACTTTTTCCTGTTTGCTGGTTTCTACGTACGTTTCTTGATACCAGAGATTTTTGACAATGTGTACGAGGATAACTAGTGTTAAATAAATTACTAACTTCTTGATGCGTTCTTTCTTTGTATCCATGTTCGCGAAGAATTAAAATACCACTTCTTTAAGTTTGTGTAAGACCTAGTGGCATAACAGTTACCTCAATTATTGTGTATTAAGTGACAGTGACAGTACCAATTCGGTGTTAAAATTGTTTACAAAGACTTGCAAAAATTATTTAAAAAAATTCAAAATTCGATCCACTTTACCCTAGATCTAGGAATTACTGAGCCCACATTTGTGAAAAAAATTCAGAATACAGGGCCTCGCTCAAAATTTACAAAATATATTTTACTTGTATTTTTAAAACAATTTAATAATTTATTACTTAAAATTTGATCTAACATTTCCTTTATCTTCAAAACTACTGGGCCCAAAACTCACACAATAGATTATATAGGGCTTCACTGAAAATTTATTTTTTAATATAAGTGAAATTGCTAATCCAAATTTTGGTTAACAAATCAAATAGGTAAAAGTATTTTTGTAAATTTAAAACGCTTAGTTTAAAAGATATTAAAGGAAAATAGAAATTCTGCTCATTCCCTGCAATTATATATAATAACAAATCTCAAAAGTGATACGGAATGCTTACTATGCCAGTCCAACCAACACTTGACCAAATTATTCTTCCATCATTAAAAACAAACACGAAAATCATCGTTTTTCTTAAAAGATGTTAAATCGCAATTTGCCGTGCACTCAAATGTTCGTTTATAGTATTCGTGTTTGAGAAACCAAGTAAGTCTCAGCCAACTACTTTATTAAATTCATTCTTTCATGATTTGTTAGGGTAGTATTTTATATAGATGCTACGGCATTCTGTGTCTGAAGCTGTAAAACGCCACGACACTTGAGAAATTCTAGCACTCTGTCTTTTAAAGAACTAATTTCAGACTGACCATCATTTATCACTTTTAGAAGCAGAAATACTGTATGTGTTTTTCGAAATAAATTCATTTCCGACATAACCTATTATTCTGTAAAATCTCGGTTTGTCGTCAGTGTAGGCCAGATATCTTTAAGTTCATAATTTCCCAAACATGTGGATTTAAATAATTAGACTGAGAAAAAAGTATGTTTATTTGAAATTTGCGGCTATTTGAAAAATATTTTTTATTTTAATAATTTTATCGACTTTCAGTTTCAGTTTCTAGGCTACACACTCATGCGTGAAAATTTACTGATGAGCACTTCCTGCTCCCTTGCCATCCACCCCCTGAGACTTAACTCAGGTTCTCACCCTAACGCAGTTTTCTTTCTTCATAATCGCTGTCTTCTTGTTGGGATAGCTTGGTTTTGGTGTGGTTCCGTTGCTTTACCTTATTGTTACTACAGCAACTGTCTTATTTGTGTTATGTGGCTCATTCTTTGCTATGATATATAGCTAATTGTACCCTTCTGTGGGCGTGCACGTTGTCGTCGTTTGTTTTGTGGGTTTTGTCTTCTGTCTTCTCTTTGCTTGGTAGGTTGGTTTCCCCCCGGGCCCCCCTTGTTATCTCCTGAAAAAAAAAGTTATATACTTCATTTTTTTACTTACCTGTCTTCTATCTCTGGGCTTCTTCGTCCTCTTCCCCTTCGCTAAGGCAGAGATGGTTCTTAGGCCGTTTGTATCTGTCAATAAATCTGGGGTCATAGTCGATTAGTTGTCGTAGGTGAAGGTTTCGTTGCTGTTCCAGTTTGGCGTAAGCCTCTCTGACCCTCCTCTTCATTTCTGCAAGCACTGGTTGGTGTCGTCAATCGTTGAAAATCACCGTGTTAGGAAAGAACCAGGGTGCGTCGACTGCGAGGCGTAGGCATAGTTTCTCCTGCCTTTGGATTGCCTGCCTGATTGCTATTGCTGGTGTGTGCCCCTACTATTGAAGCGTACGTCAGCATTGGCAAGATGACTGTCTTGATGAGAGTCAGCTTGTTTAAGAGTATCAGCTTGCTTCCTCTTCCTATTAAGGGGTAAAGTTTGGCACGGGCAGCCCGGACTTTATTACGAGTCTTTTGGACATGTCTCGTGAAAGTCAACCCCTTGTCGATGATGATTCCAAGGTATTTGACTTCGTTCTTCCATGGAATTTTGTCTACCGTTGGCGGTCAGGTTTACTGTCGGAACGATCGTGCGGCTTCTCTCGTTGACAAATAGAGCTTGGGTTTTGTCCTCGTTGATGGCTATCTTCCACTGAGGGCACCATTCCACTAAATTGTCAGTGGCTTGCTGCAGCCGCCTCAATGCTGGCTCGATTCTGAAATGGCGGTGTGGTCGGCGAACTGGGAAATATTAGCTTCGGCTGGTCTTGGGATGTCTGCAGTGTAGATTGAAAATAGCATCGGGGACAGGACTGCTCCTTGGGGAACCCCCTGCCTCGGTGGTCCGGTATCTGAAGTGCTCTTGGCCTACTTAGTCCGTCATGCCATACTCGGTCGAAGGCTCTTGCTACATCCAGGAAGATGAAGGTTGTTCTTTGATTCCGGTTGAGTCAGTCTGAGGCGTATTCTACAAAGCGTAGAACTTGGTGTTCGGTGGCGTGTCGATGTCTGAATCCAAACTGCTGGTCTGGAATCACGTTCAGCTCGTCTATGGTCTCTTGGAGTCGATACGCGAATATCATTTCTGCTACTTTACTCATGGCTGGTAGTAGACTAATAGGGCAATAGTTTTGTGGACAAGTACTGTCCTTATTGGCCTTTGGCAGCATGATAATGTCGGCATACTTCCATCTTCTCGGGTAGTATCTGAGTCTTAGCATTGCATTGATGATGTTTGTCAAGGAAACGACAGCCTTACCTGACTATCGTGTTGGATATACGGTCATGTTCAGGTGCTTTTCGTTGCTTGAGTCGTCTGATCTGGTCCCGTACCTCTTCCGGAGTCGTGGGCCTGATCGGTGGGATGTCCTCTGGGTTCCTTATCCTTCTGGCTTGCCTCTCGACTCAGAGTTCGTGGTCGTCGTCGTCATTTCGTGTTGGTTTAGTCTGAGTAGACCCTGCTAGCCATGAAGTGAAGGTACTGGGCGCCTGTCCGTTTTCAGGGTTTTTTGCAGATTCCAGTAGCCTGCATAGATTCCTTCCTCTAGGAGTTGAATCGCTGCTTCCCTGCTTTCGATCACAGGGATTGGTCTCAATGTGCGGTCCAGGTTCTTCCGGAATAGTTCTCAATTCAGCCTCTGGAAGCGTTGCTCTTCTTCGTCTCCATGCCCGTCTGGATCACCTACAAGCTGGATCACCGGATTGTGGTCCGTTGATTCTTGATCACTACAATGTCTGTTTATTTCGTGAGGGTACTGTGTATGTGAGATAGGCCCCATGACTGTTATGTCCCGAGTATCCGCATAGGCCACTAGCCTAGCGCCATTTCCGTTTGAGGTCCCGCTGTTCCACTGTGGTGATTTGCAGTTCATGTCACCAATGAGGATTGTGTGTTGACGATCTGGCAGTAGAGCGTCGAAATCAGTATCCGAAAATCCAGGATTCGGAGGAATGTATACTGAAAAAATAGTGATACTTTGGTTATTAGTCATACTTTCCTGAATGCCTGTTGCTTCGGTCGATACAAGGTTGTCCGGGGTCAGGATTCTGTGGTGTAATATTTTTGTCTTCACAAAAAGGGCTGTTCCCCCTCCTCTGGCATTCCTGTCGTTCCTGTAAGTATTGTATCCCTCGATGTTGAAACGCTTTCCATCTGATAGTTTTGTTTCCTGGAGTGCCACGACATCTATGTTACTTCGAGTGATAAATTCACCCAGTTTGTGTAGCCGGGTTCTCGCTCCTTGTATATTCCACAAAGCTATCTTCAGGGAAGCTGCTCTCACTCTATTAGCCATCGAAACGGACTAATTGGGCGTTGACCTCGTTGAGCCTTTGTAAAGCATGTTGGATGACTTTACCCAGTTCTGCAATCTCGCGTCTGGCGGCGTTGACTTCCAATTTCTGGTTGGGTGCTGTTTTGGCCTTGGTTTTCGTTGGTATCTGGGTCGGTGGTGCGGTGGGCTTTTTTGCTGCTGCCGGCGGCAAAGGAGGGAAGTTCGCCGCTCCGCTGACCTGGGAAGCGTAGGACGTTCCCGGTTTCACAGCTCCTGTGACCGCTGGTGGTTTTCCGCAGGTTTTGTTGGCCTCGGTGCCTTCTTGCATCCTCTGTAGCTGGCTACATGGGCTTCCTGGCAGTTTGCGCACTTTGCTGGCTCCGTCTCTTTGACTGGGCAATCTGATGCCCTGTGTGGTCCAGAGTATTTGACGCATCTCGCATCTTGGTGGCAGGTCCCTTGTCCGTTTCCAAATCTCTGGCACTTGAAGCACTGCATCGGTGAGTCTTCTGGCGCTGCTTTTCTATGGTTTCGCAGGTGTACAGTATTGTCTTCAGTTCCATGATGCTGTTCTCAGTTTCTGGAAATTTTACCAGAAACAGAGGCAGCTGATCGTTCTTCTTTCGTTGGGTGTACATGGCGTACACCCATACGGATTGAATCCTTTAGTCTTCAGATCCTATTAGATTTCTTCGGTGGTGGTCAAGGTATTTAAACTTTTAATCACCACGCGGATGACCTTCGACGGAAAGTTTAAAGTATGGAAAGTCCACTTCTTTCCCTGTACAAAAGCGACTGTCTCGCGATATCCCACCGCGGACAAACAATTTATTCTTATATGAATGCCCCTGCAGCTGGCCGTGAAGCTAGTGTTTGAGGCAACCGTCGTCTCTCTCACCTGCTTCCAGTGCTCAGGCTGTGTAAGCACTATCGGTGGGATCTTCTTTTCGTCGACATTCCTGGAAGGAACGTATGGCGTTGTCTTCTTTTCGGGGGCTGCTGTCGGTCGTTTGGTCGGGGGGTCGCGTTGAGGACGCCCTGCTGGATCCGACGCTGGAGATCTTCCGTTTCCGGTATACCCCCTGGAAGTCAGTAGTGCATTTCGACCTCGTCCACTACTGGGTCCTCTACTTCTTGTGTTGCTGTCGTTGTCTTCGATGGGGCCGTGACCGGGGTCTTTTCCGTCCCTGTTAAAGCCTGAGAAGAGCATCCTCTTGAACCTGTTTTATCGCTGTTCGAAGTTCTTCCAACTCCTCGCTGAATTTCTTAGCTTGCTGTTTCAGCATTAGGTTTTCAGTCTGCTTTTTTTTCGTATTTCTTCTTCATCGCCTTGTAATTTTTGTCCGCGCGGTCTGGAGGTTCTTTCTTGTATAATGACATCTCTGTATTTTCATAATTACTGTTAAACTGTTAAATACGATCGGTATTTCCGAATTCTTTAATTAGTCCCGAACAGGACGTAATGGTTTAACACTGAATAGGATTTATTGCCGGAAAAACGATGTCGTTGAACTCGGTGTCGCTGAGCGTTGTGTCGGGTAGTTCCTAGCTCTCTCCTTTTCAGGTAAGGGATAACTGTACTCGACGAGATCTCGATGACGTTAGTACAGAAAACTGTTTCTAGGCTAAATATATTTATCCAAAAGCAACAGTTACAGCAAGACAATAACTTTAATTTAGAATCCCAACTCATGAGGGATGTTCCAACCAAGCGCATAACCGATACTAAATTATTTACAATAACGTCAACATCGACGCCAGTTACAGTAAACTAAACAGTTTAGTTTAATCCTTGATGGTGACAACTTAAATTTGTTGAAACGGCGTTGACTGTTTAAAATAAAGTTTTGGTGTTAGGGTGCAAAACTGTGTTTTTACATTCGTGACACACCAAAGGTTCCACAGCATTTCCATTATACCAAGACTTGTTTCATCAAACTTTGTAGTTCGTCAATTAGTTATTCAATTCTGTACTTATTCTCACAAATGCTTGCATGACTTACGCATAGTATTAATGTACAAAATAACAACTTAATGTATCCACTGTAGTCATTTAGTTTTTCATTAAATCTGTAAATGTGACAACTGACTGTGTTAATTTTCATGTAAACAATTTTAATGTAATTAAATGGTTCCAATACTTTTTGTTAAATTAGTAAACAAAGATCACTCCATTGCTCAATTATATTGAGTTAAGTAGTGGTGTAAGGTTTTTAGATCCGGTCTCAAGATTTTAGGTTGACTTTTGTGCGACATGTAATACGAAGTATTCTTCAAAGTAAATATGCTAGTACATGCGAAATGTCTACCTACTTAATGTGTGTTTCACAGCTATAGTCTATAGTCTAGATATCGTAAAACATTAGCTTTAAGGTCATCCAAATATGAAAAAATATACAATCTCTGAATAGTTTATATAGTGAAGCATAGTTGAGCACCTTTGATCATACTTATAATATTAAACTTAATATCAGACAACAACTGCAGTGACAGTTTAGAGAACGTTCCAGTACGACAAATAACGGGTACACAACCTGTACTGGTTAGTACTGGTTATTCGCCTGGTTGGAACATTCCTCATGAGTTGGGATGCTAAACTAAAGTTATCGTCTTGGTATAACTGTTGCTTCTGGATAAACATTTTTAGCCTAGAAACTGAAATTGAACATCGATAAAATTAGTAAAATAAAAAATATTTTTCAAATAGCCTCAACTTTCAAATAAACATTCTTTTTTTCGCAGTCTATTTATTTAAATCCACATGTTTAGGAAATTGTGAATTTAAAGATATTTGCCCTACACTGAATAATTCTGAACAATTACTATTTAGACAATATCGCCAGGTCACAACTGACGACAAACCGAGATTTTAAAGAATAATAGGTTATATCAGAAATGAATTTATTTCGAAAAACACATACGGTATTTTTGCTTCTAAAAAGTGATAAATGATGGTCAGTCTGAAATTAGTACTTTAAAAGCCAGAGTGCTAGAATTTCTCAAGTGTCGTAGCATTTTACAACTACAGACATAGAATGCTGTCTGATCTATATAAAATACTACCATAACAAATCATAAATGAATGAATTTAATAAAGTAGTTGGCTGAGACTTACTTGGTTTTTCAAACACAAATACCATAAACGAACATTTGAGTGCACGACAAATTGTGATTTAACATCTTTTAAGAAAAACGATGATTTTTTGGTTTGTTCTTAATGATGGAACAGTAACTTGGTCAAGTGCTGGTTGAACTGGCATACTAACCGTTCCTTATCACCTTTGAGATTTGTTATAATATATAATAGCAGGGAATGCGTGGAATTTCTTATATTTTCCTTAATATCTTTTAAACGAAGCGTTTTAAAATTATAAAAAATACTTTTACCTATTTGAGTTAACTGTTAATCTATTGTGTTAGTTTTATGCCCAGTAGTTTGGAAGATAAAAGAAATGATAGATCAAATTTTAAGTAATAAATTATTAAATTGTTTTAAAAATACAAGTAAAATATATTTTGTAAATTTTGAGTGCGGCCCTGTAGTGAATTTTTTTCATATATGTGGGCTCAGTAATTTCCAGATGTAGCAATAAAGATGTTTATATTGAGTGTACAAACTTTTACTGAACTCACAGAAAATTTGAATTGAATTTGAAATTTTGACTGCTACCCTGTTTATCTAAAAAACAAGAAATTTCCAAAGTCATGTCATGTAAAATTGTCAACTCTATATTTCAATTTCTCATTTATATTTTATTCAGATTATAATGCTACTAACAACGAACTCACAATAAGACTTAGCCATTTTAGTGTTTTTGAATGTACAACTAATATGTTACGAAAAATTATATGGGGGTAGGTGGGTGTTTGAAAAGGATTTTACGTAATATTTATTAAATATTATTTTTAAATACTTGAGTTTTATTTGACTAAATTAGTTATTAACCATAACTATAGAAAAAATTCTTATTCACTAAAGAAACCATTAAAAACTAAAAAATTACACAAACAAACGTCAGAAATCAACAATTTTTGTGTTGATTTACAAATGCGACTTGCAGATAGTTTTGATTGCTGAAGATTGTATTCGAGCAAGAACGTTTTGTTGCTATTTTGCGAATTGTGCATTTGAGTATTTTAACAGAAACCTTTTGAAATCCGCGAATCTTTATGTACACTTAAAAGACTCAATATAACTGAACACTATTTTAAAAATAGTTTGCCAGTCTCACAGATTAAATAAATAATTTGGTATATAATTTTATTTATATTTCAATTGTTGTCGCTGGTAATTATAAAAATTTTCAAGAAACCCGTTCATAAAAATAATTGTTCAGTGCAACTTGTATTTTATCAGAATCTAGTGAAATTTCAGTCATCAAACAATTGCAGTAATTTACTTGGTCTACTTGTAGTTCATAAATGGGTTTTATCTTTAAACTTATCCCTCAAAGAAGATGTACACCTTCGGCTCTTATTCACAGCAAAAGCTCATTTTCTATCATCCAACTATCTCGAATAAAAGGCGTAATCTTCGTTGAGTTACACGACCCGATAAATTAAATTTTTCCATGCTTCTGGCAGTTTTTTCTCGTTCAACTACCAAGAAAATTAACTCCCTCTGGAGAGAAAAGCTCCAGCCAGTCTCCAGATTCAAGCGGTGTCCGTCCTGATCCCCATAAAAGACGCAGTGATTCGATTTGAACAAATAAGGTGTTAAATTGGAATTACTGTATTGGTTCTCGAGGACAAGCAGGAGAGTATGGGTTTGGAAGTAAAATACAATTTTTACTATCTCAACATTTTTATTGTTTATATTCTAAGGTGTTAATGTTAGACACCTTGTACATTTGAATAGATTAATTAAATATATTCTTGATGGTAATAGTTTTTTACATAGGAATTTTAGCAATCCTTGGTTTATGAGAACGTGCGTTGTCTTGTTGGAAAAAGTGTTCTCGTACTTTTGGCATTGTAAAAAGCTTCAATATGTTTTCAATGTCATGCATTCAAATTTCTGCCGACGTTAGAGGTGCAATGATACCATATTTGAATGTACCCCATAATATCATACATTTATGTGATCATAAATCAAAGACATAATTAGAAAGAGAGAGAGAGAGAGAGAGGACGTAGAGTCTCAAAATAGTTTTTCCATATCTTTATTCATTATCTTGCTTTGTGGCTAAATGTTTCTGGAATATTTCTAGCGGTAGCCATAAATCTATTTAAAATGTTAAACTTTGCTTAAGTGGAAATCAGCAATTTATGAATTTTTTAGAATGCAATTAAGTCATTTTTGCACAATTATTTTAAATATACTATTTGTATACTGTACACAAACTACAAGATTTACAGAAATTAAGATATCTTGTAACGAATCGATGGGTTTAATGTTGTTTGGTGTTTTCACGTAAATGTTTCCAAGAACAGTCCATACATCCTTCGTGGAGAGTTTCGTAATAACTTCTTTAAGAAGTTTTACCCTCATTTCCGTTAGATTTTCTTGAATAACTACTCTTGTTCCCTTCATCATCCTCTTGTTCTTATGTATTAAGTGTTTGGTATTGAAGGAGTTCATCTTAAGAAAAATACATCTGGGTGTGTTATTATTAAAACTACAAATCCTTTGACAAACTTCCATATCATTTAAATTCAAATGTGATCTACTTTACGATTTAAAAACGCTATAACATTCTGTTTAGTATTTTCAGTTTCTTCATCACTGGTTACAAAGATTTTATTCATAAGTGTCTTGAAAAGTTTTTACGGAGTTTTCTTCTGTGAGTAGTTTTTTACAGTCGCTCTAGTCTGATCAAGGTATATTTGACTAACGAATAGAAAAAGGGAAGCAAGATTTTACAAATAATTTAATTTTATATCAACAATTCCTATAGTTCGTAGATGCCATCAATAAGAGAAAATTATCTCCGAAAATGATCGATTATCGAATTATCATCAAGTCGAGGACGTTCAAACAAAGCGGTGTGTAGTGATTCACAAAGTATCCATCCGTCAAATTGTGCATTTATTTGTGTGTATTGGGAATAATAAAAAGAAGCCACACTGAAGGCGATACATTAGATGAAAAAAATCAGTAATGTTTGATAATTTAAAGTTATATGTTGATAAAATGAAAGAAATTGGTTATCAGTGTGCAGTGTTATTTGATGAAATATTTAATATAATAGTAAATATGCTTGTATTGGTGGTGTTCAAAAAGCAAGTAACTTCATATATATGATATTCTCCATTTCTTTAAAGGCATTCGTAATAATTTGTTACAAAACTTACATTACACCATTCATGGGAAACACAAAACTGCAAAGTGGGACCATGTGGACAATTTTAATACCATGACATTAACTAATTAACGAATTAACTGATGAACAGGTTCTGAAGAACAAAATTAAGAAAATGAGAGTTTTCAGATATGCTGTAGGCAGTTCAATAGAACGGATTTTAAAATAGGGATTTTTTTAATATTCTGCCCTCTTAGTTTATCATAATTAATATATAATGAAAGAAGCATTATTCTCAACTTCAGGACGTGAAGAATTTTGAAAGGGAAAGATTAAGTTTTACCGGGTATTAGTATGTTAGAATCAGATGAATATTCTTCCAGAGTTACCTAGTTAGATAGTTAGGCATACAAGGATTGAAAGAAATATCCTAAAATATATTTGCGTCTTTTTATTGAGAAACCTAAAAGCTTCTAACTGAGTATAAGTTCTGCATTGATAATATACCAAGTTATGTAACTGAACCACATATTCAGTTTATGCAATCACGAACTTCTCCTAGGTCCATGTTAAATTATCCATCTCAGCATTTTTTCTATAAATTTTCTCGATGTTTTAGCAAATTGTTTTACCATATACCAAAAATATGCCATTATAAAAAAAACTATTTTTTCCAAATCCCAATCTCTTTTATCAGTTCATTTTAATAACTATACAGATTTCAGGAACGTTATTGCAAAGTTAATTGTTCGGTGTTTAATTTTTTTTGGTGTCGTCAAGTAAATGTAATTAAATGTAAACAACTCAGATTACAAGGTTCAAATATTGACCCAATCTCCTTTAATAATCTACTATTTTAGAATAGTTAACCAAAAAGTTTACCTACATTCGGTATAATGCATGCAAAAAAATTGTTTGTCTTTCTACATTACCATAATATAAGTTTTTTACCTATTTTTTACCTTTGAGCGCATGATTGTGTTCATAAACAAACACTACATATTAACCGAATGTCAACATGAATTCTGCAGGGGTAAATCGACAGAAAGCGCAGCGGCGGGTCTCATAGATTTTGTTTACAAGAAGATGGACAAAGAGAACATGTCAATGGGCTCTTTTTTCATCTATCGCGTGCATTTGACGGTTTTAAACATAAATTCCTTCTAGAAAAATTATATCTGTATAGATTTCCAGGCACATTTTTGGAGCTAATACAGTCGTACTTAGAAAATCGAAGTTTTTGTGTCAAGATTGAAAACAAATATTCAGACGTCGGCAATATTGACCTAGGGATCCCCAAAGGATCTGTCTTAGGTGCCCTGTTATTTTTAATCCTCCTAAATGAAATACCTTCTCATATTAAATACAACAACAACAATTATCGTGTCATCAAAGAACTCAGATGACTTAAGAAATAAAGTCAATACCACCATTGAAGCGTTTCATAACTGGTGCGCCAGAAACCACCTTATTTTGAACATAGAAAAAACCAAATATATACATTTTCATAGCTGCAACCAAAAATCAAAAGTTATGTGTGAGGGAGTAAAGGGTTTTGAATCTGTCAAATTCCTAGGACTACATATTGATCGCTATTTCAAATGGGATACTCATGTTGAGCGATTATGTAATAAATTAAGTTCTTGTTATATTGCAATTGCAAGGGTAAAAAGCACTTTCACAAAAACAATTCTAATATCCCATATTATTCACTGGCATACTGTCACTTGAACTTTAATATTATATTCTGAGGCAACTGTGTCGATCATCACAGAGTTCTCATAAATCAAAAAAGGATCATAAGACTTATTTTTGGATTATTTTTAGATTGAATTTTAGAGAAAGCTGTAAACCATGTTTCATTACAAACAAAATGTTACCACTACCGTGCATTTATGTCTTGAAAACATTGTTGTTTATTATGCAAAATATTGAGAATTACCCTGTTAATTCAAATTTTCATTCCTAATCTTCACGAATGAAAAAACTTTTCAAATATTTACCACCAAATGTAAAAAACCTAACGTATATAAAAAATGTGTTGAAGACATAATATTAAAAAATATATATTATTCAATAAATGAATTTATGGACGACATATTAGATTGTGTACTAACATAAATACAATTTAGAGATAACTAATAATAATCATTGAAATATTTGTAATCTGTAAAATTATTCTGTATTGACGTGTACATCCATTCTGGGGCTACGTATGGAATAAATTAATTAATTTATTTATTTATCTATTTATTCCACAGCGATCGCATATTGTACTATGACATCTATAAATATTTATATTATTTGAAAACTTGATTATGAAGTAAATTTATAATAAGCACAAGTTAATAATTCTTATTATTGTTTCCTCACCTCTAATATACATATACTGTATCTTATAATAGCAATTCTTATATTGATTGTATTCATCTAAAACTTTAAGGATTTAATTTAAGATTTCTTTAATGATTTCACTAATTGCATCTAGTTTTAATCATTCATTTCTTAATTTATTAATCATTTTGAATTGTATTAAGGTATCGCTGACTTACAATTTGCTTATTTTAAAATTAAAATTTAGATTAAATTTTATACAGTCCTTATGCATTAATTGACTTAGATAGGTGATGCTGTAACTGATCAATAATTTAGCATACGTGGAAAAAACTATAATTTACAACAATTTTCCTTATACGATATTTTTTGACTCATACATGTTGAGTCTGTAGGACTTAAAAAACCCTTTTTAAAAAATATATTTATTTCGAAGCTAGAAATATAAATGTTCACTGACTCTAGTTGAAACTTTAACAATTCAAATAATTATGTTTAATCACTAAAATGATTGCTTGGAAGCTAACTACGAACTGACTCAAAAATCCTCGGTAAATCACTTATTATTCCTATTTATAGGCTCTTGTCTAGGCGTGAGTAAAGACGCTACGTAGTGCTGATTTTGATAAAGTGCAGTTATTTCCTGTTTGTTAGTTAGAGTCATTACTAGGTTAACTGATTAATAATTATTTCTAACTACGTAGTGTCTTTTTACAATAGGTTCACTGTTAGGGTGATAAATAACACTCTTCCCTCCTTGTACAAAATTTGCTTTCTGCACAATGAAGCAAATTGTCAAAATTGTTAAAAAATATTAATTTTTCAAAAATAAGTAACTGAGATTAAAATACATAGTTTTGATTAGAAATATGGAATAAGATATGTGGTTAAAATAAATGAATAATATATGGTTTCATTAGGATATAAATTAACATAAGAATATATATATATATATATATATATAGTAATTATGGAGATAAGGGATATTGACTACTACTTTTTGGTGAACTCTTTATTCAAAAATCCGAGCTTTCGGAACTGTTTGTTCCTTCTTCAGGGTCTAATGCTACAAGTTATATCAAACATTAATTTATATAATTTCTATACCTGATGGTATGGCTTGTTAAACAAAAACAATGTTTAACAAGCCCCTGAAATTACCCTTTAAACCTCACATTGTAAGTTAACAACTATCAGGTATAGAAATTATATAAATTAATGTTTGATATAACTTGTAGCATTAGACCCTGAAGAAGGAACAAACAGTTCCGAAAGCTCGGATTTTTGAATAAAGAGTTCACCAAAAAGTAGTAGTCAATATCCCTTATCTCCATAATTACTTTAGTATATGAGACTATTAAACAAATATTTGTATATATATATGTTCTGAGAGGCTTCCGCGGTCATTATTATGAACTAAGCTAGGTTCCGGGTGAGAACCGCGTCTGAATTTATTGAATACTCGACGTTTCGACTCCTGCTTCGGAGCCATTATCAAGAGACAAAAGTGAAAAAGAGTTTCAGAGTCTAGATCGAACTCGGGGCCTCAATCTGCCTACTCCCCAAGAGTCACTAGGTAACTGAACCTAGCTTAGTTCATATATATATATATATATATATATATATATATATATTATAATAGTATGTTATTTGAATTTTAAAATTTTATAATATATTTATTTCTCAGGGTCTTTTTTGCTTGGGTTCAAATCTTCAAATGTTAAATAAATATAAATTTTATACTTATCTTGTTATCTTACATTTATCTATTTATCTTCAGGTTCACTTACTTACACTTCTTAAAAAAATTTAAAATTTTAAAATTCTATTTTGCACTTTACTTTTTCTACTTTAAAATTTTAAATTACTAATAATCAAAATTCCAAAGTTTCAATTTATTTAAAATTTTCACAATACAGTATTGATACAAGTTTTCTTTAAAACAAAATAAATTTCCTGTCACTTAACTATTCTTAAATTTCTATCAAATTATGTTACAAAGTATTTTGATCATTCAGTCACAGATATTTATTATTCTAAAATTGTAAAACGTTTATTATTATCACTGATTGACTACCTTTTTATGATTTGCTTATTTTATAAATTAAACATTTTCAAAATCTTTACTTTCTTTAAACAATGCTTCAAAAACTCACTGTTGTTGGTTCTCGAATTCCCTTCTTCTGGTGGTTGGTCTTTAACAATACTTCCAAATCTCAAATTACTTTACTGGTAAAATTCTGCCATTCAATTGAATATCTCGTGCTGTTTTGCAAATTTATTTTCTCCCAATAATTTTGATTTTTAAATTTTCATACCAATAATTCCCATCATCTTCCATTTATCGAATATTTGTAAATTATTTTCAAATTGTTTATCCAAATAAATTAAAATTAAAATTTTTAGGTTACTCTTCTCTTTCTGACATGAAACAGTAAATTTGTTTTATATCATAGGACATTAACTTAGTTGTTATGGAAACTGAATTTATGAGAACGAAAATTTTTTGAACCTATCTGCTCGACGCTTGACGACCAAAGAGAGTTTGTCAGTGTCAGATTTCCTATTTATGTGATTTATTTTACCACCTGCTATTTCCATTTCCGCTTATAATTATTTTCTATATTTCCAACTGTTACCCTTTTAAATCATATCCAAAAATCTAAACAAACTTCAACTTAAATTTCAATACCGTTTTACTCTCATAAATTTTACCCAAATCATTTAATTCATATTTTCAAAAACGTTGAGTTGACATTTGTCACCTGTAGCCACCAGTCATTTAACAGGTACTTTAAAAAAAAATTGGATTTTATTAAAATTTAGACTTTATGTATGTCTTTTGAACTATTTACTTTTTATAAACTATGCTCTACGCTCCATCTATCATGATAAATTTCTTTACTGTTCCATCAATTCTGAAGACTTGATTTCGATCTAAAATATGTTATTTGGTGTTCTCATGGCCTTATATGTGATTCTAAATTTGATCTACAAACTCTACTATGATTTTTACCAGTGAATTTCACCTTTTAATGTTTGACCTTATTATGAGTTTTTGCATACATTTCTTTATATAAGTATTAAGCTTTTATTAAAATTTGCATGATATAATATCTAACTTTATATGCCACCTTTTATCCTTTCAACAATTTGCTTTTGAAACATTTTTTTTACATTGATTATATTTTTAATTTATCTCTATCTTATAATGTGATTCCTTATTTATTTACAAATACTTGTCACTTCATTTTTACAATTTTGATTCCTGCAATTTCCTTATTTTATATATGTATGCATTTTATTTACATTATCCCATTTATTTAACTTATTCAATTTGCTAAAGTTTTTATATTATTTCATGTCTGTTTAAATCCATTACAAATTTCCCCAAAATTTTACAGAATAATTTTTTTTGTTTTAACCTAAGAATTTTCCTGAAATTTTTCAATACTTTCTTAATACCTATATATTTTTTTAACCTTTTATATTTATTAATTTTTCTTTAACTTTTAGCTTTCAAGATCATCAACTTTAATAACAAACAAAATTATGAACAAATTAATTATGAACGACTAACAAATCAACAAGAAAATTGAATAAACTCAAATAAACATATCAACTGATGAACTCTTAACAAATCTACAACAACTAGTATAATTATTTACAAACTTATCCAAGATATGTTTTTTTGGAACCAACATCAAGACTTCTTCTGGTTCTTCCCTAGTATCTCATCATTGAAGATTATAAGATTTCTACAAACATGTTATTAATTCTAAAAAATATATTGACTTGTATTCATTGATATTATTATAATATTTTTCCATATTGTCCTTGTTTAATTTTAAATTTAAGTTATACATATTCCTCTTCTCTTTTTGATTTTACTCAACACTCTCATCTTTCCTTTCCTTTAACTTATTTGCTTCCATTCCATCTTCATACTGTTTCTTGATATTTTTATAATTCTTGCCTACAGGATAATTTATATTTCTTCATATATTACCACATTATCACCACATTATTTATTTATTTCAACTCCTTATCTGTACCTTAGTACCTGGTGCAAAGATTTTTGAATAAATTACATAATTTTGTCCAACTCCGAGCTGGATACATTTGAGTTAATTTCGTGCAAAGTTTAATGATCAAAACATTGATTTTTCGTTGCAATTATTGTTGAAAACCGCATTGAATTTTCGTTTCTTTATTTGTTAGAAGAGAAAGCAAGTTCGGGATATTCACTCATTCCGTTGGAAATAAAACGCAATTTTTTTGCCGCCTTAAAAACTTACAAGAGCTCGTTTTGTTTGTTTGGTTATTTTGCTAAATTGTTTTGAATTTATTTGACATTTGGTCAGATATTTACGACTTCAACAGTAAAAAATTGTACATTTTTGGAATAGTATTTTGTTTTCGTTCTATCGTGTTAGATTTGTTCAGTGGCGTTACAGTGATTTTGATTTATTGTTAAGAAGTCAAAAACCGCTGAAAATTTACGAAAATTTAAAAATCATCGACAATCGGAGTCTAAAAGATTAGAAGATATTTATTTTGCTGCCGAGAAAGCCTTAAGAGGTGACGACGTTGAATTGTTTTTTAGCATGATTGATATGATTGATTCAAATCATTCAGACTTTTTTAAACATCACAATTCGATTGTTGAATTCATTTCAGATGCAAACCTTGATTTTGACTTTGAGGATGACATTCGCAATAAATTTGAAAAATTGTTTTATTCAATTAGGTCTATTTTTGCTAAACTGAAATCTGTTCAGAATTCTACGCTACAAAATATAGCTCTGGAACAGGAAAGTGTTGCTTTGCCGCGAATTGATTTGCCTTCATTTAGTGGAGACATATTGGAATTTGGTACTTTTATTGATTTGTTTGATTCATTAATTCACAATAATGAAAAACTCAGTGCTATGCAGTAGTTCAAATATTTGCAGTTAGCTTTAAAAGGGCCTGCTTTTGAAGTTATTAAGAATTTTAAACTAACACAAAACAATTACGTGAGTGCTTATGAAACACTTCAATTCAATTCAATTCAAGCGAACTCGTTTAATCGCGGAGTCTCATTGGTCAGCTTTAGAACAATTCCCCCAACTAACTTCAGATAGCCCTTCAGAGGTTCGGAAGTTATTGGCTGACTTCAGTGATAATTTGGAAGCACTGAAGAATTTGGGTTTACCAGTAAATCAGTGGGATTTTTGTATCGTTCAGATGATGTTGAAACGAGTTCCCAAAAATTTAGCCGCTAAGTTTGAACTTTACCATGGTACTGTGACCGCTCAAGATGACTTTCCGATCCGCTCGGAAGTTGTTGATTTTTTGTCGAAACATTGTGATGCCTCTGAACATGTTGAATTATCCAGCAAGGCAAAGCAAAGTGTTGACAAAAAGTTACCATTGAATTCAAAGCAACATTCTTCCCGGTTCACTACATCTTTGTTTGTCACTAAGAATAGAAATTGTTTAGTTTGTAAAATCCGATCATGCGATTTACAAATGTTCTGAATTCTTGAACAAATCAGTATCCGCGCGGTTTAAGTTTGTTAAAGATTTTAGATTTTGTTTAATTGCTTCAGCATTTTGTAAATCGTGGTGATTCAGGCATTCGGTCTGAATCTAAAGCTCCCCACGCAAACCTGGCTTCCACATCTGGTGGATCCAGTACCATTAATACTGTTGAAAGTCCCGAAACCGCAGACTTCTTGTCATAGTTCACTTTTATCATACAATTCAAATGTGTTGTTATCTACCGCTTTAGTTGAGGTATTAGATAAGCACGGTTCTTATCAAACTTTGCGATGTCTGCTAGATTCTGGTAGCATGACATCATTCATTGCGAGCAAGGCTGTGAAACGCCTTGGCCTGCGACCTATGCTCGCTTCGATTCAACTCAACGGGCTAGGTTCTGTGCAGAGTACCTCTGCTGAGGGGCTCTCTCACCCTTTCTCTTCGCTCTATAGTAAAGCGTGAGTGCAATTTTGTTGTAGATACTATTGTTTTACCCCGCATTTGCAATGATATGCCTGTTGCGCCCATTAACATGGCTAATATAACATATCTAACCAATTTGAGACTTGCTGATCCTGGTTTCAATAGCCCAGGCGCTATTGACCTTTTGTTAGGTGCCGATATATTCTCTCAAATTTTGTTGGATGGACGCCTTCTGGGAAAGGAAGGTGTTCCTGATGCTATTAACACTGTGTTTGGTTACATCCTTATGGGTAGAGTGTCTTCGAGTTCTGTTAACTCTCACTCTCAGTCAGTTATAAACCCAACTTCGCTTTTTTGTCAAATTGAAGATGTAGTATCATTAGATGATTCACTCCAAAGGTTCTGGACAATTGAAGATGTTCCTACCGCACTGGTTCAGTCACCTGATGATCTTATCTGCGAAAAAATATTTTCCGAGGGATGCAGGAGATTGGATTCAGGTAGATTCGTTGTGCCTCTTCCTTTTCGAAATACACTTCCTGCTTTTGATGGAATGTATAATCTCGCCGTACAACATTTCTACTCTTTAGAAAGACGTATTCTACAGCAATCAGATCTCTACAAACAATATTGTGATTTTCTCAAAGAATATTTGGAGCTGGATCATATGGAGTTGGTTCCCTATCCATCATCTACTTCTTCTGATTGTCACTACATACCGCATCATTGTGTTTTGAAACCTGATAGTAGCACAACCAAACTTCGTGTAGTGTTTAATACATCCGCTAAGATACCTCATCGGTTATCTTTGAATGATTGTTTATCGGTCCCAAGTGGCAGCAAGACATTATCGCTATTTTGTTGACCTTACAGAATTTAGTTTTGGCTCACCTGCTTGCTATAGAAAACTTTTCTAGTTGTGAACTTCACGAATTGTATGATGCTTCTGAGAAAGGTTATGCCGCTGTTGTTTATTTTGTGTTCGAAACCGCATCTGGATTTCGTCAAAGTTTTTTTGTGTTGTCTAAATCGAAAGTTGCCCCTTTAAAAACTTTGCCACTTCCCAGATTGGAACTGTGTGCTTCAGTTCTTACCGCTAAGTTGGCTCATTATGTTTATGAGCAATTCAATAGTCGTTTGTTGTTCAAGGTGATTCGTTGCTGGTCAGATTCCACGGTAGTCCTTTCATGGCTTAGTTCTTCCCCGCACCGTTGGACATTTGTCAGTAATCGAGTTGCTTACATTCAGGAAAAATTTCCTGATTCGCATTGGTTTTACATTCATTCTTGTGATAACCCCGCTGACTTGGGTTACCGCGGCACTTTGCCATCAGAGTTATTACGCAATACACTTTGGTGGAAAGGCCCACAATTGTTAATTACCGCTTGTTTGCTACATGCTTGCTCAGACTCAAGCATGTCACCGCTATTTATGACTGAAGCCCGTATAGTGGCGCTTCAAGTCACCGCTTCACCAAATTTATTTGGTACTTTGTTAGAAGAACATCCTTCTATTAATTGCATTACCCGCATTATAGCTCATATTTGTCGCTTTGTTGATAACGCCCGCAATCCAGACCGTAGGGGCTCTGGATCATTTTTGGATGCTGAGTTATATCTGGCTCAGCTTCGCATTGTTCGATATCTTCAAGATCAATATTTTTCTAAAGAGATTCCCCTTCTTCGAAAACGAAAACTTTTGCCCAAATCGCTTCGTAAACTTTCGCCGTTTCTTGATGAACAGGGAACTCTTAGAGTTGGTAGTACATTGGCTAATGCTCCATTGCCGTTTGACACTAAATTCCCCGCACTGCTACCAAGTAAAAGTCGTTTGACTAATCTAATTGTCGAAGATTGTCATGTCACAAATCTTCACGCAGGAATCCAAACCGTTCAATTTCTTTTGCAGCAACGATTTTGGATTCTATCCGCAAAGAAAGTAATTCGTAGTGTTAAAGCTCACTTAAGACGTGTCGTTGGAGATCAAATCCTAACCTACGAAGAACTTTCTACTGTATTTGCACAGGTCGAAGCAGTTTTAAACTCGCGACCTATAACCCCTTGTAGCAACGATCCATCGGATCTTACCGCCTTGAGTCCTGGAATGTTTCTTACCATGGAACCTTTAACAGTACCTCCTGAATCTGATTTCTTATCTGTCCCATCTAATCATCTCAACAGATGGCAGTTACTGAGTCGTTTGCATCAGGCATTCTGGAAACGTTGGTCGCAAGAATATTTACATACTCTTCATCAACGGAGTAAATGGACTGATCCCTCGGAGGTTGTTAAGCCAGGTACTCTTGTTATTTTGAAGCAAGACACTTCACCTCCTTTGAATTGGCCGTTAGGGCGCATTATTGACGTACATCCTGGAGGTGATGGTGTTGTACGCGTTGCTACAGTTAGAACTGCAAGTGGTACTTTGAAGCGACCTCTTGTAAAGCTTTGTCCACTGCCAGTGGACCCTTAGTTTTGAAATAAGTAATTCAAGGCTGGCGGAATGGTGCGTTCCCGAAATTTGTTTAGTGTATTGTTTTCAATTTGATTGAATTACTTCATTGATTTTTAAACTTCTGCACCTTTTCTAAAACATTCCGTCGCGCTAATGCTAATTTTAAGTGTTTTTTTGCGTGTAAAATATAGACAGTATTGACATTCGTGTTTCGGTTCCCTTGCTTTTTGGACGCTTGGGAGGTTCGTAATGTGCTCCGAATTATAGTGTTACGAGTCCGCGAGTACTTAGGTCCGTTCGTAGCGACCGCTAAACCGCTTTCATTTTGTTTCTTTTGTGTTTACAAAAGCGCATCATTTGTTGTTAAACCCGCATTTTTTGTTTGCTTAATCAATGAACATTACGTCGCTATTTTTTGTGTAATGTGTTGTCCAGACGAAGCTCTAAGAAACTGTTCCTGCTATTACGGGGCTAGCCTCTGAAGAAAGAAGACCCAAGAAAACACCAGAGCTTCAACATAAAAGGTTAGTGATAACTTTTATTTGGTGGTTCGTTTATGTGACGGCACGTGTTTATTGATTGTTTCGCTAAAGGTACTTCGTCAATTATATACTTGCATTGAACCAGCATTGAACTAAAACCGCAACATCTAATTCATACATTTTTTTGGATATTCTCTATGGAATGTACATCGAAGACATTTCAGTACCTTTTATTTCATCATTATTTCATACCTTCTTATAATTCTTTTATTTTAACCGCATTTATATCATATATTCATTTATAATTCATCATATTTTGAAATACTTGTTATCATCCTGTTTCTTTTTGCCTACACTGTCTCCACACAAATCATTCACTGTCTACAATCTTACCTATCTATCACCTACATTCTTATTTATCTTATTCATTTTTACTCTGAACATATATTTTTAAATTTCTTCACTTCACTTCTTTTTAATTATTTATTGTTGTTTTATATTTATATTTTGTACAATATGGATTTTAATTACTTTATTTTATATATAATATTTGAAAATACTATCAATGTTATCAATCTTTAGTTTTTACCATATAAGTTCTGATAATGATGATACTTCCTTACGATGATCCTTTACTTATCTTCAATTTGCTCATTTTTTTCCATGTTCCTGTGCTAATGTTGGTCTTCCATCCATCCTTCCTGATCTATATTAATATTTTTATATCTTTTTTCTTGTTTTCACGTCTACTTTTGGGGTTTATTCCCCAGTAATAAACTGTGTTCTTATAAGTTTCCTCCCAAAACCTTCCACATTTTTCCATATACCTGCTCACCTTCGTATATTCTTTCTCATGCTTCTTATTATTAATGCTTGGTTTCATGTACTCTGTCTGATAAATCCTTTTATTCATAATTGTTATCAAATATCCTATTTTTCCCCACTGCCTATTCATTTTCATCTCATTTTCACCTTCATAATTTACGTATTTTTCAATTCAATTTTTTATATAATTTCACTTTTCTACTATGTTCTGGTATAATCTCTTCATTTTTCATTTGTGTTCCTGCTTCTGCCTGATTACTTTGAATTTTGACTTTTTCCCCAACTTTTGCTCTTTCTTTTTGACTTGTCCCTATAACTTGTTTGTCTTGCTCTTCTTGTAATATGGTATTTTCATATTTTTCTTCAGGCTTGTCCATCGTTTCTTCATATTTCACCATAGTTTCATCCCATTTTTCCCCAATATATTGTATTTTTACTTGATTTGTTCCTACTCTATTTTCTACTCCTTTTATTTTCTTACTAACTTGTTTCTCTACCTTCTTTATTTGTACCTGTCTCTTTGTTCTTTCTTCCTCCAAAGCTGCAACAAATTTTTCTCCCATTTGTTCCATATCACCATTTACTTCTCTAATATCTTGCTGACATTTATTTTCCACTGTTTTGCTATTTTCATACATTTCTCTTTTAAAATCTTCTAGATTCTTCTCCATATCTACTTTCAATTGTTGATAATTTTCATCCATTCTTGAGCTTATTTTTCCCATATCTTGTTTTAAATCTGCCATATTAGAATTTACATTTTCTATTTCTTGTTTTAAAATTTTATCCATTCTTGAACTTATATCTGAACTGAAATCTTGCATCATTCTCTTCATCATTTCCATCAATTGTAGATTACTATCAGATCCACTTCCTGTATTTCCCTCTGATCTTGATTTTTCTGGTTGTCCTTCTACTACCACATGTTCTGAAATGATTTGAATATTTTGTTCCTCCATTTGATCTTCAATTCCAATTCCTTCTTGTCTATCTTCTGTTCCCTGCATATCCTACTCCATTTCTTCAGACATATGTTCTTCTGGATTATCCACTGATTTTGCAGCTCTAGTTTTTACCATTTTAATAAATTACTTTCAACACAGTTTCTTTATTTATTGTTATATATTATTCAAATTTATTATTATTGTTTTTCTTTTTAAATTATACTGTTCCTTTATTTTATATGTACCTTTTTATAAATTTCCCATCAAATCTTTCGAAATTGTAAAAATCTATTGTTTTATAAGTTCAAATATTCTTACCTTTTTATCTTATCTATATTCAACCAAATTATCACACAATTTGCTTCTATTTATTTGGAAATTTATTTTGTTTCTTTCTTTATTTATTCATTTAAATCTGACAATTATTATATTTTATATTATATAGGACCCACTAATTTTTGAGCTCCTTAAGTTGTGTGCCAATTTTATAATTAATTCATATGAAAGTGTAAACTACCAATGTGTTTCTGATGCCAAATTAGTTGGATCCCAATTATATTATATAGGACCCACTAATTTTTGAGACCCTTACGTTGGGTGCCAATTAAAATAGAATGTTATGAATTACAATTTTTAAATAAATCGAAATAGAATTTTAATCTCACTGTCACTTAGCACCACGTTGGGCTAAGCCAATTTAAATAGATTGTAATTTAGAATTTATAATTTTATTATCTCAGGGTCTTTTTCGCTTGGGTTCAAATCTTCAAATGTTAAATAAATTTTATACTTATCTTGTTTATCTTCCAATTTTCTATTCTCTTCAGGTCCACTTACACTTTTTAAAATTTTGAAATTCTATTTTGCACTTTACTTTTTCTACTTTAAAAATTTAAATTACTAATAATCAAATTTACAAAGTTTCAATTAGGTTACAATTTATTTAAAATTTTTCACAATACAGTATTGATACAAGTTTTCTTTTAAAACAAAATAAATTTCCTGTCACTTAACTATTCTTAAATTTCTATCAAATTATGTTACAAAGTATTTTGATCATTCAGTCACAGATATTTATTATTCTAAAATTGTAAAACTTTTATTATTATCACTGATTGACTACCTTTTTATAATTTGCTTATTTTATAAATTAAACATTTTCAAAATCTTAACTTTCTTTAAACAATGTTTCAAAAACTCACTGTTGTTGGTTCTCGAATTCCCTTCTTCTGATGGTTGGTCTTTAACAATACTTCCAAATCTCAAATTACTTTACTGGTAAAATTCTGCCATTCAATTGAATATCTCGGGCTGAGTTGCAAATTTATTTTCTCCCAATAATTTTGATTTTTAAATTTTCATACCAATAATTCCCATCATCTTCCTTTTATCGAATATTTGTAAATTATTTTCAAATTGTTTATCCAAATAAATTAAAATTAAAATTTTCAGGTTACTCTTCTCTTTCTGACATGGAACAGTAAATTTGTTTTATATCATAGGACATTAACTTAGTTGTCATGGAAACTGAATTTATGAGAACGAAAATTTTTTGAACCTATCTGCTCGACGCTTGACGACCAAAGAGAGTTTGTCAGTGTGAGATTTCCTATTTATGTGATTTACCACCAGCTATTTCCATTTCCGCTAATAATTATCTTATTAATTTCCAACTGTTATCGTTTTAAATCATATCCAAAAATCTAAACAAACTTCAACTTAAATTTCAATACCGTTTACTCTCATAAATTTTACCCAAATCATTTAATTCATATTTTCAAAAACATTGAGTTGACATTTGTCACCTGTAGCCACCAGTCATTTAACAGGTACTTTAAAAAAAATTGGATTTTATTAAAATTTAGACTTTATGTATATCTTTTGAACTATTTACTTTTTATAAACTATGCTCTACGCTCCATCTATCATGATAAATTTCTTTACTCTTCCATCAATTCTGAAGACTTGATTTCGATCTAAAATATGTTTTATTTGGTGTTCTCATGGCCTTATATGTGATTCTAAATGTGTTCTACAAACTCTACTATGATTTTTACAAGTGAATTTCACCTTTTAATGTTTGACCTTATTATGAGTTTTTGGCATATATTTCCACTATTGGTTTATCTCTTATTGAATACCTTCCTCTTGGTTGTACTTCGTCTTGTTGTGGTGGATAAAGTATAGCAGGGTATACTTACGGGCATCTTCTTCTACATTTGTAATATATGAAAAATAATATTACAACAACTATACAAAATATTGTTAACCAATGTGTGTGTCTTTGAAGAAAAGGTCGGTTTATTAGTTCATTAATATTCAGTTCGTCAAGGTTTTGTTTTTGAATTTTTGAGGGTTTTTGTTTGATCTATTGGTTTTTTGCACTATTTTCATTTTCACAACACTCGCGGGGTATGTTCGGCATTTCTATTACAATTGTGTCTTCCGATGTGTAACCTTTGGTTGACTGGCTTCGTATTGAACCTATCTAAGCTATGCAATAGGGTGGAAGCTTTAGAATTGAATTGCGAAGTACGTTGAAGGTTCTGGTTGTTGTGTTTTTGTGTTTTGTGCCTGGATACTGATTGGTATGTTTTCACTGGTTACTATTAACCATTCGTTGTCCGAAATTAGTTGGACTTTGTAATCTTCTATTGGTACATCTATGATTTTGCAGTTCTCTGAGATTTTTGTGGATTTGGTAACTTTGATTTCACATGGGGAATTTTCATCGGTTGGATATGCAATTTGGTTAAAACATAGTAGAGTTTCTGTGCTTAGGCTTTTGCACTTTTCGAGAGTTTCAAGGGTGATAAAAAGATTATTATCTCTGCCAATCGCTATATATTTGTGTGAATTTAGGATTAGGTGAGATAGTTTGGTTTTTCGGTTGAATATTGGTAGTGAATATACATGAAAATGTTTATACTCCTCTGGTTCGACTAATGGTGTTGGTAATATGAAAAAAAAATTGTTATTTGATTGATAAGCTTGTAAATCAATTATTTCAAAATATTTAGCTATATTGGCTATATTTGGTAGTAAAGATAAATTATTTGAAATTATTCTTAGTTGAAAAATAAGGTCTTTGGGTTGAATGACTGAGGGGTTTATGGTTTTTAATCTAGCAAAGGTGATTGAATTGATTATATCGTTAAGTTCATCTTCAATTAAAATTAATGATCCAAGTAACTGTTCGCAAATATTAATTAAATGTAGTTTTGGTTCGTAAATGTTTTGGTTAACTGAAATATTATAAATTGCATTTTCTATAAGGTGGAGATTTTCATTGAAAGTTTCTTTATCAATTCGAAGTTTTCTGATTGTATAATTGAAATTTTTTAATTACTGATGTTGATACAGATATTTGATTTTTAAGAAGATTTTCTAATCTCTTTTCATCATTTTCTACTTGTTGAATTACTTTATCATAATATTGTCCGTCTTCACTATCTAAATTTCCTGTTATTGCTTTCCAAATTGAACCTAGAAAGTTAAATGCTCCTCTCTTAAATCTTGTATTATTTAACGGTAAGGTATAAGGATTTATGTCAGTTTTGATTTCGTTAAATTTTGTTTCCATTGTCATAATCATTTTGTTTAGCATTGTGTGTTATATCTTTGACTACTAAAAGTTTCCATTTTTCGTTTGAGATTTTTAAATTGTATTCATGGTAGTATTGGATTCCTAATGTGTCATTTAAGGTAGTTAATTTGAAATCACTGGTATTACTTACTGTTATTGTAACTGAGTAAAGTAATGCAAGTATGATGAACTTTTGCATCTGCAAAGAAAATATTTATTTTACGATTGAACTTATTTGGTCTGAATTTATTGTAAATTCTTTGTCTCGATATCTTTTACTCTTATGGCATTATTATCCATAACTTTAATTATTTTAAAGGGTGCGCTTGATTTATTACAAAGTTTATTTTGAATTTGAGATTCTTCTATTAATATAAAATCATTTAGCTCAAAATGTTTTTCTTTGGGTTTTGATTTTTCATCGTGTCATTCTTTTGCTTTTAAATTCTTCAAAATTGTTTTTTCTCTTCCGGTTTGATAAAAGTAAGATATTTTGTTTTTCAATTCTCATATATATTTTCAATTCTTCTTCATTATATACCTGTTCTGGGGCTCTGGAATTCGTATGTCCAAAAACTAACTGATATGGCGTAAAACCATGTGTTCTATTAATTGAATTATTATAACATATTATTGCGTATGGTATACATGTCAAGGGATGATCTTCTGGGTTATCGGTTACCGTAGCTCTTATCAATTCTAATAAAGTGCTCATAAATTATTCAACTAATCCGTTGTTTGTGGGTGGTTGATTGTCGAAAATGTTAATTGAATGTTATAAAGGGTACATAAATCTCTTAATACTTGATTGTGAAATTCTTTTCCTCGATCTTTAGGGTGTGCCGTAGTGCATGAAATATAAAAGTAAGGTATTTATTATATTATTTGGCGGTTTTTTGATTTACTGGATAAGCTTGAGTGAACTTTGAAAATTCGTCTCGTATTATTAAAATATAATTCTTTTCTGGTAATTCTAAAATATCAAGGTTTATACCTTCAAAAGGTACTTTTGGTGTTTCGGTTATTACTAATGGATTTGACAAGTTCTTTCTGAATGCTTTGGTTTTGACACATGTTTCACAATTTTTTATGAAATTTTCTACATCTTTATTTAAATTTTTCCATTGATATTTCCTTTTATTTCTCCTTATTGTTTCATGAATACCTCGATGCATGTTTAGTTTTCCCGTATGATTTTCTTCTATAATTATCTGCCTTTGTTCTTCGTCTGGGATAATTATGTTGGGATTAAAAGTGATACATTCAATTTCATTATCTGAAAAGATAAACGATAGCATTTCTGCGACTGGTAAATCTATCGTTTCTTCCATGTAGTATTTGTTATTTCCTAACAGTACTTCTTTGTTGTAATAAGGTATTTCGAAGATTGCTTGCACTGAGTTTATATGCGGAACTATGATAAGAAAATACTTCCTTTTAATTTTTAAATGCTTCGATACACTTTTGGTTAAAGTCAAATTTCACATCTTTCTTTAGTAATTGCGTTAGAGGTTTTAGAATTTTTGCGAAGTCTTTGATGAATTTTCTGTAATAACTTGCTAATCCTAGGAAACTTTTAATATCTTTGGGATTTTTGAGAATCGGAAATTCTTTTACCGCCTCTATTTTCTCTGAATTAGGTTTTACTCCGTTTTCTGTGACAGTGACAATGTGTCCTAAGTAAGACACTTCTTTTTTCAAAATTTCGCATTTATCCGGTTGTACCTTTAAATTTGCGCTTCTTAATCTTTTGAATAATTCTGTTAATCTGTTTATATGTTCCTAAAGTGATGACGCATATGATATGATATAACCGTTCGTTCTGAATTCTTGTTAATACATTGTCCATAACGCGTTGAAATGTTGCTGGTACGTTTTTTTAGACCAAGTGGCATTCTTTTAAATTTAAATATTTGTTCAACACGCGGCTCAATTGTTATTTCATTTACTATTTCGTTTTCTTTATACAACGGTACGGTTTTTGTTTTTGTAATTAGTTTACGATTTTTTATGTCAATAATGCACTCGTATTTTTGCAAAAAGTTTATGCCTAGTATTCCGTCAAAGTTCATATCTAAGTTGTAAAGATATACTTCCATTTCATCTTGCTCATCGTCTGTGAAAAAATTATTTCTTACCGATTACTTTATTTCCATATATTGATTTGTAACACCGTGTACTTATTGGTTTGATTGATTTAATTGAATCTTTAGGAAATAAATGTGGTTTTATAATTGTTATTCCAGCTAATGAATCTAATACGTATTTTAATTCTCCGTTTCGTGATTTTATATAGAATACGTTGTTTTCGTTAGACGTGTGTCGCGGTATTTTTATATTTTGTTTCGGTTCTCTTTGTTTCTTTGAGTTTTCGTTTGGCTGGTTGAAGCCCCTTGAGCAGAAGAGCCAGCCTCTGTTCCTGCTCTCGTCTCGTTGAAATGGTAGCTTCTTTGTGATCCATTATGAAAATTGCGATTTTGGTTTTGATTTTGATTACATGGAGGTCGATTTGAATTTACGAATTTCGGACTATGATAAGCTGTATTATCACGTCTGTGGTAATTATTGTCGTACGTTTGTTGAGAATGATAACCTGTATTATCTTTTCTTTGAAAATTTTGATTAAAATTGCGTTGATATGGTTGACTTTGATTATTGTGTGAATTTCTGAATCTTTCGTTATTTTGTTTTTGTCGACATTCATTAATTGTATGCCCTGATTTTTTGCAATAATTATAGAACTTTTTATGTTTTGTTAAGATTGGGAAAATTTACGCACGGTTTTCGCGTTTCCAGATAACTTAGCTGGTATTCCGTCTGTACAATATTTGCTGCTTCAGCAAGGTTTGCAGGTCATGAGGCCCGTACAATCGCGCCTACCTTTGCGTCGAGACCTACTAATAAAGTTTGTAAGGCAACTTAATCAACTAGCGCGTGTTGTGCATCTTTTTGTTCACGTGCTAAAGTTAACTGCTGATTTATTGCTGCTAATAATTTAGAACGATGGGCGTTGATTCTGTGTACGTAATTCTGCGGATTTTCATTCGTGCCTTGTTTGATTTGTTGAAGAACGTATAGAATACATTTTAAGTCGCGGGAATCACCGAAATGAGTTTTGAGTATTGTTTTTATGCTTTCCCAAGTTTTCAAATTGCGGAAATTTGTTAGATGCGAGGCTCTACCTTTAAGTTAGTTTTTTTTAAATGTATCGCGAGGAGGTACGCTTGCTGATCCAATGCGACGTCGAATGTGGCATCGCAGGAGTTTAAAAATGTGATTAAAAGAATTGAATCGCCGTCGTACTCAGGGATAATCTGACATAATTCGCTTAATCTATATTTAGGTTCATACATATTTTTTGACTCATATTGGAACTGTTATAGTGGCTTTTTAAATTCAAAATGATTCTTGTTTTCCACTTCAAACTAACTGAAAACCTTCAATTACGTTTGCGCGAATGATTTGCACTCAAAGACGAACTCGCGGATTATACTTTTGCTTGGTTTACGCTTAGTCAAAAATTAACCCCTTTTTGTGGAAGTTTTGATGATAATATCTGGTATTACCGTTTGTTTAATGAATATAAATTTTATTTATTATAAGGATATGAGGATATACATATATATATATATATATATATATATATATATATATATATATAGCAATGCTACAAATAAAAATCTTTTTTCTCACCTTTGATTATTCCCTAGGGATTTGAGTTGTCGTAGTTGGTTCTTTGTGTAGCTTAAAAACTTGGAGGTCACCCAATTCGTTGTTGACTGCTTTCTCGAAATCTGGTCTGGTCAATTTTCGTTTGCCTGGGACTGAATTTTCGTTTTTGCTCGTCAATTTCAAATTGGTTATTCTGCATGGTGTTGACTGCGCCAAATTGTTGGGTCTTTAGGACTTATAAAACCCTTTTTAAAAAATATATTTATTTCGATGCTACAAATATAAATGTTCATGACTCTACTTTAATAATTAATTTAACTATTGGAAGCTAACTACGAACTAACTCATAAATCCTCGGTAAATCAATTATTATTCCTATTTATAATCTCTTGTCTAGGCGTGGGTAAAGACGCTACGTAGTGCTGATTTTGCTAAAGTGCAGGTGTTTCCTGTTTGTTACTTAAAGTCATTACTAGGTTAGATGATTAATAATTATTTCTAACTACGTAGTGTCTTTTTACAAAAGGTTCGTTGTTAGGGTGATACATAATCTACATAATAACTTAAATAATTACATATTGTGTTTACATTATATCTAACCTATGAATGTTGAATATAAGATTACTGAATAACTGGCCGTTATAAAATTCTAAATTTTTGTGTGTGGCTCTGGCGTTAGATGCCATTAAAAACTTCGTTAAAATGTATAACATTGGAGTTCACACTTTACGAATGGATGTTTTGTGGTCGAGTAGAAAGTACAAAATGACGAATAGAAGTAAAAACTAAACTCACTCACATCCACACAAATCATGAAATTAGTACATTTTTAACAGTATGTGTTTTATTTTTCACAGCCACAAACAAATTTACTATAGCAAAGAAACAGTGACGCAGTCATTTGAGATTGAACGATCTCCAACTCTGTTTCTCTTTCTTTGTGTCATTCTAAATAATTGATATACATTTCAGGAGAATTAAAATCATGGACACTACTTTGTTACGACTCAAATAAAAATCCTTATGTGTAATTTATTTCTTAATTTAAATATAACAAACGAACATATTGTAATGTTTTTATTTACTCTTTGGCTTCTTGGATTTATTTAAAAGCACACTCGAACTCACAATAGTTTATTGTCAATACTTTAATATTCACATGAAATATCGGAAGAATGCAGATAACACGAAATATCGAATGAGTTCCCGTCACATTGCCCACTTCATAAGACCATTTCCTCAAGGAAGGTTCTAGAATCATTAATGCTATAACCATATTTGCAGGTCACTTCATTTCGACAACAGGACATTTGGTAGAAGTAACAGTCAACGGTCTTCGAATATGGATTTCGATGCCACCAAATCGAAAGATAGTTTCCCACCACCCTCCAATTCAGTCCATCCAACCCACAAGCTATCTTTGCGACCACTAATTTCATCAAGTTCTTCTCCATCATCACAGTCTTCAATTCTACCAGAGTCTTTCAAAGATCGCTATATCTTGGCTTGCCCTGAGAGAATGTTTTCGTTACCAAATAAAAGATGTCTATGGTACTCACTGGTTGTTTATCTTTGAGATAAAGGACCTTCCCCATCACTGAACCTTGCTCTCTTAGCTTCTGGAACTGGCTGTACCTCTTTGCAAACCCCTATTTCCATGGACATCCGGAGATCTCGAGCGACGCAATGAGCCAGGGAAAATTCCATGAGCACCTCAAACAGGTCTCGGGGTTCTTCTCTGGTCATGTTGAGCTGTATTTTCTGTCCATCCGATTACAATGCCATAAACTGGTAGGAGGTCATCTCTTCATCGAGTGGTTGGACGTTGCTGACTTGGGCTTGCTCGGCTTCGCCGACATGACTTCCGGCATAAGAGCTACCTTGTTGAAATATACCACCTCTTTTTTCCACAAGGTAGCTTCCTTCTGCTGTAGACAATATCGCTGATCCTCTTCACAATTTGGGAAGGCCCCTCCCAAGATCCTGGTTGCTTGGGCGTATAACCATGGTACGTTGCTAGTTATACAACCAAATAAGATCATTAACTTACAAATTCCCGTCTTCGGCTTTCATGTCGTATGTTTGCTTCATTCGGTAACTCGCATTCTCGGATTTTAACCGGATTCGCTCGTGGATAGTCTTTACCTGCAGTATCTTCTCCTGGTTGACACCCAAACCTCAAATCGCATGGTAGTCGTAATTCTCGCCCCATAATAACATTGCCCGGGGTTTGAAATGTAGACTCGTGCAAAGTGGCAGGATATGCAATTAGAAACTAGTGAAGATACTGGTCCCAGTCTCTTTGGTAGTAAGAGACTACCTTTACAAAATGCCGGTTAATGGTCCTTTTCACCCGTTCTATACATTCTACCATTCCATCGGATTGCAGACGACTTGGAAACAAAGGAAACAATAATACTGCTGATACATTCCTTGACAAGGACAATAATCAAGGCTTCTTGATTCGGCAAAGCATAAGCTTCTGTCGATTTAACGAAATAGCACGCTTCTGAGGCCCACTACTTACTGCACACACCATACATTTCCATCACCACTTCTTGACATCTGCTTTGGAGTTTACCCAATCGCGTTGTCGTAACTTTCCCAGGTTGTACCATCATGTTTTTCCCGCCAATCCGATGACTTTCTCCTCTTGAATCTGCGAAAGCACCGCACCCATTCCTACATTGCTTGCGTCGGTATCCAAGATGAAGTTCCCATCTGACAAACGTAACTAAAAAGGGGGGTACTCAATGACTACCAATATAAATGAACCTGCCTGTTTGCATTAAAAATGGGTTGAAAGACGTTTGTCGAATGCCAAAATAGCCAAACTTATTCCATTGTAACCACTAAGACGTAAATCCATGTACGCATTGACTGAATACCTGAACGGCGGTCCTTTACGCTGTTTATGTCCAGCAGACAACAGCGCAAGTTTGCTTATTTACATTTTTAATTGAGGTTAACTTCGTAATTTATATTTTTTAAATTGTTTTGGGGTTGAAACTTGTCTGAAGTCAGTGATAATTTTGTTTAACTGTAAAAAACAATAATAAATTGTTATTTCAGTGTTTTATATGCGGGAAAATAGCATATTCGTTTGCCGAATTATCTTCTCACCGGTAAGTGTCAGATCATAAACGTGTTAAAAGAGTTTTACAAAAGGTCATTTAAGCATTAAATAAAACTACAATATAGGTGAATAAGTAAATGTTTTGATAATTACAGTTACATATCAGTAATTAAGCCACTATTGTTTTTGTTATTGTGCACCTCTTTTAATGGATTTTAATATATTAATATTTGTCGATTAGGAAGTAGATCTATGATTTTGAAGCTGAATATTATGACTTTTAATTTAATGTAGTTGGACGCTACTGTTGGAGCCGGAATATTTGTAAACAAATAAATCTGGGTCTATTTTTGTCTCATGTTTCAACCCGTTTTTCGTTTGGTCGTATATGAGAGTGCTGGGTCCATTTATATTAGTAGTCATTGGGGGCACTGGACAATGCTCTTTTCAGTGTTTGAAATACTGAACCTTCCACTCTGTGAGTCGACGACAGTACTTGCATAACCTCAAGAAACTTCTTAGCTGGTGGATATCTTTAGGTATCGGGCATTCTTGAACGGCTTTGACTTCCTGTTTAATTCCAACTACTCCCTCTGGGAAATCACATGTACAAGATATTGCACCTCTTCTTGGAACAATTGACATTTCGTCGGGCTTAAATTTAGGTCGGATCTGTGAAGTGGCCGAAATTCCTCCTCCAGTTTCTTCACGATTTTCCAACCACGATAATGTCGAAAAGAAACACCAGGCATGATTTTCATGAAAGCCCTTTCAAAACCGTTCCCTTCAATATTTCAAATGTTGCTGGACCATTACACAACCCAAATGGCATCACAGTGAATTGGTAAAGTTCTGTTCCGATGGTAAAAGCAGTCTTATCTCTGTCTTCCTTAGCTAGTTCCACCTGTCAATAACCGGTGCCAGACTGACATTGAACAATTACAACGAAAAGTTCGAGTTTTGCTAATAAAAGCTCAAAATCACCACCCAAAGAGCTCTGTCGAACGTACAACTTTGCCACGGTATGAAGGAGGAAGAGAATTAACAGATCTTAGCAAACTATTAGAACAACAAATTTCCATTTTGCGTAGTCATTTCCAGAAACTCGCAGAATTTTCTAATCTACACAGAGTCATGTGCCTGGTTGATGACTCAACACCAGACCACAGATCAGAAACTGCTGAAATGTAAAGAGAAGCCCCTTTATGAAAGACATATAAATGACGTCAACTAAGATTATGTCGACAGTGCATCGTCGAACTACTGGTTAATCTCTAGTCATATGTTTCCTGAAACAAAAGGCTTTATATTGGCAATCCAAGATCAAGTAATTCCAACTAAGAACTACGTAAAGTACATCGTTAAAGATCCTTCTATTAACAACGACAGATGCAGGTACGGTTGCCAAACATCTGAATCTATCCAGCATATCACAGGAGGTTGTCAAGCGTTCGCTGCAACTGAATACAAAGAACGACACGATGCTGTGGCAAAAATACTTCACCTGGAACTAGCACTGAAACTTGAATTATCACAGTCGGTAAGATTACCATACTATAAATACGAACCAGAATCTGTTTTATAAAATAACAACTACAAGCTGTACAGGGACCGCATGATACTGACCGATCGGACAGTTGCTCACAATAGACCAGATATAGTTTTGGTAGATAAAGTCTCTCGGAAAACAACTTTAATTGACATAGCAATTCCTAACAACAGTAATATAAATATCAAGCAAGCTGAGAAAATAACCAAATATAGAGATTTGGAATTTCAAATAAAGACTCAGTGGGACATGAACAACAAACGAACTGTACAAATTGTTATGTCAACGACAGGACTAGTCCCAAAACACCTATTAAACAATTTAAAATACCTCGGTCTGAACGAACATCTTTACAAACAAATGCAAATAGCCGTCCTGTTAGGAACTGCCCGGACGGTCAGGAAATTCATGGGAGACTGCCGCCACGACTTCAACCACGGGCCTGAAAACCTGGCAAGGGCTCCCTCGGAGCTAAACCCTTTTGATATCTAGGATATCTGGGATTTAATGAATTTTCCCCTAAAGGCACTCATAGCGTGCCTTAGAGGGAGTGTGATACCATACATTTTATGGTTAAGTCGGGATAAAGGACTTTTATTAATAAGATAATAGATAAAAAAAATTACAATACAAGAATTGGGCGAGTTTCAGCTGCAGGTTATCGGATTAGCCATGTTGAGCCAATTATTTAATTTTAAGGTAAAGCATATTCTGTCGTACTTTCGAACTCCAAATATTAATCTCAAGCATGAATTTTGAATTTTCTGAATACGTCTGGCGTCGGTTACTGTTAAAGATGGGCCATAAACGCTGTCACAATAATTAAATTGGGACAGTACATATGCATCACAGAGTAAGGTTTTCGATTTCCCATTTAAATAATGCCTTTGCTGATAAATTAATTTTAAGTATAGATAGCCACTCTGCAGGCGTTTATTGATGTAGTCCGAATATCTTAAGTCTTGGTAAGTTATACCTAAACTCTTACCCCTTTCCTGATAAGGAATTGCATAATTATTTAATGTTAGGCTATTGTTAAATCTACTGACAAAACTTTCCCTTTCCTTTTTTCTACCGATAATTATAAAAACTGTTTTGGATGTGTTGGGTAACAAACAGTGATTTTGAGATAACTGCAACCATGCACTTAAGTCATAATTAATTGCTTATATAGCCTGTTCACTTTCCTGTGGGAAGAATGATAGATACACTTGAGTATCATCAGCATAAAAATGTTGTGAACAGGACAGGAAGGTGGCTGGAAAATTAGAAATATATAAGTTGAAAAGTGTGGGGCCCAAAATTGACCCCAGGGGCACACCTTTCCTGTTTACGGAGCGCCTTTATATATTCTACCAATTGTGTTCTGTTGTCTAAATAACTATTCAGTAGATTAACAGCATTTGTTGATAGACCAGAATAATGTAGAATAGATTTTAATATATTGTGTTTTATGGTGTCAAACGCTTTGGAATAATCAAGCAGGATCAGAATAGTAAGTTTCCCAATATCAGTTGCCTCTAATATATCATCTGTAATTTTAAGTAGCGCTGTGTTGCAACTATGGTGTTTTATAAATCCAGACTGATGTGCTGGTATTAGCGAATTTTTAGTACAATGTTCAAGTAATTGGATTTCTATCGCTTTTTAAATTATTTTTGACATGGACGGTAATCTACTTATTGGTCGAATATGACTGAAAGAAGTAGGATTAGAGTTTTTTGGCAGAGGTGTAACTCGTGACTCTTTCCATTGAGTGAAAAATACTGAGTGAATTAAGCAAAAAATAATTATATGGGTAATAACCGGTAGTAAGAAAGGCAAGCATAACTCCAAAGTTTGTATACTAATATCCATCAAGCCCTATGGCTTTTCCTTTGATACTGTTTATTATTTTGAGAACATCGAGCTCTGAAAAAACCGAGCGGGGAATTTATTCTTCTATTTGTGTTATAGTACCACAACAAATCATCGTTTTCAGGGAGCTCAGGGATCGAGTTAGGAAAATAATTATTTATTTGAGTAGGATCGCTTATTTCAGGTGGTAATTCACTTGCAGAGCATTTCTTCCAATCCCCAGTTCTCTAAATGTGGACCATTTTTGTTTAGAACTCGTTGTGTTCACTCATTTTGTGGAAAAATAAACCATTTTCTCTCTCCTTTCTGTCGATGTTACTAAATTAGGTAAAATTTTATAGTTTTGCCAGTCTGAGACATTTTTTGATAATTTAAACTTAGCTAATATTTTGTTACGATCTTTCATCATAGCGCGTAAACCCTCAGTTAACCATGGTGCGTAAGGTTTAGTAATACAGTAGGTTTTATAGGGAGCGTGTAGGTCTAATAATATGTTAATATTATCACTTAAGAATTTTACTTTGCCATCTATGTCTGGTATGTCAAAAATATTACGCCAAGAAATAGAACGTAGGTCTGAATCAAACTGCAAATAATTTAAATTTTTAAAGTCTCGAACTGTTTTCTGCATTAGATGTGTTTTTTCAACTTTTATATTCACCAGAAATATCGTATGATAACCTATAAAAATTTCCAATATGTAGCAAATATAACCAAGAAAAATAATACTAACACAAAGCGAAAGAAAAAATGTAAACACCATAAACAAAACAGAAACCAATGCTGAAAATGTCGGTTTTGATATAATTTATATATGATTATACATATCAGTACAAACCCAAAAGAAAATGAAATTAATGAAGTTACAAAGCTATGCAGTACTCACATAATTTTATACATTGACCAAATCAGATTCTTTGTCTATACGTTTTTTCGTCTTATTAACCGATGCATAAATTTGACCTCTCCAGGTCCAACAATTTCGCACACCGATCACTTCACGCACTTTTGTATACAGTTTATAAGTTTCTTGCGTTAATAACTCATTCACGAAATAGCCACTATTTTTCAGGTTTTTCTTCTGATTGTAAACTTCATCGCGTTTCCATCGATGTACAAACACTAATAATACGGGTCGAGGATTTTTTTTTCTGAGTTGTTTTTATATATATATATATATATATATATATATATATATATATATATATATAATTTTATTAACATCGATTCATAACAAGTTATTTAATAAGTGTTATATATATATATATATATATATATATATATATATATATATATATATATGTTATATCACACTTCTCAAATTAAACTTTTTAAAAAAGATTTTTATTAACTTTAACAAAATAATAACTTTTTAAAATACAAAATACAAAATTGAAATAATGACAATAATAACTAACAACAGACTGAGTAATAATGAATGACAAACAAGAGAGATTTTACAATATATAACCTAATGAATGCTGAATCGGCACTGCCGACACGGCGATTCCCACGGATGCTCGGCGGGGCTGTAATCTGACACTGCACGTGTTCGCTGAGTCAGCTGGGAACGATGAAATACAGTTGCTACATAAGTTCACCCAAAGTTCATGTTATAAACTTATATAACAACTCCCATCCATATAAAAAAGTTGATGGTATATCATCAACTTTTAGGGGAAGTTCTGAAGTTCCATACATTGGGCTGGATCTAGGAGGCTGTGCAGCTTTCCCGTGGACTTAGGCTTTGATGGGCCTGGAAGTGGAGCTGACTCGGCATCGAGGCTGGACTTAGTGGTTTTTCTGAACCTTCTCTTGATTGGTTTGATACAAAGGAACATAATCACAATTACTGTTAATGTGATTGTGGTAATTGTGAGCCATGATGTATGCTTCTCCAATGGTGGTTGATTCATGAGCTTTTCCAATTCCATTGAATATTGGACAAGCTTATGGTTGGCAACATTTAGATCTGTTACATCTAAATCCTGCAATTGTAGGGGTTTTAATTTGGGAAGTTGATTTGCGACTGGCATGCCGTCACAGCAGCTATACGGGATGTTCACTGGATGATTTCTGAAGGTGATGTTCTGGATGTTCTTTGACGTTCTCGTAGCATGTACCCTGATGTTGTCAATAAAGGCATTGCAATCGGACTTGATTTGCAACAGCGAATTTGTCGTGATGGTCTGCGTTACGACATCTTGTCCCTTACATTTGATGGCTATAGGTAGTGGTCTGGAAATTGAGATCAACCAGAGGTTTATGTCGATCTCTTGTATATTATATTCTTCCGCATAGAATATAGAAGTTTTGCAGGTTGCTGGGAATTTGGCTGGCTGTCTGAGAAGCTGACTTTCGCAGATGGCATCTTTGTCTATTGGATGTGATATAGCTTTGGAACAAATCTTATGATGTTTAGTTAAAGGCTTGCAGTCACCCAGGTCTTCGAAGGATGTGTATAATAACGAATCGTCATCTCTCGCGATAAATTTTGTCTTTATTGAAAGTATATGATGAAACCCTGTTCGATCATCCAAAATTGGGATCGGATAAAGGTGGTAAAGGGTGTAAATCTCAGGATCAACTAAAGGAATTTTGAGTACAAAAATGATTTTGGTGTTGATTTGAAAAGCTTCCAATTCTATCAAATCAATGTACTGAGCAACATTTGAACTGTAAATAGGAAGTGGTAAATTATTTTCATGTAGTGATTGAGAAATCTTTTGAAGGGAATCGACCAAATCTACTGGGGTTATGATCGAACTATGTAAAATTTTTAAGCGGGCGAAAGAGACTGCAGTTAAAACATCATCGAGAGTGTTTTCGATAAATATGTAACTCTCCATTAGGCTTTCACACAGATCCAAGATATTGATTTGAAATTCATGAAAATCAAGATCATTTGAAATGTATAAAATCGACTGCCTTATTTTTTCGATGTTATTCGAGAATAGTTTCTCCTCGGATTGAAATTTTTGTAAAGTGTTGTTGAGGCTCGTAATGACTGAGGTTGTTACAGATATTTGTTTCTTTACTAAGTCCTGAATTTGGTGTTGGTCTTTAGTAATTTTAGTTATACAGTCATTTATGTATTCACCATCTGTTGCGTCTAAGTTTCCTGAAATAGCTTTCCAAACTGATCCCAGTCCGTTAATAAGTCCGCGTTTTCTTCTGTTAGTAGGGTAAGTTTGAGTGTCAGCGAAGATGTCTGTATATTTAGAGTTAACGGATTTAGAAATTTGTTTCAAGAGGCTAACATGTGTTTGTATTTTTGGTTTAAATGATTTTGTATTAGTTGTGTTTCCGTTAATTGTCTTTAAAATTCGGTTTAGTATGGCGTCGTTATTTGAAATAGCACCTCTGAAAGGGCTGAGGTCTTTGAAGACAAGAAGTGACCATTTGTCGTTTGAAATTTTAAGTGTGCCTTCTTCATGGAAGAAAACTCCTATTGTATTGTTAACGAGTGTAAGAGAGTATTGTTGGAGGTTCACGACTGAAAACAGTCCACAGAATCTGAAAAGAAGGGATTCATTCAAAATATGGTTTTAGTCTGTCAAAGTTAATTTTACTGATTTGGTTAGTCTGTAAGTTTATAACTGTGGCAGAGTTTTTTCTAATCGCGGTGATTTCAAAAGGTCCATTGAATTTGTTTTCAGATTTGCTTTTAATCTGAGACTCTTTCACGTAAACTTTGTCGCCTACTTTGTATTCTGGTTGGTTAGTCGAAACATGTTTGTCAAATCTAACTTTAGATTTTTGTTTTTGTTGGTCGGTTTTTGCGCGGGCAAGTCTATAATAGTAGTTCATTCTGTTGTTAAGGTCCCTAACATATTTGGAAATGAGTTTTTCCTGATCGTATATTGTTTCGGGGGGTCTACTAGAAGTGTGCCCAAAGATGAGTTCGTAGGGCGTGAAACCAGTAGTCTTGTTTTTAGTGTTGTTGTAGCAGATAACTGCGTAAGGGAGGACGTTGAATGGATGCTCGTCCGGATGTTCAGATGTATTTGCCCTTATCATTTCCGCTAAAGTCGCGTGAAACCTTTCAATAGAACCGTTTGATTCGGGATGGTGGACGCTTGAAAAGGATAACTTTATGTCATATAGTTCGCACAGGTCCCTTATTAGAGTATTGTCAAATTCACGTCCATAGTCGCAATGGATGCGAAGAGGGGTACCGTAATGTTGGAAAAATACTAAGAGGGTGTTTACGACTGTTTTAGCTGTTTTGTCACCAATAGGGTAAGCTTGAGTAAATTTGGTGAGTTCATCCCTAATAGTCAGTGCGTAGTTTCTCGTTGGATATTCGAAAATATCAATGTTGATACGTTCGAAGGGTGTTTTTGGTGTTTCGGTTATGACAAAAGGAGCACTTAAGTTTTTCCTACAAAACTTTACCTTTTGGCAAGTTTCGCAAGACTTGATAAATTGCTCTACGCTTTTGATTAGTCCAGTCCAGTTATACTTTTCCCTAATACGTCGAATAGTCTCATTAATTCCAGGGTGTAGGTTATTTTTGCCGCAGTGGTACTGTTGCAGTATAATGGGAATTTCGTCTTGAGAAGGGGTTGTTACAATGTTTTGACAAATCTTTAGTTTTATGTCTTTGTCTGCGAGTATGAAAGATAGTGTTTCGAGAATAGGTAGTTCGACGTTGTTTTCAATGCAGAAGGTTTCTGATTCGTCGAACTGATCTTGGTTATTATAGAGGATGTTAAAAAGATGCGAGACAACAGTTTCGGGATCGAATGGTAAAGGGACAATTAAATATTTTCTATGCCGGACAGATTTGCTGGCTAGAATGTTTAATGTGTCGGTAGTGAAATTTGGGTCTTCTTCGAAAATGTCTTCGATGATTTTGTCATGCAAGTCATTGAGTTTATTTTGCCAGAAGAAAGTGACTATTCGTTTGTGAGATTTGTCTAGGAGTTGGGCGTTAGAAATTTCTATTTTTGAGTAATCGATTATCGACTCGGTTTTATATAATTGAACAAATCGATTAAATTCTCTTGTCATTCGTTCGTCATGATCATCGGGTTCTTGATCATTATCGGAATCTGGTTGTTCTGGGTCGGTTTCGTTATTTGCAAAGATGTTGATTTTAGAAATAAAGTCGGTGCATTGTTTGAAGTGATTAATTTTGATACGGGAAAGAGCGTCTGCGTTCAAGTTTACCTTGCCGGGCTTGTATTCGATTTTATAGTTATACTCCTCTAGTTTGAGGCGCCATCTGGCTAGACGACTGCCAGGGTCTTTGATCGAAAAGAGCCAAGTAAGCGGACGGTGATCACACAGGAGTGTAAACTTTCTCCCAAAAAGATACGGTCTGTAGTGCTTGACCGCCCAAACAATGGCTAGCAGTTCCCGTTCGATAGTGGAATATCGAGTTTCTGCAGCGCAGAGTGTACGGGAAGCATATGCTATAGGAAGATCTTTTCCTACGGGGCCTTGTGAGAGAACCGCTCCAATTGCAAAAGCACTAGCATCAGTAGTGAGCAGGAATGGTTCTTCGAAATTTGGGTAGATCAAGATAGGGTCAGATACAAGGGCTTGCTTCAGTTCGTTGAAGGAAGACTTGCAATCTGCGTCGAAGATGAATTTGGCGTCTTTCTGCAGGAGTTTCGTTAGGGGCTTTGAGATCTTGGCGAAATTGGGAATAAAACGTCGGTAATATCCGGCGAGACCAAGAAAAGATTTAACATCTTTAGGAGTTTGGGGTTGAGGGAAATTCTGAATGCATTCAACCTTTGAAGGGTTTGGTTTTACTCCTTCTTGGGTGATCAGATGACCTAGGTAAGCAACTTCCTTGCGGAGAAACTCACACTTGTCAGGTTGAATTTTCAAGTTTGACTGTCTAAGACGCTTAAAGACTTCTGTCAAACGGGACATGTGCTCATGGATGGTTGGTGAGTAAACGATAATGTCATCCATGTAAACAAGGCAACGTTCATTCTGGATGCCCAGAAGAATGTTGTCCATGACCCTCTGAAAAGTAGAAGGTGCATTTTTCAAACCAAATGGCATACGAACGAATTCGTAATGGCCATTGTCAACAGAGAAACCGGTCTTGGGAATGTCTTCCTCAAGGATTTCCAACTGGTGGAACCCGGAAGCGAGATCCAGTGTCGAAAAGTATTGACACTTACCAAGTTGATCGAGGAGATCAGAAATGTTGGGCAGAGGATATTTATCGTCTACAGTTAGTTCGTTTAACTTCCTATAGTCGATAACAACTCGCCACTTTTGCTTACCAGAAGCATCGAGTTTCTTAGGGACGACCCATACGGGGGAGGACCAAGGAGAAGAAGAGTGCCTGATTATGCCTTGATCAAGCATTTTGGCAATTTGAGTTTTCACTTCCTCCTTATGGACTTGAGGATATCTGTAAGATTTTGTGAAAACGGGCTTGGCATTATTGGTGTCAATTGAATGTTTTACTGCGTTGGTAAAAGACAAAACATCGCCTTCAAGATAGAAAATATCTTCGAATTCTAAACAGAGGTTCGTGATAAGTTCTCGCTCTTCGTCATTAAGGTGTTCTGTACGAATTTGTTCCTTGATAGTTAATTTTCTGTCCAAGTTTATAGGTTCAGAGTAATCGTGTGTATTCATATTTAAAAGGGGGTGTGTTTGGTCAAGGGGTTCTAAGTGAAGATCGGAAAAATTAACAGTTTTAGGCATCGCGTTCGCGTTTATTATTGAGGTCAGAAATTCTCCCTTTGAATCAACGCGTACAACTGCGTTGGGAAGTCGTACTTTGTCAATTACTTGTGTCGGTAAAATTGCGTCAGTATTAAAAAGGTCGCACTTGAGTTTGAAAATTTGTTCAGTTCTTGCTGGAATAGTTATTTGATTGTTATAAGTACAAGTTGGCATTTTAGTATTGGGAATGTCTGTCGGTTGTATGTTAGATTGATTGTGATCGGGCACTTTATGCAAGGGAATAGTTTTGAAGTTCGTAATTAACTGTTTTGATTTCAAGTCAACAATACATTCGTAATGCTCAAGAAAATCAAGACCTAATATTCCATCAAACTCAATATCTAGATTGTAGATAAAAACTTTATGAGGGTTACCTATGGCAAATGGAATAAGAGTTGATTCAGAAATAGGGATTTTCTCGTGCGTAATACCTTGGATTGTCACTTTTTCGGGAAATCTTTGACGGAAATTCTTAACGGTGTTTTCTTTAAAAATGGAGATACCAGCTCCGGTATCGATGAGAAGTTTAAATTTTTCGGAAGCATCGTGAATGTAATAAAGATTTTTAGAGTTTACCGTTAAAAGAGGACTTAGAGAAATGCTTGTTCCGGGAAATTCGCATTTGGGTTGAAATCTTCCAGATTCAAATTCTGGATTTGGGTTTGGACTTCGGAAATGGTAGTTGTCGAATCGGGGGGTTGATCTAGGCTCGGGAGAGCTAGAAAATCCTGGTATTCGTGACTGTTCAAAGGTGTAACGAAATTATCGTCTGGAGTTTGTTCAATTTCATAATCGACAGGATTTTGACTGAAATCGTCATAAATGTATGGGCTATTTTCACTATTATAGCCGTAGTCGCTTACTGAATATTCTTGATGATCAGTATTCAGGTGTTCATTGAAATGATGCGTCCTTTCTGGACGATAGTGAGGGTTTGTCTGTATTACAGACGGTCGAAATTGATTTGGTTTAAACGGGGGTCTTTGGAAATTTGTCGGTCGAAATGGTGGACTTTGATGGTTGGTATTATTTGGGGGTGGATTTGGCCTCGAAGTTTGATTTGGCCCTGTAAAACTAGGTCTAAAATTTTGGTTGTAAGATTGAGGGTTGTTTTGCTGTCGCAACCGACAATCTACTGCAATGTGGCCTAATCTACCACAATTTAAACATTTCGGTGGTTGAATGGGTTTTCGGACCTGAAATGTGGGTTTGGGAGGAGCAGATTTGTGAATTTTTTGTTCTTCGAAATATGACAACTGAAGTTCTCGTCTGATTCGAGAGTGTGCCTCCAGAAGATCTTTGGGATTGCTGGCACGAATTATTTGGCCTAGACGTGGTTCTAGTCCGGTAAGAAGTGTATTTAGAACCATCGTATCTACAAGGGTAGTCTGAGCTTCTTTTTGCTCGTTACTTAGTCCAGACGCTTTTTGAATGCATGAGTGCATTTTCGCACTCAAAACTTGGAGTCTATTATAGAACGTTAGAGGGGACTCGTTGGACAATTGTTTGAGACGTTGGAGATCGTGGATCAACGAAGACAGATCCCGAGAGTCTCCGAAATGGAGTGTTAGAAGCTGCTTAATTTCTAAATATGAAGCGGGGTTTCTCGAGTTGACTAACTGAGCCGCTTTGCCTCTAAGTTTATTTTTTATATGAATGACTAGCAGATATTTTTGCTCTGCAGTCGACATATTGTACGCACAATTACATGCGTGTATGAAGGTGGCCAAGGAGATCTGGTCGCCTTCAAATTCCGGAATAATAGAAAATATTTCCGATAACCGGTACTTTTCGGTTTCATCAGAAACTACATTGTTTGTTGCTTGTGCCATTTCGATGTGTTAGAATTAAAGGTATAACAAGTTGAAAATAATAAAAATATAATAAAATAAACGAGGGATTGTAAAATGGGTTTCAATTAAAATATAGTGTAAAATTATTAAGCAAATGTATGTAAATGGGGTATAAACGATATTTTGGATAATAGAACGGTAGATAAAAATGAAATAATAAAATAAATATATAAAAGTAAATCAAAATATATCAAATAAATATTTCAATTCAAATAATCAAATAATATCTCAATTCAAATCAAGATAATCAAATAAATCAAATTATCAATCAAATAAATTCTTTAAAACCTTAAACGTTAGACGATTCACTACTACTCACATCAACAGGAACATTGGAAGATCCGTGTTCTCCTTTTTATCGCAGTTGGGACTTCTTCCAGGTTCTTTGCTCCGTTGAGGGATAGGAATCCGCCGCTACCAGTTAGAAGTAAGCTCGTGTTCTAGTAACGTTGACGGATCCTACTGACTGCGCCAATTTGTTATATCACACTTCTCAAATTAAACTTTTTAAAAAAGATTTTTATTAACTTTAACAAAATAATAACTTTTTAAAATACAAAATACAAAATTGAAATAATGACAATAATAACTAACAACAGACTGAGTAATAATGAATGACAAACAAGAGAGATTTTACAATATATAACCTAATGAATGCTGAATCGGCACTGCCGACACGGCGATTCCCACGGATGCTCGGCGGGGCTGTAATCTGACACTGCACGTGTTCGCTGAGTCAGCTGGGAACGATGAAATACAGTTGCTACATAAGTTCACCCAAAGTTCATGTTATAAACTTATATAACATATATATATATATATATATATATATATATAAAGGGATGGTTACCGTCCTGCTTTAATTTTAATGCTTACAGTTGTTCTCAGACCCCTCAAAAACAGTCTAATATTATTGGCACCTAATTATTTTTTTAACTTTACGAGATATAAAATTGGGGATGAAAAAAGGTAGATTTTTTATTGGACATAAATTAAAGAAATCTCAAAGGTTTCAAACTTCCATCTTTCAAACTATTCAAAATCGCATATTGATTAGGTTCTTCGAATTTACTATTTACTCCAGTAAGTAGCTGACTGGCCCTCTGATTAGATACTTCACCTATGTTTTCTTATATTAACTTGGAAATGTTTTTGTAGTATAAAGTGAAAATTTAGTTGATAAAATATAATGTTTTTTTTTTCTGTGTTTTTATGTACAGCGATATCTGTAAATGAAAGGGATTCAATAAATTAGAAATAAATATTTTATATTTTATTACTTGTACATATGTATGTTAAAACACATATATTACTATTTTTATGTGTTCCTTAATTTATAATAATTGCAAGAATATATGCAGAATATTTAAAATTGCAGTTTTATTAGAGGTTGAGATTTAGCCACAGTGTTAGTAAAGAATAGCACAATTTTATTAACTGAAAATTAACACTATATGGTTAATCAATTAATTTTAAGAATAAATTATACTTACACGTAAAAGGGTTTGATAATTTATAACAAGTAGCCTGAAAAACGAAATTTCGAGTTTTTCTGCTGTATTTGGCAAGATGATCAAAAGTAACCTCCTGTTTTCCACATTCCAATAAGGCCAACTGCTTGTACAAAGTTTCAAATGTATTCTTTCGAACTAAAAGCCTTAAGATTAACAAAATTATTACCGTAATACAGGAACAATCATACCACATCAGAAGTTTCTTGACAGAGGTAACAATATGCTAGAGCAAAGGATGTATAACATGTAATTGCGAAAGGCATTCTATAAGTGAGGTCTTTATTTACATTCTGAAAAAATATATTATATTTATACTTATAACAGATTTCTGGAATAAATGTCACACTTGAACAACATTTCTGAATATTTGAAAACGGCAGTTCTCAGAAATATTTTGTGTTAATGTTTCTTTAGGTCAACATAAGAAACGAATATTTTTTTACCCGTTTCGGTTCTTCGGATTTTATATTTTAACCTTTTGATATTAAAAACAAGGCAATGGCTTTTGGGCTTCCAATCGTATTCATCTGTATACTATACCTGGAAGAAGAAGAAACGAAACTTTTCTCCAACAGTAATCTGGAATGATTCCAGGAAGGACGAACATGAAGATCACGTCATCTTGGAACAAAAAGACGGGAAGATCGAATTTTGGTACAACCAACAGAGAATTGCATTAAATGGATGGTTTATTGGAATGAGAATCTGAGCAAAAGAAATTTTCATTTTTTTATAGCATCTTCAGTTGGTTTATCTTCTCACACCTGATTAGCGACATAATTGAATGTAGTGGTACCGTCAACGGCCACAATAAAATCAGGAATGACATACATTAATCTTTGGGAACGATGAACAGGCAAAGTTAAAAAAGGTCAGTTACTGGATGTCTAATCATCAATTTTCAATAGAAAGTTACATCACGCTATCGAAATTAAGGTCTGAACGGCTATTGCTTATGTCAGTATTTAAAATTGGTCTGTATTTAAGGCTCTACTACTGTCCAAGTGTTGAAACATTTGTTCTCTTCTGTATTCTTCGTAAGCCATTATGCACGATCACATGTAGCTAGAATTACACTACAGTATTTTGAACATAACGAAATTGAGGAAATCTCTGCTCACATACTCGTAAGATCTAACTTATCCACTTTGTAAACCAACTAAATGATTCTCCATGCTCGTAAGATAAAATAATTGGTCAATTAAATCCATTAAGTTTTCACTTCGGTTTTCTTTGTTAACTGGACGGCCTGAATGTTGGGTAAGACACCACTCTGGAGAAATGTTACTCCAGACAACAATTTATTCAGTTATTCGTCGTTTCTGATGGCGAATTGTAACTGTCTCGGAATAATATGGGTCTTCTTGGTATCAGGATACGGTCAGATACAAGGGCTTGCTTCAGTTCATCGAAAGAAATCTGCGACAAAGACGAATTTGACATCTTTTTGGAGTAGTTTAGTCAGAGGTTTAGAGGTACTCGCAAATTTTGGTATGAACTGTCGATTGTACCCAGCGAGACCAAGAAAAGACGAAGTCTTCTGAAGTTTTGGGTTGCGGAAATTTCTGAATACATTCAACCTTTGAAGTGTTTGGTTTTACAACTTCTTTTAAGATAGCACTTCTTTACGGAGTAATTCGCATTTATTACCTGGTTGGATTTTAGGTTAGATTTCAAAGTCGTTTAAAGATTTCTGTCAGGCGGAAAATGTGTTTATGGATGGCCGGAGAGCAGAAAATTACATCATGGCAGTAGACAAACAGACAGCGTTCATTCTGTGTACCCAAAATAAAGTCCCCCATGACCCACTGAAAAGTAGAAGGTGCATTTTTTAAACTAAATGGGATACAAACAAGTTCGTAACGACCATTTTCAACCGAAAACATTTTCTTGCGTTTCCAACTGGTGGAACGTGACGAGCGATTTAGTATGAGAAATACTAAAATTTTCCAAGTTGATCGCGAAAGTCTGAGATATTGGACAGAGCTTATTTATCGGCTGGCAGTCAATTTATTTAGTTTCCTGTAACAACTCGCCACTTTTGGTCACCAGAAGCATCAAGCTTCTTGACGACGACCCATACATGGGAGGACCAAGGAGATGAGGAGTGCCTGATGATACCTTATTCAAACATGATTCCTATTTCGGTTTCAACTTCCTCTTTATGAACTTGAGGATATCTATACGATTTGGTGCAAATAAAGGTTAGTGATTTGTTCGCATTCTTCGTCCTTGAGTTCTAATTTGCTGTTCAATAGTCGAGTTTCTGTCTAAGTATTAGGAATTATGATAGTCATCTGCGTTGATATTTAGAAGAGGGTGAGTCTCTTCAAGTGGTTCCAGTTTTAAATCGGAAAAGTTTACTGTTTTGGGCATTGCATTAGCGCTTATAATATAAGGTAGAAATTCACCATTTGCGTTAATGTTACGAGAGAGTTTAGGGGCCCGGTTCTTGAAACCATTCGACGGCTCTATTATTCGACCAAGGACGTATGTCGTTTGAAATCTGACACAAATGAATTTTAATATATGGGTTAAACTTCATTTAACTAATTATTCATGAGACTTAAGTCGACAGTCGAGTGGTAGAGCTGTCGAATGGTTCGAGAATCGGGCTCCAGGGTACGTACTCTGTCAATATGTTGAGTAGGTAAGATGGCATCGATATTAAAGAGATCGCATTTATGTTCCCAGATCTTTCTGTGCGCTCATCAATATTTATTTTTTTGTGTAGGTGTTTATGATTTAATATTCGGCTTAACGCTGGGTGTGTGGGGTACTTCTGCCACGGGTTGATAGCTGTCGGGAACTTTATGTTTAGGGATAGTTTTGAAATTTGTTTTTAGCTGTTTATATTTTAAGTCAACTATACATTCATAGTGTTCAATAAAATCTAATTCTAGTATGACGTCAAACTCAATGCCCAAATTGTATTTGAAAACTGTACGTAGGTTATCTCAAGAGAAGCAGATTATAGTAGATTGTGAGATGATAATTATTTCGTGGGGAATACCTGGAGTAATTAAAATCAGGAGATCTTTGGGTGAAACACCAGCTCCGTTGTCAGTACGAACTTTCAATTTCCAGAAAGGTCAAGCGATTTTAGAGTTAACAGTAAGAAGATGGCTTAAATAAATTGTTTTTCCGCGAAGTTCAGATCTGTATTTAAATCGTCCAGATTCAGGATTTGAATTTATATTTCGACTTCGCACAAAGTCGTCGAATAGGGAGGTAGTTCTAGGCTCGGAGGCGCTTGAAAATCCTGGTATTGATGACTATTAAAAGGCCCAACAGGGGTATAGTCGAAAGTTTTTTTCCATGCGAGGATAATTATGGAGATCTTCCTCGTAATCATAAGTGTTGCTTTCTCCGGTATAGTAAGTGAAGTCCGAATGTTGGTAATAAATATTTTGGATGTCCTTTCAGGCTGGTTATTAGGATTGGTCTGTATTACAGATGGGTTAAATAGTTAAGAATCATTTGAGACCTAAGAGGAGGTCTCTGAAGGTTTTGTGGACGAGACTGTTGTCCTTGTTGAACAGAGGGAGTATTTCAGCGAAATATGGCCTTTTCTGTTGGTTAGACCCGATTGGATTTGGTCCATGGCGTTAATTAAATGTTTGAGAACTGCCTTTTTCAACGACAATATACGGTTATGTAGCCTAATCGTCCACAATACACTTAGGAGGTTTTGTCGGCTTTCGAGCTCGTAAATTGGGTTTGAAAGGTATCGATTTAGTCGGGGATCTGCGTCAAGAGATCTTTTGGATAACTGGCACAAATTATCTGCCCTAAACTGGTTTCTAATCCCGTAAGCAGGGTATTCATGACCATTGTCTCCACAATAGTGTTCTGGGCGCCATTTTGTTCTGGTGTTAGCCCAGCAGTTTTGTGAATGGAGAAGTGTATTTTGTCGCTCAAGACTTGGAGAGGGTTGTAAAACCTTAGTGGAGACTCGTTGAAAGTAGCTTTAGATGTTATATGTCATGAGTCAATGACAAAAGATCACGGAAATCTTCAAAATGTAGTGTCAAGGTTTGTTTGATTTCAAGAAAACACCAGGGATTCTTTGAATTTATAAACTGCTCCGGTTTCACTTTAACTTTTTATATGAATAACTAACGAATTCGGGTATTACGGAAAATATTTCCCTTAACCGGTATCTTCGGTTTTAGAGGTCTCGTTTGGTGAAACTTGTGTCCTATTTATATAAAAGAATTGGAACAAGGGTAGAAAGTTTTTAAAATCAAATGTTAGAAGGTATAGAAAATTAATAACGAGACCTCTCTTACGTCCTTGAAGAAAGCTACAAAACATAGGCACTTTCTAAACTTTTATTTTAAGATATTTGATTTGAATGGAATATTAATTTATTTCATTATTCAATTTAATGGTATACTTATTTGATTTCTTTATAATTGCTCATTTGATATATTTGAATTGCTATTTTATCTAGACATTTATTTATTTCAATAGTTATTCAACTGATTTATCTGATTTTAATTTTTTTTTTGCTTTTACATTTAATACCATATTGTTCTATCATCCAAAAAATTATCGTTCATTTCCACTTACGTAATCTACTATTTATTAATTTTCTATATGTTATAAAATTATATTTTATAAACTTTATATCCTTAGTCAAGTTATTTTACATGGACAAACATAAATATGACACAAGCTTCACCAAATTCGTTTACCACCGAAACCGAAAGATACCGGTTAACAGAAATATTTTCCGCATTACTCGAATTCGAAGTCGACCAAATTTCCTTGGCAACATTTATAGATGCGTGCAAATGCGGATATAAGATGTATGTATAATTCAAGGCATCTCACGTCATAGCTTAAAAATCAGACAACTCTTGACATTTCACTTCGGAGATTTTGTGATCTCTTTTTCCATATTCATGACCCACAACATCTGAAACAACTTTCTAGCCAGTCTCTAAAAATGTTCTACGATCGACTTCAAGTCTTGAGTGCGAAAATTAATTAATTAAGACCCCATTTAGGTCAAGGAATTTGTACCAGTAATCCAAACGATCTTCTAGAGGCACATTCCCGAATTAGAAGACTGCTTCAACTCTCGTATTTGGAGGATCAAAAAGCAAATAAGTATATTCCTCACAAACCGAACTTCCAAGGACTAAAGCCGACACATCCTCCTTAGTGTCTTCATTGTAGTCAATTAAGCCACATAGCCCTAATTTGCAATTTAAAAACCTAAGCAGGCAGTTAATGAGAACCATAGACCAAATCTTGTCGGGCCTAATCAGCAAACAAGGCCAAATTTCCCTTCAAATAATGCTCCGGTTCAACAATGACAACAGTTTCGTCCACCAATCTTCCCGAGACTTCTTTTAGGTCTCAAATGCACCCTATAGATTTTCGCCCACTTGTAATACAAAACAATCCTACCAACCGTTCTGGAAGGACTCATCATTTTAATCAACACCAAAATGTTGATTATCGTCAATATTCGGACAGCATCAACATCATCATCAACACCAAAATTTCTAGCGCATCTGAGCCTAGACCAACCTCCCGATTCGACAACAGCGTTGTTAGAAATCGAAACTAATACAATTAAAAATTTCACGCAAAGATTTCCTAAAAAAATCCCATCTCACAATCTACTCTAATCCCATTCGCTTCAGGTAATCCACATAAACTTTTCATGTACAATTTGGACATTGAGTTTGGGGGCATAATAAGTTTAGATTTTCTTGAACACTATGAATCATACTTGACAAAATCTAAACAGCTAATAACAAATTTTGAAACTATGCTTTTACACAGAGTTTCTGATAACGATCAAACCCGTGACAGAAGTATCCGAGACACTATCGTTAAGCCAAAAATTAAATCACAAACACCTACACAAAACAAAATGACCATGGAGAGGCGAACAGTAACGATATTTAAACTTAAATGTTATCTCTCTACCGATGCCATCTTCCCAAACGCACTCCTACACATTAACGCAAATGGGGAATTTCTAACTCCTATCATAAATGCTAACGCAATGCCCAAAACAGTAAAGTTTTTCGATCTAAAACCACTTGACAAAATTCACCTAATTCTAAATATCAACACAGATGACTATCACGATTTCCAATATATACACAGAAACTCGACAGTTAGACAGCAAATTAGAACTGAACATCTCAATGACGATAATTTCATTTTCTATCTTGAAGGTGACGCCTTGAATTTCACAAACGAGGTTATCCCGACGTGAATGTGGTGGGGTTTCTCATATTCGCCGTTTTGTAAAACACTGTATATTATTTTACTGTACAATTCCTGGAATTCGGCTGGCTCAGTTGCTGGAGGGAGTAGTGCGGGGTTTTTACTGTCTGCGTACACACAATTCTCCTTAGAGGGACAGGCGGCTTCTAGGGCAATAACAAGTCTGTGATGCTCTTAGATGTTCTGGGCCTGCCGCACGCGCGCTACACTGAAGGAATCAGCGTGTCCTACCTGGCGGAGCGGCCCCAGTAACCCGCTGAACGTCCTTCGTGCTAGGGATTGGGGCTTGCAATTGTTCTTCATAAACGAGGAATTTTCAGTAAGCGCAAGTCATAAGCTCGGCTTACCCTTTGTACACACCGTCCGTCGCTACTACCGATTGAATTATTTAGTGAGGTTCTCGGACTTAAATCATTTAGAGGAAGTAAAGGTTATAACAAGGTTTCCATAGTTGGACCTGCGGAAGGACCATTACTGTCTGTAAACATTAATACAAAATTGAACTAATCTGCCGCAAAATATGAAAAACACCGTCTCACTTTCGGTTGTGGTCAAATCTCTATTCTAGCTTTCTACAGATTCAACAAACAATAAAATTGTGTGTATTAAGTTGAAACTAGAACTGAGTTATTTTATATATTACAGTAATAAGTATGTTATGAACACCTCGCAGCTGTTGTAAGAAATTTTCACCTCACTCACGCCGGGTTTAGCATTCAATTGATGCGAAAAACGCAAAGCCCGTTTTCACTATATTGTATAGATTCTCTCCAGTTTATAAAGAGGAACTGAAAACCTAAAAAGGAAAAATGCTTGAACAAGATATCATCGGGCACTCCTAATCTCCTTAACAGCCTGGAATCAGTTTGGAAAAATATTTCGGGTAACTTCGGGATGCATCAGACTTCAAATACTTTAGAGTGACTGTATAAATAAAATTACTAAAGACCAACTTCAAATTGTAAATTTTTAAGCACTTTCCGGGAAATAAAACCACAACTCACAAAATTTCTGTAAATTTACAAACGTTTCGGAGTCTAGCTCCGACTCCATTGTCAATGGTAAAGAAACTATGAGAAAAGTAAAATTAAAATGTTTGACAATATCTATTATTTGACTTATGACGTAACTACGATAATTTAATTTGAAACTTCTAGGGATCATATAATAATAATGTTACTTTCAAATTTTAAGAATTTGAATAGGGTGATCTTCAGAATTTTAGGTGGCGCTCCTAGGTGCGACTTTCTTATAAGATTCGCCAAAATGTGATCAAAGAATATTGTTGATTCAGAGATCCTATTAAAAATATAAGGGAAAACCTAGGAAAAACGTTATGAACTATCCCTATATTGGGTTGTTCATAAGGACATGACCTTTATTTATTTCTTTCTTAATCATCAGCAACCAGGAACGATTGAACTCCACGGGGTTAGTATCGATACAATCGTTTTCATTTAAGAAAATTAAATCAAATGGTAAACTGAACGAAACGACAATTATGTGTAACAAATTCAGTCATTAAGACCCTTAACACCACACAACAAAAATTTTTGTCGGACGAGAAATTTTTTTCGGAAAATATTGAAGCAGTTAGCAAGTCAATTGGGTTCATTACAGACAAGCTGGCTTTTAATGAATTTCAAGCCAAAATCTTGGATTTGTGTGAAAGCTTAATGAAAGTTACATATTCATCGAAGATACTGTCTACTATGTATTAACTGCAGTCTCTTTTTCCCGTATAAAAATGTTACATAGCTCTGTTATAACCCCAGTAGCTTTGGTCGATTCCCTTCAGAAAATGTCACAGTCACTTCATGAAAATAAGTTACCACTTCCAACCTATAGTTCAAATGTTCGATACATCCATCTGATAAAACAACTACAGTTTATAATAGTGTAGAAGAAGATTTAAACGGCATTCATCCACGAATTCAACTCACCTAGAAAAATGAAAGAAATGGACAAATGGCGTATCGAAATGTTTTAGTTTCAAGGAATAATGGCAGAACCCATTCACACAGACTCTTACCTCCATAATAATTCAAATTATCTTCCTAGTCCTTGCTGATTGAGTGTCCAAAACCACGATGAAATTATATTCCGAGAACAGATTAAGAATCACTTTGTAACGTGTAAAAAAAATGAAGCCTTCTTGAGTAATCATACGATTATGTTGATGGAGATTATGCAGAGGTACATAATCTCCATCAACAAAAACTGTGGAGTTGTTGTGGCCAGAGTTGTTTTTTTGTAGGCTCTCTGAACCACTTGTATTCTGGTGCCTCCTTGAGTACCTTGTCCGTTGTCTGTTCGACTTTTCGCTTTTTTGTTAGCCCAGTACAATGTCACTTAAGTTTGATGCGATCTATAAAATACTTTTCTTCTTAAAAATCTGTTAGATTAATTCATATACTCTAATTCGTAATTTATCTGAAGCCGCTTCTGTGCTGTAAAGATTTATGCATGTTTGGTTCATTTGAGTAGGGAGATTTTCTGATTCGAAGAACGCAAACTCGGGAAAATCCTTACGTCTCGAAGAGTGTGAAGCCGTGCTTCGCCGTGTGCGATTTCTGTAGGCTACTAAAATGCCGTTCCCTTAAGTTAGTTGTTCGATTTTTTCGCGTATGATGGCTGACTGATGGTATTATTTGGTGAAGAATACCATTATAGAGAGGCATTGATCGTTGAGATATCTTTGGAGATGATTAGCCCTTCTTTGTGAAGGTAATCAGAACAATTTTACGGATTTTTCTATGGAGGGTTTATTCTTCGGTATATTTGAGTCATGACTTACGGTGAATTTTGAGTTACCAAGGTTTTGACTTACGGTGGATTTTTCCACGTTTTGAATCCTGTTTTATGGTGGATTCCTTTTATGGTGAGTTGTTCTACGTTTAGAGCCATGTTCTAATTAAAAATTGTTAAAATTAGAATTTTCTACATTTTGGGACTGTTATTTTCAAGATGGGATTTTGATGTTATTATTTGGTATGGAACCGATTTAACCGTTTAGATGGAATTCAACTGATGTCCAGTCGGTGATGAATTAGGTGGAAATATTTAGCTTTGAGTTTCCAGGATCCTGAACCCAGTACAGATAAACATGTCAATATTATAAGAGATAGTAAGGATCAGAAACGTTTAATAAGATTGATTAGGTGATTATTGTTGAGTACATTTTTTGTAGATTTCAGGTAGAAATTTTTTTTGTAAATATCTGAATTTTCACTGTGATTTCTAAGTTAGATTTTTACATATTCTGTAATGTAAATTCTATATATTATTCTCTAGCTACGTTTATTAGAATGTCCTAATTTTTTTTTAAACAAACTTCTTATCTCAATTTTTTGTACTATATATTTTCTTTTTGATTTTTAAACTCTCTATATTTACATTTTGAAAAAGAATTTGTGGAAGCACCACTGAAAGTATTGAATACAAATTTTTGTAACAGAATCAGATTATTTGCTGTTTGTTCATAAGGAACATAACACTATAGCCGGTGTGAATTACATCATAACAGCATACTATTGTTTTGGTTTTTAATTTATGTTCTACCAAATGGCGCCCTAAATTAAATAAAATTTTGTGTTTTACTATCTTTTACCCACGGGCATATGTTCCCCGATGAATAGCAGCCGCCTAGCACATCTGAACAAATCATGGTAGGTTTTATGTTGATTTTTGAGCTTTCCAAATTTAGGGTACCAGGTTTGGGTCACAACTTGAAATGACTTTCCTGTCTATATGTAACTGCTCAATGCTCAGAAAATATCAGGTTAAAACAGTTTTCATACCCACTCTCAACAATTTCGCAATATACTCCTGTCTACTAAATATCCCACTGAGTCAATGTGTATCCGAGGAGTTTATAGGATACTTTGTTCACGTGGTCCTGTATATATCGGTACCACACAACGGAGTTTCAACGCTGAACATAAACCCAATTGCCAACTGTTACAACTTGAAAAATGGCTGTCGCAGAGTATGCACTACTTTCAGGTAACCGCGTTATACAATAGCAACATACCTCCGCGGGAAGCCATAGAAATTTTAAACATGAGAACAATTTAATTAAAAAAGAATAAGATGTAAAACTAAATAAAATATGTATAAAAATGGTATCGATTGGGCTTACAAACCCGAACCCGTTGATTTCCACTCACCAATTAGACGCCATGACCCGAGAGACAAGAATAAATGGTAGCTCCCCGCCTTGTCACTTCAAACCCAGTAGAGAGGGTAGATTATGGTATGATGCTTCTGTTTCCATGGTTTAGTCACAATAGCTACTATTTTTGGTTTGGACTTTTAAATTTAACTTTAACAAAAATATATTTTCACTAAATACAAAGTTTAAAATTAAACCGGCAGAGTTACGCCTTACACAAGTTACTATTATGATCTCAGACGAGACCGTTAATTATTTAGTATTTATACAATTCAAGATATGATAAAATCTGCAATTTAGCGTCTACAGGATTATACGGAGAATTGTCATATCGTTAACGTAATATGATGTTGCGAAATAGTAAATGATACGCTTCTCATGGATACTTGCTGAGTAAGCAACAAGTGTGTGTATGAATTATGATATAACATATATATATATATATATATATATATATATATATATATATATATATATATACATATATATATTGTTATAGTTATATACTCCGTGGGTTCAATTTAAAATTTAATAACTAATATTTACTCTCACTTTCTAGAAACTTTCATTTACATGAAATATACACAACAGCTGATTCGAATATCACAAATATAATACAACATAAGTTCTTCGCCCCACTAAGTCACTCCCGCGATGATGGGCCCCTCCTTTTAAAACCAGCATCGAATCCTTTCGTATATTGCTATTGCGAGATTAATTTCCTTGTCCTAACAGCGATTGATGTCGTACTGGAATAAACATAAATTCCGTTACACCGCCTCACTTTAATTCTGATCGTCCCGGTCCGAAACATCCTCTCCATGGTAGGGGGCGTTTCGGTCTAAATGGACCACATTCAACTTAGCCTTGGGGCTTCAAGGGATCCGGTAGACGACGTCATTAAGACTGTTGACCACCTCGTATGGATCATCCCAGGCGGGTGTAAGCTTTGGAGATTTGCCTTTGCTCCGTTGGGGATTGTAAAGCCAGACTTTGTCCCTCTCTTGGAACCCGACTGAATTGGTCTTGAGGTTGTATCGCGTCTTCATCCGGTCACTGGTGGGCAACATCTGCGTTCGGGCTAATTCTTGTATTGCCAGCATGTTATGTCGGAGCTGGTCGGCATAATCGTTGATGTCTTGGGAAGGTTCTTCGGGAGAGCTAAAAGCTAAATCGCAGGGTAATCGCAGCTCTTTTCTGAATAGGAGCCTGGCTGGAATCAATCCTGTACTATTATGTACGGCTGAGCGTTATGCCAACAGGAATAGGGGAATATGCTCATCCCAATCACACTGGTTATTGCTGACAACCTTGGATAAGTATTGTTCCAAGGTCCTGTTGAATATTTCCACCATTCCGTCAGACTGTGGGTGCAATGGTGTTGTTCTCGTTTCCCTGATCCCCAACCTCTTGGTTGGGTAACGCATATGTCTCAGGCCATTTGCTGAAGTAATTCATTGCCACCAGAATGTATTTTTTCCCCCTCTCAGACTCGGAAACCGACCGGCGACATCGATGACAATTCTCTCAAATGGGACGCCGACATTGTACTGCTGCATTCTGCCCTTAGTCCGGGTTTCGGGCCCTTACTGGCTGCATAGGTGTCACATTTCCGGCACCAAGCTCTGACGTCTTTAAAGTAATTTACCCAGTAGTATCGCAGGCGAACTTTATCTAGGGTTTTGTTCATGCCCAGATGGTCCCCGGTAATCCTATCATGCACTTCGGTCAGGATAGCTGGTACCTTTTATATAGGAACTACCAGTTGGGACTTTCTCGGCCATCAGTGCTTTCCCAAAGTCGCTTGAGTATTCCATTCTCTACTCTTAGAGAGTCCCATTGGCCCCATAATGATTTCAGCACGCCCGAGTGTCCTAGCTATCTTGTCCCATCTTGGCCTGGGTGCCCCTCACGTTTTGAGTGACCAGAATGGTTCGATGTCTGGATTAGCCATTTGGTCCTGGATGCACTGTTCCGTTGTCCAGTCTTCATTGGCCTGCACGCGGATATGTCTGATGGAGATACCTTCTCGCTGTTCCGTCTTCAAACAATGTCCGAATTCTGCTCTACCGGGTCTTCTGTCCTTCAGGTGTTTTCATGTCCAGCAGCCATTTGAGGGTGGGATGATCTGTTCGTATTAAGAAATGACGACCATAAAGGTATTTGTAGAAATGATGTACAGCCCTTATTATTGCAAGAAATTCTTTTCTTGGTGACGCAATAATTTCTTCCGGTTGTAGTACTCGATCACCCTCTCTTCACCATCTTGCACCTAGGATAGGACGGCCCCCAAACCTGTGTTACTGGTGTCGGTGTCCAAAATGAACTTGCCGGACTGTGTAGGACAAGCTAGCATTGGGCTGGAACATAGTGCTGCCTTCAGTCGTCTGAATGATGCTTCGCAATCCTGGCTCCAACGCAAGGTCTCTTTCTCAGTGGTCTGTCGATGTAGAGGCGCGGCAATGGTGACAAATCCCTCAACAAATCTCCTGTAGTAGGAACAGAGGCCCAAGAAGCAAAATTTACTAGTTCCTCTAGTGTAAGGAGTGTCAAATGGTCAGCAAACTGTTGTAGGCATTCTTTACTGGACCCTGTCTCCTTCACCGATGTCTGGTACCCTTCCTCGCAATTGAAGATGATCTCTACTGGCTCGAAACTATCTCTTGACCATTGGCAATTCTGATATCGTTGTTGGACAAATTCAGGAGTCTAATTCGTATATCTTATCCGGTTTTAACTATAGCCTGTCCAGATGGACAGGCTACAGTTACAGTAGTCATGAGCTGAGTGTACGGGCTCCACCATTCCAATGCAGCTCCCATGAATAATCTGTTCCTTTCGACCGGGAATTCTGGCTGGAGATTTTGCTAGAATTTTTATGGAGGTCGATGAGCTGTTAACGTGCCGTGTCAATACAAATTCCTCAATTAGGAACCAAAGAACTTTATAACTCGGGTCGAACATAAATCCATGATGGCTAATTAGGTTACCCAGCATAAAATCTTCTTCAATATTCGCTACCGACTTCTGCCTCACCCTGTATTGACATGGACTTGCCGGTGACTGTTCTGAGCTGGATGTTGTTGTTAGCTGGCCGGATTTCCGAACCCCTCAAGACCCTGGACTTGGCTCAAGACCCTGGACTTGGCAATGGACACAGCGGCGCCGATGTCGATGGTGATGGTAATTGCTCGGCCATTGATGGTGCCCCTGATGACTAAGCTGCTGCTATCTCGGCGAAATCCCTGGATGGATAACGTTTTGGGGGCTGGTGGAGGATCAGTCAGCATTCGCCCACTTATGCTGACTGGTTGACGGTCCCTGGACATGTGGCGGTTCTGTTGATTACCCCTGGTCGGTGTTCGTTCAGGTTGCCTAACTCGACAATCACGTTGAAAGTGCCTTGTCCGTCCACAACGGTAACAAGCTCTTCTGGTATAAGTTCTCTATTACTGTTCTAATAGTTTGTTCATACCAGCCAACAGTGCTTGAAATGGTGACTCTGACTCTTCCTGGTTGAAGGAAACTGATCGGACCCTACTTATAACGCCTGAAGTAACGCTTCTTCGCTTCATTACTTTTCTTGAGGCCGCTTAGTCTTAGATTTCGTTGTACTTCCACATCTCTGATACCGTTTATGAAACTATGTGTGGCCAATTAATCTGTGGTTTCCTCTGGCTGGTCCGGGTAGGACAAGTGCACTAAACGTCTAACCTCTGACTCGAATTCTTGAAGGCTCTCTCCAGATTTTTGCATTTTTCCACTTAGTTGCACCTGGTAGGTATACTTGGCTCAAGGACTGAATGTCGTATCTTTTGTCCAGAATGGCGATGATCTTATCGAAATTGCCTCGTTCATCGACTGGGATGCTTTGGAGGAGTTCTAAGGCCGGACCTCTTAAGGAAATTACAAGAAACGTAGGTTTTTTTGGTTATCCCATCGATTAGTTGTAGCCATGGCTTCAAATTGCCGTTTATACATGGGCCAAGATGAACTGCCGTCGAATGTGGGTGCTTTACTAGAGGAGCCTTTGCTTCTCACGGTGTGTTGGTATTTCCCTCTCTGTAAATCTTGTTGTAATTGTTTAATTTCGGTACACCTTGTTTTAGATGGCACTGCTTTTAGCTTGTACTTCAGTTTCTTCGCTTTGTACAGTGTATTTAATTTCACATTTCACCTGGCTCTGGATGGAGTCGATGTCATCTACTTTGAGTTCAAGAGTTTCCATATTACTTTTTAGGATCTTAATGTCGTCGTTTATCTCTTTTATGTCTGATTCCACTATTTGCATTCTTTCATGAACTGTTTCATTAACTTGCGATAGTATTTGCTTTAATTATCCAAATTGCAGTTTGTATTTTTTCTTCCGTTTTGCATTGTTTTTCTTCAAATATTTTAAATTCATTTTGTCTCTGTTCATTTAACAATTTAAATTAATTTTGTCGTTTTTTTTAAATTTCGAGAATAAACCTTTAATTAATATGTGGTTCACTTTTCATAGTGGAAACTAGATTGTGTTGTTTTTCTTCCATCGTAGAGACAAGATTTTCTAATTCTATTTTACGTTTCTTTTCAAAAGATTTTACTAACCTTTAATGAATTTCTTCTTGATGTTGTTTCTCCTTCTTGTCACGTTTCTCCAGAATCTGGGCTATTTTTTCGCCTAGTCCCTCCGTAACCTGCTTGACTATTTTATGGTCGTTTCATCCATTTTTTCCATGCTTCTGGTTTCCATAAATCAAATTACGATTTAAACTTCACTTAATCCCACTTCTGACATCAAAATTGTTATATACTCCGTGAGTTCAATTTAAAATAAAAACACTAATATTTACTCTCACTTTCTAGAAACTTTTATTTAGATGAAATATACACAACAGCTGATTCGAATATCACAAATATAATACAACATAAGCTCTTCGCCGCACTAACTCCCGCGATGATGGGCCGCTCCTTTTAAAACCCGCACCGAATCCTCTCGTGCAATCCATTATCAATTCCACAGTTGCCGAGGTATTTCGAGATTAATTTTTTTGTCCTAACAGCGATCGACGTCATACTGGAATGAAAGCAGGGCCGGCTTAGGTAAACTCCGTTACAATATATATAGTTATTATTATAAAATTGTAGTTTTCTGTTTGTTTTTTGTTCGGGCATCACGTAAGAAGTACTTAATTGATTTGGCTGACTCTTATTTTGTGGAAAAGCCTATAGTTAAACTTAAAATCTGATACAAACTTTATTTTTCATACATTGATAAAAACAGTAGATATAGCGAAAAAACTTCAACGATGTTGGGTAACACACAATTACCGCACGCACCAAATATTAGATAGTTGCATTAGCTTAGCTTTTATTCAGAATTCGGAATATGCCAATGTAACTACCATGTTTCAATTTAAAAAAAAATCATCTCATATATCAAGCTTAATCTTCCAAAGTGTTCATATTTAGGATTTGTAAAACATAGAGCGGAGTAGAAATACCTAGGTTAAATTTGTTTTAAGTTATATTCGGTAGCCCATAAGCAGTTGCATATATACAATGTGAATGAAATAAGAGGGAGTGGAATTATTTATACTGAGTGGTTCAAAAAAGTTTTGTTGGATGGGCCATAAATAGTTGCATTTACCAGGTGGTTGAAAAACGAGTAAAATTATACATATACAGGGTGGATAAAAATATTTTAGACGCTAGACGATCTACTATGTGGGATACCTGAAATATGGAGCGAAGCAAAATTTAAGTAACACACTGTGTTTGAAACAATGTTAGAAGAACGTGCATATTAAAGGGTGGTTAAAACATAGAGTGGAGAGTAATTATATTTTATAAGTCGGCACAAAAATTATCAGAATAATTATTATATATCATAGACCATCTTGCATTCGGCCTGCAAGCTCTTTCCATTTGCTCCTATTTTTTGTAATTCTCTCGTTTATACTTAAAATGTTTAGTTCACTTTTTATAAAATAATTTCGTATTCTGTCCATACGTGTGCAACTTTTAACCCTTTTTAATAACTTAATTTCTGGTTTTTGTAACCGGTTTTCATCTTTCTTAGTCATTGTCCAGGTCTCGCTGCCGAATTGGTACAGCCATCGTCCTATTAAACTTTATTTGTGTTTCTTTCCCGGTTTTATGTTATAGTGTTATATATTTTATTCCACACATAAATGAGTATATTATTATGATTTTTTTTCAATGTCCTTCGCTCGATCTTGTGATATATCGCATCCAAGATATTTAAAATGTGAAACCTCTTCTAATATTTCGTTATCAACCACGACCTTAGATCTTAAAGTGTGTTTACTTGAAAAGTCCATTACTTAGATGAAATTTTCATATAATATTCAGTAGAAATTTGTTGCAGTTTACGTACTCCCATTTTCAGGTCATCTGATTATGTCATTAAGACCAAGACATCTACATAAAGAATCGAGTTCAAAGCCGTACTGTGGTCCAGTTCAATTCCATTGTTGAATTTATTTTGTCATTCTTTTATTATATCAATATATATATATATATATATATATATATATATATATATATATATATATATGTTAAATAAAGTGTTTCTCTTGTATCTATATCTATTAGTGCGTTAGTATTATAGTATAGGCTTATAATTGCTCTTATTAGTTGTTTTGGATATGTCTAATTATGTTGTCGAAGGCTTTTTCTAAATCTACGGAACCTATCCTTTTCTAAAACCTATTTGTGAAAAAAAGTGATACGCAAAAATACTGCATTTAGTTTTTTACTTTAGAAATCTGAAAAAAACTTTGTTTATGAAAAAATTTTTACAAATTTCTCACAAAAATTTACATTGAAATCGCTTTTGAAACTTCAAATGTAAAATACTTAACACTCTCGAATGATTCACTAACCACACTGCCAGTAGTAAAGCCACTTTTTGTCTCAAATCTCAAATTAAATTGAATCATTGATTGATTTCCTTTAACTTATTGAAATCTCGAATTGAATATATCGACCACTGTGTTTCACGCCGTTTCTCTGTAATTCCTAGGTTAGAAGTGACAGGAAAGAATGTGTAGGTAACAAAAACCTATTAAAGCAATTGTATTACTATTTCGAGAATATTGCGAAAATCTTAAAGAGGCAAATTATTGACAGCATTTGGAAGATGGTGTTGAGATATCAGAAGAAGTGAATTATTCTAGAGCCATAAAGAGTATATGCAACTCCAAGTGCAGGCTGCTACAAAACTTGTCAAATACTCACCTACGTGAGCATCAAAAAACGAAATGAATAACAACGACTTATTTATTTTTCTTCTTGATAATTTGATAGCTTCAACTGGGAGTAGTGGATAGTGCTGAAGATGTAAAATCTATATTCTGGACTTTAATATAAAATGTTACGTTAAAACTGAATTGCATAGCTTATTAAATTAGCAGTTATGATTCGAGTTATGATGTAATATACTTACCACAAAAAGGCAATATAATGCAGTGGCGTAACTTAATGAGCCTACTGCGTAATACGACAGTATAAGAATGTTTTGTTGTTTTCGTGTGCTACTTATAATCCTGCAAAATTAATAATTTTTCTTATTATATGTGTATGAAAATTTTTGAATGAAATTGACTTACGCTCAATTATATGTTTCTACACCTTCTTGATTCAATTTGAGCAGATACTTCAATTTTGTTTTAAATTGATGAAATTTTAACCAGTAAATTGTTTTGTAAGTACTACCTTATTTATTTTTTCTAAGAGTACGTCGTTTATTCAAATTAAATTGTTTTGTAAGTACTACCTTATTTATTTTTTCTAAGAGTACGTCGTTTATTCAAATTTTGAATAAAAATCCCACATTGCATTGATGGTGTAATTGAAGAAAAGAACTTCGTAGGTCCAAATTAAATTCAACCCTGATATTCACTTTTACTTTCTAGAACGTCATTTACACACAAATATCTGATTTTTCCAAAAACAATTCACCCGGAAATATAAACTCTGCTTTTATAAGCGGAGCTAACTTTGAAACGTACAACTGTCTTTTTATAATTAAATGGAATTCTCTCGGAGTTCTAAATGGGAGTTTCACTGTTGGTGGAGTGTTCAATGTCAACGATTTTTGCTCAATAGAATATTCCGGAGAGTGCCATAGTTATTATCCCAGGCGGTTAATGTATTATTTCCAGCGGAATGCCTAATACAGGAGCTGTCTCCTGCAACGGCGAATATAAGTTTTATAACAATTTGAAATTTGTTCAATAACTCAACATTTCAGTAGATAGCGTAGGTTCCATAATGTCTTAGCAATATTTTTAGATTGAATACAACATAAAGCATGAGGATAACACATATACTTAAAAAAATTATCGTTGAGCATTTGATTTAAATAGTTTCTAAAGATGAAAGAAACCAAACGACAGAATTTGACGGATTTTAATGGTGGTACTTATAATTTAGATCAGTTAAACAAAAGAAATTTGAAGCAGAAAAGTAACAAATAGGCATTGCTAACTTCAGTAGTACGTAGAAGTCTATAACATATAGTGATTTACTGGGACTGTAAAACAGCAATACTTGCGAAACACCTACCAATAGGCCTTTGAATAAGTGTGTACCATTTTTGTAATGGGTAAAATATGATCTGAACAATATATTGCAATAAATCCCGTGGGTTCAAATTTCACAAATATTCACACTCAATTTAAATGTCTTTGTTTTTTTTCAAAATAAACAAATAAACTGTCTTACAAAAACTTGACTAACACTAGCAGCCGGAGAACTACAGCTGCCGTCTTAAATACAATTCAATCGAACGAAGATTTTTCTAGTCTTTTCAGGTGCCAGTCTAAATGGTATTCGAATTTTGAATCATGCCACGTGTTGTTCTATTTTATTACAGTCAGTTTTTATGTTTTCCTGTCGTGTTTATCAGCACGAATAATTTAGAAGGTTTCTTAGTTTTTGGGAAAGTAATATAAGTTTTATAACAATATTCTTATAAAATTTATCTACTCCGCTCCTAACTAAAACATCTTAAAACATTTAACCCGGCTGAAGTATCAAAAAAGCGATCCGCACAAGGTCAACCGTACTGGAAATTTCGACACCACCCTGGTAAACGTTACACAAACTAGGAGATGACCCTCGGAATTTGCAAGAGAGTTCGATGAGAATTATAAAAGGGACATTGGACTGTTTGGTCAGTTAGCTTCGCTTAGAAAGTCATGTTATTATTTTGTTGTAAATTGTATTAAGAACCAGCTGTTGTAAATATTGGATTTTTACCTGTAAATAGAGTTCTATAAAGTAAAGTAAATATCAGTTTTGAAATTTTGATTTGAACCCATGAAGTTTACTGCAATTTGGTGTCAGTTTCACTGTTGGTGGAGTGTTCGATGTCAACGATTTTTGCGATTAAGAAAATTAATGCATGAAAAAAATGAACGATACTACAAAAAATATATTCAAACAGGTTACGGATGGACTAGACAAAAAATAACTCAGATTCTGAAAAAACGTGTCAACAAGGAGAAACAACATTAATAATAAAAAATAACAAAGGTTAGTGAAATCTATTGAAGAAAAACGTAAAATTGAATTAGTGAACCTGCTACCCCTTTAAGTTGTGCTAATTCAGAACTCCAACGTTTGAATTCTGAATTTTATTGAATGATAAATATCAGGGAGTTATTATCGGTTTCCCATTAATCTAGAATTTAATATCGATGATTTATTTAAATATACTATAGTATACTACACTCGAGCTCAAGGGTAAGTGCAGTCGATCAAAATAATAATAAACCCGATAGTAGTATAGCAGTCTTTACTTTCGGCTAACCGATCGAATTTTACTAATATCAAATCAAATACTAAGGCTTATATTATTGTGAAAATATCTGATAGGAAAAACAGTAACCAGATACACCAATTGTCATATATCTGAAACCCCAGCTGCAGCTAAAGTTAGAAGTACACTGCATTATTGGAATTCTGATGATAGAAATACCAGCAGGCTATAATATAATGTTCATGTATACACCATTAACTAGTTCAACTGCATGCAAGTCCATGATCGGCATGATACCATAATGCCTAACCAATTTTGTGTTCTAGAGTTGTAATAGAACACTGGGAGGAGAACTTTTGTAAACTCTCCATATCATACAAGTAGGCAAAGAAAGAAGGACAAAAACAAGAACGAAGGGTGTAAAAAACCTAAAATGAAACTACACTACGAGGAATCGTCTAGTGTACAAACAAAGATCACTTACCATATAAACCAAAGGGGTTCGTTGTGAGAGTGGCCCCATATACCATGAACACATTGAAGAATGCCGCAACAACAGAAGTTTTTAAGTCCTCAATGAGAGAAGCATCCCAGCAACTAAATCAACAGTACTACAATATGCTGGAACACAATTTAGGGATTCCAAATAACTCTCGAACTCGGATGGCTAATCAAAAGCCAGTATACTAGTGGAAAATTCCTTAAAACAACTTCTCCAATTAACCTCACACAATTTGACTACCCCCCCCCCCATACTTCCCGCCTTGTCGACGACAACCCTGTCAAAAACACAACGCCAACCACAAAATATTCGATAAATCAATTCGCTCTAAGCTAGTCGATTCGAGCATATCTATCTCTACTTCGAGCATCCTTCAAAAATAAATCATAATGAAATATAAAATATAGGGCAAAATCGGCGTGCAAATGGTAAGTTATCAATCGCTAACGAGACAGGCTAATCAAAGCAACATTTGGAATGCTCCTAAACGTGTCTATCTCTACTGAGTTACTACTGCAAAAATATAATGTGAGAAACCTTATAACTAATATAGATGAAAAGTAACAAAATCTTGTTTCCACGATGAAAAATGAACGAGAAAATTCAATAGCGGGGTTATTTTCAAAATTTGAACAAAACAAGACCAAACTCAATTGACGAGACAAAATAAATTTAAAATATTAGAAGAAAAAATACAACTGCGAATTGAACAATTACTGCAAATAGTATCGCAAGTAAATGAAACAGTTAATGAAAGAACGCAAATAGTGTAATCAGACACAAAATAGATAAGTGACGACATAAAGATCCTAAACAGTAATGTGGAGACTCTTGAAATCAAAGTAGATGACATCGATTTCATCCAGAACTAGGTGAAATTTGAAATCAGTTCCATTAAAAACATAGAAAAAGTGAAGTACAAGATAAAATCATTACCATCCAAAACAAAGTGGAAACCAAAATTAAACAATTACAACAAGATTTGCAAAGAGGGAAATACCAGCACACAGTGAGTACAAAGGTTCCTTTCGTAAACCACCCATATTTGATGGTGGTTCATTTTGGTCTATGTACAAACGGCAAGTTGAAGCCGTGGCTACAGCTAATGGGTGGTATCTTTTTAAGAGACCCAGCCATAGATTTTCTCCAGAGGAAACTGGAGCATTGGCCACAAGTCATAAACGTAGATGTCTCATACTTAAACAAAATAATTTTAACAAGATCATCAGAAGTAGCCAAGGATCCTAAATCATGACAGGCAAAATAAACGAAAATCAATCCAGCCAGAAAAGTCACCAGTGAGCCAAGTCAATATACCGTTTAGCTACAGTAGGGAACAACAACTAAGTCCTGGTGCAAAAACGCAAAAATCCACAGAGAGCCGAATTTGTATTGAAGAATCAGCGACCTCGAAAAGCAAAATCCTCAGCAGATTCCCGATTAACGGAGCAGATGGGCGTAGAAAGCAATTAGCTGCGGTGGATGGTGGACTGTACTTGTAGACAGGCTATAAGTAATTTCTGAGGACCTATTCAGGCCTCCAAACTGTAACAGATAAGAGTATATGAAACAAAGTGTAGTGGATTTCGATCAACTGGTTGTCTTACAGGATTCTTCCTCCAGTTTTTCTGAGAGAAAGAAGTCTATAAAATGATAAACGGTAATACATCAGTTTCAACTCCGATATGGATCGTTTAGTGTTGTACTAAAAAAAGAATTGTTTGTCAAAAAATTTTCATATTTGTCTTGGCGAATGGCTGAGGTTATCTGTTAATAAAAGTAATGAAGCTTTACTTCGGGCTTTTTTAAGTTTTCTTCTTTGAGTTTTATCCCAGCTATGGCTGCCGGTGCTCCTGAATGAACACTGGAAATGTTATATTAACCAGAAGTAGCCAAAACAAAAACTTCAATTTTTAGAACGTTAAACAACCAAGTATTATTTGTTTTAAAAACAGTTTTGCTGACTAATTTTTTCCGATCCCATGACAGTCTTGGGGTATCCTTTGATAATATCCGCTCTATCATATAAGCACTTTACAACACCTTTCTTTACATTTAAAGGATTTGGAGTGCCGAGATTGTACTTATTGTGTTGTTTGTTCTATCTATAAGTACATCAAGATAAGCAAGTTTAGCAAATTTTCATCATTGTAAATTTTATTGTGGGTTCTTGCACCAGTTCTTCAGCACCAATAGTCATCAACGCTTTTGGTTATTTTTATACTATGAATCATTTCAAAAACAGCAATGGCCATCAAATTCTTGTTTATAGAAATCTCCTCAATTGAAAATATGTAGAACAGTCGGTTACCATTGTGTGAATCTAAACATGACCAAGATATTACCTTACACAACAAAACAAAACTAAACATTGACACAATACAAGAACTTTGTGAGGATTTCACGTTTAGTGCAGTAATATACAGATATTTTGGGATTCAACAACATACGTTGATCCTGAAGAACTGCACTCATTCCTAGAGTCAATAAAATTTACAATGGAGATGAAAATTTGTAGCTTATCTTGATGTACTTATAGATATTAAAGACGATTTTATCCAACCACTTTAAATGTAAGAAAGGTGTTGTAAAGGCTTATATATGGACCTAATCAGCCAGAACATCATCAAAACGAATATCCCCAAGACTTTATAAATAAAACTTACGATCGCAACAACCCGCACAAATAACTCACACTAATACCAACCAAACACAAACAGATAACCAAATATGAACATAATTCCATATATCCCATGTTCGGAAAAAATTCGGTTTCTAAATGACCTTGCGAATTTGTATTGACAGTGTTTTGTGTGACGGCCATTCTTATACCGGTGAAATCAACAGAACATCAATATAACTCAGCGACAAATCAAACCATGTATTAACGAGCACCGGCAAAAAGCAAAATGAAAGAAGAAAACTTAAAAAGAGAAAACTAAAGAAGCCAGCTGTATGAGATAAACAACCAGAATTCCCGATCTAACAGAACAAAAAAACGGAGCAGATTATTCATGGGCAGAAAATTTTTTAGAAAAAAAGAAAACAACACTAAAAGCAATCCAGACCGGAGTTGAAACGTCTCCATACACAGAGCTTATATACAGGAATACGGATCATTTTATGGAATGGAATCTCTGTACAGACCCAGTAATCCGGGCAATTTTACATTGCCTTTCACTTTGCTCATTTCTTATCTGTTACAGGAAAAAATTTTAATTAGACAGGCTATAGTTAAAACTGGACGAGATATACCAATTAAAGTCCTGAATGTGTTCAACAACGACGTCAGAATTGTCAATGGTCAAGAGATGGCTTGTTTCGAGCCATTAGAGACCATCATCAATTACGAAAATTGACAAGAGATTGGTGAAGGGGATAGGGCCCATTAAAGAGTTTTTACAACAGTTTGTTGACCATTTGAAACACCTTACACCAGAGGAACCGAAGAAAGTCAAGCAATTTATCGCAAATCACTGACAAATTTTTAACAGTCAAGATGGAATCACCGGTTGCAGCACCGAATAGTTACCCGGAAAGCTCAGCACATCAGAATACCACTTAGGCGACTACCATTCGGGAGTAAAACATCGAGTCTATGTTATAAAATTGAGTTATTGAGCCATCCTTCAGCCCATGGTCTGCTCCCGTTGTGCAAGTAAAAAAATGGATGGAAAAACCCAATTTTGCATGGATTACAGAAAGCTGAATGACGTCACGAAGAAAGACAGTTATCCACTACCCCGATTTGTTGACAATATGACCACACTACCAGGCTCGGCTCCCGTTGGTTCTACATACTAGACCTAAAGAGTGGATATTTGCAGGTTGGTCTACACGAAAACGACAGAGAGAAGACAGCGCTCTCCACCAGCAAAAGGCTGTTTCAGTTCATGTTCATGCCCTTTGGGTTATAAATGCTCCAGCCACATTTGAAAGGCTAATGCTATATATTGGGCGCGTGGACGTAGAAAACGTGCTAAGTATACCTCGACGACATTCTGGTCATGGCTCATACATTCTACGACCACCTGAAGTACCAGGCCGAAGTTTTTTCCAGAATTAAGAACGCTAACGTGAGACTCAACCCGAAGAAGTTCTCCATGTTCCAGAAAGAATTAGAATTTTTGGCCCACATCGTTTCCGAGTCAGCAGACCGCACCAACGAAGACAATATAGCAGCTATCCGTGATTGTCCGGTCCCGAGAGACAAGCAAGAAGACACCGGAAGGATAACTGGTCAGGTGGGTGGAGATATTACAGCATTACGATTTCTAGGAAGAACACCGTACCAGTCGGTTGCGTAATAATGCCGATGCCCTGTCAAGAAGACCCTGTAAGGAAGCATGCGGAAATTGTCTGAAGACGGAACAGCGACAGGGTGTCTCCATCCGACATTGAACAAATTCTGTCACTTAAAAATTTAGTGCCACTATGGGACGGGTTAGCTAGATACTCGGGTGTCCTGAAATCGATATGGGTTCAATGGGACTTCCTAAGAGTAGAGCATGGTATGCTCAAGAGAATTGGGGAAAGCACTGACGATCGAGAAACCAAGTCCCAAAGAAGAAGGCATTAGCCATCCTGACCGAAGTACATAATGGGATTACCGGAGGAGGTCATCTCTGTATGAATAAAACCTTGGATAAAATTTCTACTGGGTCAGTAACTTCGAAGACGTCAGAGCTTGGTGCCGGAAATGTGACACCTGTGCAGCGAGTAAGGGCCCGAAAATCCGGACCAAGGGCAAAATGCAGCAGTATAATGTGTCCCCTTTGAGACAATTGCCATCGATATCGCCGGTCCATTTCCCAAGTCTGAGAGGGCGAACAAATACATTTTGGTTGCAATGGATTATTTCAGCAAATGACCTGAGGCATATGCGATACCCAATCAAGAGGCAACCAAGGTAGCGACGGTCTTGGCAAAACAGCTATTCAGCAGGTTTGGCGTCCCGTTGGAACTACTTTCAGACCAAGGGCGTAACTTCGAAACCAGAAGGTCTGTACGATGTTGGGAATCAGGAAAACGAGAACAACACCATTACATTCAGTCAGACGGTGTGGTGGACAGATTCAACAGGACCTTGGAACAACACCTAACCAAGGTCGGCAGCAATAACCAGCGTGACTGGGATGAGCATATTCACCTATTCCTATTGTCCTATCGCTCAGCCGTATATAACACTACAGGTCTGACTTCATTCAGGGTACTATTCGGAAAAGAGCTGAGATTACACTACGACCTGAACATTGGTTCCCCCGAAGAGCCGTCCAAAAAAATCGACGATTATGCCAACCAACACCGTCATAACATTCTGTTAATACACGACCTAGACCAAAGCAGATGTTGGCCACCAGCGACCGGATGAAGACACGATGACGATGACGACGAAGAGGATCAATGACGTCTACCGTATCCGTCTAAACCCAGGATCTATGATGAAGGTAGTTCATTTAGATCGACTCACTCCTTCCCGTGGAGAGAATGCTTCTGTTCGGGTCGATCAGAATTAATATGGAGGCAGTGTTATAAATTTATCTACGTCGTTCTTGATTAAAACATCGTAAAACATTTAAAGCCTACAGAAGTATAAAAAAGGGATTCGCACAAGCTCAACCATACTGAAAATTTCTACAAGACTCTGGTAAACGATACACGAATTGGGAGATGACCCTGGGAATTTTCGATAGAGTTCGATGAGAATTACAAAAGGGAAATTGGACTGTTTGGTCAGTTAGCTCCGCTTAGAGAGTCGTGTAATTATTTTGATGTAAATTATATTCAGAATCAGCGTTGCAAATATTGGATTTTTACGTGTGAATAAAGTTATAGTAAGTAAGGTGAATATCAGTTTTTAAATTTTGATTTGAACCCACTAGGCAATTTCAAAATGTGTAACTAATTATATTGGCCTTACTTAGTATTTTATTTAATGACAATATGAAATATTATGAAAAATCATTTAAAAATGGATAGGTCAAACTCCATAATAATAGTAGCATTGACGATACTTGTTTATATATAAACAGGCAATGACGAAAAGGTTAATACAATTTTCTCCCCTTTCCACCAACCTTTGTCTTTCGTTTAATACCTACTGTCGTCCATCAGTGCAGAATACAAAAAAATATTTATAATATTGGTTTTGCACCCTAACACTAAACCTGTATGTGTTTTTACATTTGTGACACACAAAAGGTTCCACAGCTTTTCCATTAAAAAAAAATACTGTTTACGTTTATAGAACAGAACCCAGGAAAATATATATTACAAAATAATCGCTATTTATTGGTGTCTCGTAAGTTTGCAACTCGTTTGTAAATCTGATTTGTAAACTAATGTTGTTGTACTTATGTTGTAATTAATCAGTTATTTAACACTTTCAATGTAGATTGGCCAAGATTATATAAAACGTAAATATATGCATATATAGATTCAAGATAAATAGTTAGATCTGCCAGCCATGACATTCATAGCTATCTTCGTTGTAGCGACTTGATTTTAATCTTACATTTCATAACATGGTTTGCCGTTGGTTATTATATTAATGTGGTCAGGATATGTTATAAATTCTATGAGTAAAGTTCAAGATTTCAGTTTCATTCACTGTCAATTTTTTTTAACAAATATGGAGAAAATCTAATATTAATTAAAAGCAGATGCATTATTTTTCGATATGTTCTCCATATAGGATCTGAAGATATGTGGTTTAAACTGTATTACTATGTTTTGGAGTTTTTTTATCGTAATAGAATATCACTTTTATATCATCTTTTGTGTTGGTTGCTTGCATTTTCAGAGTTAAAGTTAGTGGAATGTTAAAATAAAGATTCTAATATTACTTTAAAACTATTAAAATTGTTCAGTTTCAAATCCTAAAATATTTTTGGAAAATTATAGGTATTAACTAATGTTTAAAAATAATCAAATATTAATTTATTATTTAACATAATGTTAATATTTTGATTTGAATTAAAATTTTTTGATGTTGAAAATTATAACGACATTTAAATATATTTACAGGTTGAATATTTCAATTTTATTTAGGTGGGTAATGTATGAGACAGTTATTGTTTTCTGTCCATGAATATTTTATCTCATAGATAATATCTTTTACATTACGTGGCCCCGTTCCTGCAAAATCCAGGTTTTATTACAAGGTTACTGACTTTTACTTAAAATGCACATTTTAACGACGTATATTTAAAATATAAAGAAATTCAATGCACCTACGATTTCTTATGGTAAGTTAGGTACCTGCGTTTTTTCTAAAAAAACTATATTGTTATTCAACATATTTTTCCTTCGAAATCTCGCATGACTGTCCTTAACGGTCAAGCCATTGAGTAATTATATATAGATGGAGCACCTGGTGTTAGAGTCGCTAACAGAAACTGGCTAACCCTCTTTCAGACCATCATGTGAAGACCATGATAGTTTAGCATGAAGCGTTGTTTATTGTTCAGTAGTTAAATAGTCAATGTAGTATATCATTATTTATTTTTTGGACAAGTGGTAGTAACTAATAAATTATTCTGTCAGTTTTGTTGTGATTTTAATTATCCTAAAGACGAGGAATACCTATATCCAGGAATGGATATCTAAAGGCCAATATAAATATGATAATTTGCAATAGTCAAATAACAGATCATGAAATAAAATTTCTGCTCATATAAACTTACCTCCTCAAAAATAGATGAAATTTCACAATTCTCTTCAAATGACAAGAAATATCATCCTGCACGTTCACCATATCAACAATGTCCGAATTAATTTTACATAAGTTCTGATCAATATAATCAATTAATTTGTAGTGTAATATATGTACAACTGAAATGACATAGAACGATACTGATAAAGTCAAACTTTGCGTATATATCAGTGTAATAGGTGAAAAAAAGAAGTAACTAAATATATTATTACTTTGAAATAATTCGGTCGATCGCTGAAGTGATTTGATGCAATTGTCTCGGTATCTATAAATGCAGGATGGAATAACAATATAACTAAACTTGCAGTCAGAACCAGAAAAGTGATAATTCGTGAGAATTTTGATTTATGTTCTTTACTCATTTGATTGTTTTTAAGTACAACAAAATCGCCCATACTGTTCAATTCTTTAAGGAAGTTATCTCTTATTAAACCAATTCCTGAGAAGAAGTTTGTGATATAAAGCAGATGTCCAGGTAATGCCTGGAATAAACAGTATAAATTAAAAACAGTCGATTTAATTTTATAAAACATGTAATTTTATATAAACAGGGTATCGCAGAATATGTGGGCGATCTGTCGGTTTTGGTCAGAACGTGACAGAAATTAAGGTCATATAAATATTCCTCCGGCCGCTTCCTGCTACTGAGGTATACATTCGAAATATATTTTATCAAATAACTTTGTAGTTTACTAATTTTTTATTGTGATAGATATAGATATTTACTCGCATTTGTTTTCAGTAGGAAAAATGAAATTTCATCAATGTGTTCTTTATTCATAAGCATGCTGAGTTTCAGATACTTTTGTCCACCTACTGAAAAAACGAAATTCACAAATTAATGTAAGTAACCGTTCAGTATAATTTTTTCTTCTATTGGTAAACCAGTTTTCTTTATTATTTTCTTTTTGTTTAATGCAAAAAGCTAAAATGATTTATAATATGGGTTATATCATTAAATAAAATAAAAAATGTATTTGTATTGTTCACGTTTATACTGCCAGTGTAAAATACAGAATAATTGATAGGATTCTCATATTGCTTGAAGAGAAAATCAAAAGATGAATAAACTAAAATAAAAAACTCTCTTCCTTTCTCAAAATTATTCTATATCATCATGTTTGCATAATAATTGTTTCTCCCTCGCAGTTTGCAATTGTCATTATGTTGTAAGTATGTTTTGTCAACTAAAATCAGAATTACGTTGCAACCGATCAATTAATTACAGTACAAGTTTAATTTATCCTCTTTGTAGTTTTACTTTAAAATGGTCAGTTTCAAGATTCTTTTTTAGACCTATGGCAGCCATGACAGAAGATGAGAACGGTTCTTTGGAAATATTCGATGGCCATATTTGTTGTAGAGAATTAGATTTTGAAACAATATTGTTAGCCCTTAGGTTAGGTTTAAAGAAATTTGCCTTAGAACTATCACTGCTACCATTAATACACTTTCTAAATGCTAACGGAATTTAAAAACAAAATTTTATTGAGTCCATAAAGGTTTTATTTGAAAAGCGAAAAAAAAAACGATTAATATTAAGAGATATTTTATAGTAACCGGAAAAACTGGGTTTGCATTAACATAAAATCACAAAATAAAGAAGATGACGCCTCTATGGCGTTATCTTCTTGATTCTGGAGTAGCTGACCAGTCCTAGTTTTGCAAAGGCTAAACAAATGTATGTGTTTATCTTGAACATTTTTTTCATTTGGTATATTTCACAGCACGTACATTATATGACTATAACGGCTAACAAAAAAACATTATTTTGGGATTTAATATAAAGACTTAAACATCTGACGTGTTAGAGAGTTTTAGTATTTGATATTGCGGTTTACCCTTTTCCCTTTTTAGTTTTTTGTGACATGTACTGCCATTGCCATTTTTGACATTTTTAATGTTTTTGACATTTTAACATTTATGATATTATCGATTCACTGACATTTTACATATTTTTTACACTATTAATATTTTTGACAATTTCGACATTTGACAATTGTGACATTTTGGACATTTTCTAGGTTTATAATATAATATTGTTATCATTTTTTGGAACTTATTTTCATTTTATAACAATTTTTATTATATTTCCGACATTTTTTTTTATTTTCTGATTCACCTACAATTAATCAGATACTGAACACTTTTCAGTCCTCTTCCCTTCCATTAAAATAATATTGGCAAAATAACTAATAAAATCTCCATTAATTTCAAGAAAAAAGTTTGTTTATTAATCATTTTCCAATGATTATCGAGTACACATACATCACTAAAAATTACCTATTACCTCATTTAAATAAATAAATTAACCTATAATTCTTATGGATCTATTATTTTAGGTTCCTGAAAAATAATAAATTTTTCCGACTGTCCCTTATGGGATAATGGAATTTTTGCAAATAATTAAACTTATCCCTTAAACCTCTCCCGTAATCGAACACTTTATCAAAATCAAATATAGCCTATGTTACTGGCAGATAGTGTAGCTTTCTAGTAGTGAACGAATTTTTGAAAGCGGTTCACGACTTTCAGAGATTACCCCCTACAAACAAACAAACACACAAATAAACAAACAAATTTTACCTCTTTATATATTAGTATACGTATACTGTCAGGCTCATAATGTCGTGGTGACCTGAACAATTTGCTGGTCAAAAAGCAATGAGGGCAATTTAATATGTCTACGATTTTATGAATAAAAGTCCTGGGTTTTTCCATTTTTTTATTCCTTCCATATCAACTCAAAGTTCTAAACATACAAGTTTGTTTGAGTGATGATTTCTGCATTCGACCAAAAAGGCTTACCGTTTAGCTATTTCTAGAAGTTGCGAAATAGGAAATAGTCTCAGGGACTAAATCTGAATAATGTGCTGGATGAGCTAGTAGTACCTGGCTCAATTTATGGATTTTTGCCATGATAACACACACACACACACACGGGTGTCCACGTGTATGCAACAGTACATACTCTTTTTATGTCAAATGCAGTTGATTCTGCATCAAATCAATATCAAATTTGTTCAAGAGCTGTTAATAATGGTTACCCTTTTAAGTTAAAATGTGCCAATGATACCGTGTGTTTAAAAGTGGACGTGATGTTGTTGGCACATGGGAGAAACCCTTTGTATGGATTGTTGTTTGATTCCTTGTGTTGTGATGGGTCCATATTTCGTACACGGTAACAATATTATGCAGGCCAGTGAACATTGTCAAGTACTCCATTGAAATGATCATACGGTTGCCCTTATGATCGAGTGTGGACAATTGTGCACCCGTCGCGCTTATAAATTTTGCAGATTCAAATTGCCAAATAAAAAGGCATCTACTTTCAGTTGCGTACAGCCTCAGCCATCGATTGTATCAAAGATTTCTGGCATGAGGACATTTTTTGGATAATCTGGAATATCATCGTTACCTGTGCTGGTGAAAATACAACGGCACCACTTCTTAACCAACATTCCCATAGTATTCATCTAGCCTTTCCTTCTTTCTTGTGATGTTTTTACTAAAAAATAATGCTTAATCTGGAGAGGATATTTACTTTTTGGATTTTCCTTACAATTCTCGAGATTGTGTAATGTCAGTAGCTGTTACACCATTATATACCGCGCTGTAACTTGGCCCTAGTCAATTCAGAGATCGCAGTTGGCTGGAGCAGAGCTGTATTTAAGGTTACTGGGAATTCAAAAAGACATACCAAACTGCCGTCATCTAAATTACTTTGATATCTGTGACAGTGACAGATTTACGATTACTTGTATTAATTTACATGTTAGATTTTACTATTTATACATACTTACTGGCAGCAATATTAACACCACAATCAATATTTTATAGTCTCTATCCAAATAACCTCTGAACGCAACCAAACAGAAAATATAGGCAGTAGAAATTAATGCAATAATGAACCTTAGCCATTTTACATATTTGGACCTCACGTTGAAGTTCACAATGTCCCATAATTCTTGAAACGTTTCTTAAAAAATGGAAAAACACATAAATACATTGTTAGTCTGAATCTGGTAGACAATATCCCTCGTTCCTCTAAGTTTCCTTGGACTTCCATCGTCTTGAAAAGGTTGATCTCACAACGTTTCAATAGCTTTGTATCTGCTATCGTCATCAGGTGAATGATGGAAAATTCAGTTTATCCGTGGTATTTATACTTTTAATCGGTCATGCGTCGCCGGTCATGGTCATTGGGTCTCATGCGGTCCAATCAGCGTCGTCGTATCTGGTGGTTGGTTGTCGGTGATGCGTAGCGACATTGGCCGAAGAAGTAGTTTCCAAATGTTTTTAATTTGGACGCTGGGCTCGCTAATTATATTCTCGTTCGAGATTATATAGGCTGTCTCTATAAATTTTCTTTTATAAAAATGCTCCTCCTTGTGAATTACCCTGGCCTGGTCCCAGTTGATGTTTTGGTGTTCGGACCACGCGTGGTTAGCTAGCCCAGACTTCGTCAGCTCCGCCCTTTGAGTAGCTGTGCGGTGTTCCTTAACCCTGGTGTCCAGCGGTCGCTTTGTCTCTCCAATGTAAAGATTGCCACAATCACAAGGTATACTGTATATGCAGTTATTTGGTATTGCTGGAGCGTCCGGCCTCGTTCTTCTCAGACCGATTACTAGTTCACGCAACTCGCCAACAGCTGCATTATCAAAATTCCTTCTACCAATTATCCAACAAACATTTTGTTGACGCCATCGGTGCCATGGAGCTTGGACCAGAACATCGCTTAGTAAGTTTCAACGTTGAAAATCTCTTCACGAACGTACCACTAGACGAATCTCTCAACATAGAGAGGAAGGAACTTACTGAATACGAAACCTTGCTGGAGAGGACGGAGCTACCAATAGACTCATTCATGGACTTACTTGAATGTTGCCTCAAGAACTGCTACTTTCAAGAGAAGGACAGGTTCTTCATGCAAGAAGATGGATTGCCTATGGGCTCACCGTTATCGCCAACCGTCGCCAACATCTACATGGAGTGGTTCGAAGAACATGAACTGAAGAGATACGAGAAGCAGCCCAAGCTATGGTTGAGATATGTCGATGACACCTTCATCATTTGGCAACACGGAGAGACACAATTACATGCATTCCTGGAGCCCCTAAACCGATGCCAACCAACCGTTAGATTCACCATAGAGATTTAAGAAGGTGGGTGCCTACCATTCCTAGATGTAAAGTGTCGAAGGACTAGGACCAGAATCCAAACAACAGTCTACAGGAAGGCTACCCACACAGGACTGTATCTACATTACAATTCTAACCACCCATCAACAACGAAAACTGGCATCATCAAAACTCTAATCCATAGAGCCAAAAATATCTGTAGTACGCCAGAAGTCCTGAAAAAAGAACAAGTGAAACTTAGAAAAGACATTTTGGCGAATGGATACCCGGAAACCATTATTAACACGGCGTTTGAAGAACTGGACAAACCACCTAGGCAGGAAGAGGAAACCACGACAGCAACACTATTATTACCGTATACTAATGCAGCAACACTCTAAGGAGCATGATTACAAGAACGAGGCCGGACGCTCCAGCAATACCAAATAACTGCATATACAGTATACCTTGTGAATGTGGCAATCTTTACATTGGAGAGACAAAGCGACCGCTGGACACCAGGGTTAAGGAACACCGCCCAGCCACTCAAAGGGAGGAGCTGACGAAGTTTGGGCTAGCTAACCACGCGTGGACCGAACACCACAACATCAACTGGGACCAGCCCAGGGTAATTCACTAGGAGGAGCATTGGTATAAAAGAAAATTTATAGAGACAGCATATATAATCTCGAACGAGAATATAATTAGCGAGCCCAGCGTCCCAATTAAAAAAATTTGGAAACCACTTCTTCGGCCACTGTCGGCTACGCATCACCGACAACCAACCGCCAGATACGACGACGCTGATTGGACCGGATGAGACCCAATGACCATGACCGGCGACGCATGACCGATTAAAAATATAAACTGAATTTCCCATCATTCACCTGATGACGATAGCAGATACAAAGCTATTGAAACGTTGTGAGATCAACCTTTTCAAGACGATGGAAGTCCAAGGAAACTTCGAGGAACATAAATACATAATTTTCTATCAACAAAAATTTAACATAGTAATAATATTAAATATTACACACAATGGAGACCCATTTGAGATAGAAATGTTTCTCTGTCTTGCCAAACAAATTAAGCTCTGCAATGTACTTCGAATTTAGTGATTTTTTTAAAAACATGTTTCGTGAACATGGATTTTTCATGCGACAAAATTGAAAGTGAAACAAAGTGTTGCAGTCAAGTTCGAAAAATCTCCTAAATGTTGGTCTCTACAGAAATTCTTCCTCAACGACGTTCTGAGAGGAAGAGTTAGTCACAATATGATCATCCAATATTCCTCTCTCTAAATAATGTTTTCTATAGTTTGTGCTACTTATCTCTGGTTGAAAAGTTTTAACTATAAAACTACTATTGTAATGCTTGCTTACGTGAGTTTAATTCTAAGTATATCTTTCAACAAGATCTTTGTTTTATCTCTTACTACCCTGTGGCTGCTGCACGGTTAGCTAAATTTAATTTGTCCTCGTTTATTCTGGAAATATACTGGTGTTCCATTCTCTTTACGTCTAGATATGGACAGCAGATGAAAAAACTTACTGCTCGTTGAACAAAAAAGTAGTCGCCAACCAGTAAGATTATCACTATAAAAAAATTCAGTGATTGATAACCACTATAGATTTAGAACTGAAACCTCTACAGTGACAGATCAGTATCACACTATATAAAAAAATATATTTATACGCTGGACTAAAAGATAATATTATAGAAATTTCTTTTTTTGCAATATCAGTGAGGAAGAATTTCTGTAGAGCCAACCACTAATTTGGGAAATTTTTGGACAATACGCTATAATATTTTGTTGTACTTTGGAATTTCAAATATTTATTTGTCTCTGTAACAAAAAATCCATGTACATGCAAAAATAATCAAAGATCTCCTCAACAATCGTTCAGAAATTTCTTATATTTTTGAAACAAGAAATAAATTAGAACGATCACAATTTACATCATCTGTGTGTGTGTGCGTTTGACTCATTTGTGGGTAATTACAATATTGCAATAAACTCCGTGGGTTGAAAGTTAATTAATTTAAAAAAACTGATATTCACTTTACTTTCTAGAAATTTTATTCACACGTAAACATAAAATATTTTCAACAGCTGATTCTAATACAATAACATCGAAATAATAACAATAGGTAAGCTCTACTAACTAAATACTGAAATTAATATACCTTTATATAGCGTACGTCGAATTTTCTGGTCGTTCCACCTTTGTACGCACAGCGTCCCGATAAGCAGTTTTTGCCCCAGTCGAAAATTCCAGTTCTTTTGTTTTTGCTATCCCAGCGTTTAATTGGGATGAATAATGCTTTACCTTGCTTTAGTCAAGGACGGCGTAGACAAATTTTATAACACTGCCCCCCTCTCCATGATAGGGGGCGAGTCGATCTAAATGAACCACCTCGTTTGGACCATCCGATTGAATTGGCCTTGAGGTCATATCGTGTCTTCATTCGGTCACTAGTGGTCAACATCTGCGTTCGGGCTAGTTCGTGTATTGCCAGCATGTTATATCGGAGCTAGTTGGCATAATTGTTGATGTCTTGGGACAGTTCTGCTGGATAGCCTAAGGCCAGATCGCAGAGTAATCTCAGCTCTTTTCCAAATAGTACCCCGGCGGGAGTCAGGCCTGTACTGTTATGTACAGCTGAACGATAGGCCAACAGGAATAGGAGAATATGCTCATCACGATCACGTTGATTTTTGCTGACGACTTTGGATAGGTGCTGTTGCAAGGTCCTCTAGAATCTTTCCACCATTCCGTCAGACTGTGGATCCAATGATGTTGTTCTCGTTTTCCTGATCCCCAACATCGTACAGACCTTTTGGAATAGATTCGATTCGAAGTTACTCCCCTGGTCTGAATGTAGTTCCAACGGGACGCCAAATCTGCTGAATGGCCTTGATTGCCTTTTGATTAGGTATCGCATATGCCTCAGGCCATTTGCTGAAGTAATTCATTGCAACCAGAATATATTTGTTCCCCCTCTCAGACTCGGCAAATGGACCGGCAACATCGATAGCAATTCTCACATTTCCAGCACCAAGCTCTGACGTCTTCGAAGTAATATACCCAGTAGTACAGCTGACAAACTTTCTCTAAGATTTTATTAATGCTCATGCCCCCCGGTAGTTCGGTCAGGATGGTTCTTCTTCTTGGGGACTACCTGTTGGGACTTGTTTTTTCGGCCATCAGTATTTTCCTAAACTCGCTTTAGTATTTTATTCTTTACTGTCCCATTATGCACATAAACGATTTCAGGACGCCCGAGTATCTAGATACCTCGTCCCATCGTGCCCTGGGTGCCCCTCTCTTTTTTAAGTGACAGGATTGGTTCGATATCCGTAGCAGCCATTTGGTCCTGGATGCACTGTTCCGTTGTCCAATCTTCATTGGCCAGCACTCGGATCTGTCTGATTTAGATACCCTCTCGCTGTTCCGTCTTCAGACAATGTCCGCATTCTACTCTACTGTGTCTTCTTAAAAGGGCATCGGCATTATTATGCAAACGAGTGGCATGATGTTCAACCTTGAAATCGTATTGCTGTAATTTCTCCATCTACCTAGCCAGTTGTCCTTACAGTGCCTTTATGTCCAACAGTCATTTGAGGGCGGCATAATCGGTTCGGCTTAGGAAATGACGACCATAGAGGTATTTGTGAAAATGGACTACAGCAGTTATTATTGTCAGAAGTTGCTTTCCTGGTGACGCAATAATTTCTTTCCGGCTTCGAGAATCCACGGCTGTAATACTCAATCACCTTCTGTTTACCATCATGCACCTGAGACAGGGCGGCCCCCAAACCTTTGTTGCTGGCTTCGGAGTCTAAGATGAACTTGCCGGACTAGGTAGGAAAGCTAGGATTGGGCTAGAACATAGTGCCGCCTTCAGTCGTCTGAATGATGTTTCGCCATCCTGATTGCAACGGAAGGTCTCAGTGGTATGCTTATGTAGAGGCGCAGCAATGCTGACAAATCCCTCAACCAATCTTATGAAGCTTTGCAGTTCATGCCTGTCTCTTGGGGCTAGCCAATCACGAATGGCTTCTATCTTGTTCTCGTTGGTGTGGATTCCTGACTCGGAAACAACGTGGCCCAAAAACTCTACTTCTTTTTGGAACATGAGACACTTCTTCGGGTTGAGTCTCAGGTTGGCGTTCTTAATTCTGGAGAATATTTCGAACACGTTCTTCAGATGGTCGTCGAATGTCTGACCCATGACCAGAATGTCATCGAGGTATACTATGCACATTCTCCTTCTCCATGTCAACCCGCTCAATACATAGAGTGTCAGCAATTCGGGGTAGTGGATAGCTGTCTTTCTTCGTGATGTCGTTGAGCTGTCTGTAATCCACGCAAAATCGGAGTGGTTCCATCCTGTTTTTTAACTAGTGCGACGGGAGCGGACCATGGGCTGATGGATGGCTCAACAACCCTATTTTGCAACATAGACTCGATGTCTTCCTCGACTGCCAGTGGTGGCCCCAAGGGTAGTCGCCTAGGTGGTATTCTGATGGGTTGAGACTTTCTGGTATATATTCGGGGCTGGATGATGTTGGTGCGACCGGTGATTTCATTTTGGCTGTTAAAAATATGGCAGTGATTTGCAATGAATAGCTTGGCTTTCTTCTGGTCCTCTAGTGTAAGGTGTTTCAAATGATCGGCAAACTATTATAGAAACTCTTTACTGGGCCCTGTCTCTTTCACAGATGTTTGGTACTCTTCTTCGCAATTGATGATGGTCTCTATTGGCTCGAAACAAGCTATTTCTTGACCGTTTGGTATTTCTGGTCTGGTTTTAACTATCACCCGTCCAACTAAGTAGTCTTGAGCTGAATGTACGCGCTCCACCATTCCAACGCAGCTCCCAGGATTGCTTTCTAGCTGCCCACGAATAATATTTTCCGTTCGACCGGGAATTCTGGTTGAAGATTTTGCTACAATTTTTATCGACAATGATGAGCTGTCAATACAAATTCCTCATTTAGAAATCGAAGAACATTGTATCTTGGATCGAACATAAATACATGTTGGTTGATTAGGTACATACCAAGAATAAAATCGTCCTCAAAATCCGCTACAAGAACCCTATGCCGGATTCTGTTGTCCCCCATCTTCTGTACACTATCTACCTAACCAATGTATTGATATGGATTCAGTATTGGCCCCGTTATACTGACTGGCTGACGGTCCCTGGACATGTGACTGTTTTGTTGGTTACCCCTGGTCAGTGACTGTTCAGGTACCCTCAGTCTGCAGTCCCGTTGGACCTATCGCCTATCGGCCCACAATGGTAACATGCTCCTCTGGTGCCAGATCTTTGTGACCGTTTTAGTAGTTTATAAGGTCCGGACAACACTGCCTGGAGGGATGGTTCTGGTTCTTCCTGGTTGAAGGAAACTGCTCGCATCCTTAGTTTGGTACTTCCACATCTCTGATACCGTTTATGTGCTCTGTGTGCTCAACTGATCTTTCATTTCCTCTGGCAAGTGTGGGTAGGGCAAATGTACTAAACGTCTGATCTCTGCTTCGAATTATTGAAGGTTCTCTTAGGATTTTTGCATTTTTTCATTAGTTCTACTTGCTAAACTTGGTTTAAGGGTTGATTGCCGTATCTTCTGTCCACGGTGGTGATAATCTTCTTGAAATTGCCTTGTTCATCGATTTGAGTGCTTTGGAGAGTTCTAAGGCCGGACCTCTTAAGGAAATTACAAGAGCGGTAGATTTTTCTTGGTTATCCCATCCTTTAGCTGTAGCAACGGCGTCAAATTGCCCTTTATATATGGGCCAAGATCAACTGCCATCAAATCTGGGTGGTCTATTAAATGAAACCTTTGGTACTCACGGTGTGCTGGTATTTCCTTCTCTGCAAATCTTATTGTAATTGTTTAATTTCTGTTTCTACTTTTTTTTGGATGGCACTGATTTTAACTTGTACTTCACTTTGTACTGTGTTTTTAATGGAACTGATTTCAAATTTCACCTGGCTGTGGATGGAATCGATTTCATCTACTTTGATTTCAAGAGTCTCCACTGTTTGCATTATTTCATTAACTGGTTCATTAAATGCGATACTATACGCTTTAATTGTTCAAATTGCAGTTGTCTTTTTTCTTCAGTTTGGACTTGTTTTAATTCAATTAGTTCTTGTTTTTCTTCAAATGTCGAGAATTATCCCTCAATTAAATTTTGTTTTCCACTTTTCATTGTGGCCATAATACAATTTATCATTTTATCTTCACTTAATCCTTCACTTCTGATCACCAATTGCAATTAACTCCGTGGGTTCAAAGTTAATTAATTTTAAAAAACTGATATTCATTTTCAACAGCTTATTCTATTACCATAACATTGAAATCATAACAATAGGTAAGCTCTGCAAACTAAATACTGAAATTAATGTTGCTTTATATTGCGTACATCTAATTTTCTGATCGTTCTACCTTTGTACGCACAGCGTCTCGATAAGCAGTTTTTGCCCCAGTCGAAAATTTCAGTTCTCTTGTTTTTACTATCCCAGCGATTGACGTTTAATTGGAATGAATAATACATGTATAATTGATAGATACAGTAATCGGTTTGAGAACTGTTGCAAGTACTCGTTTCCCTATTATAAGGTTTAACTTGTTTAATGTCTATTTTATTTTACATTTTGGCCATCTGCATGTTTTAAAATACATGATAGTCTACAGGTTCAAACCCAACTAAAAATCAAAATGAAAACTTTTTCGAACCTAAGGCAGTTAATCTTTTTATAATTAATTTAGAAAGATTTGAATAACTGTGTAATTGGTTTACTAGCCGAAGCCTTAGCATTAACTGTCATTTGCCATTCAGTATGAAAGTGTTAGGTATTTCTTTGATGGAATAAAATTATGTAACAGTACTTAATATGGCAACCAACTAGAATGTGATTTTGGTATACCCTTGGGAAATTGTTATTTTCTGTTGCCAAAAACTCTACAAATTATTAACAAATTTTAACTTGTTAATAGCTTATAGGGAATTTTTCACTTGAAAAAATCATAATTTTTCCAGTTTTGGTATTTTTTCCGCAACAGTATAAATAATTTAAGTATTAAATGTAAGTTTTCTGGTTAATTAGTGAGTTGTTGCTGGGAAGAAATGAAAAACATCCTTCCTGTATAGGTGTAACGTATTTCAGTAAAACTTTGAATCTTGGCATAATGTTAAATATTTACGATATAATTAACTCACCAAAATTTCAAATGAATGGCTTTCATGGTTTTTTGCCAAATGTGTGTTTTCTTCCTCACCATTTTATATATTTTGTTGTTACAATGCTCCTGTTTTGAGACAAATTATTTTTTATCAGTTTGAAAGAAACATAATAAATATCAAATCTTTTAGAACAACGCGTCAGAGTTTAACAATCATTTGAGTTTGTTTTATTATTCGTAAATCAAGATAAAAAGTTTGTATTTCAGTTTTCAGCATTGGAAAATCAAAAAATAATAAAATATGACTCGTTGTGCCAAGCGATTTGATAGTGAATACCTACATATGTTCCTTTCAGATTGTTAAAAAATGATTTGTATCAAAATGGGAGCAATGTAAAAATCTCCTAAAAGAATACTTTCGAAAAAACTATATTTTTTAAACAACCACCAAAGTCATGAAGTTGAGTGTTTTAACAGTTATTTATCTCATAAAAATGTTTCAAATCTCTATTATTTCTTAGACAATATTATTACGAGAATTCATCCGACAGCTGGTGCACTCGGCCATCATCCAATTCGTGGAAGGGGCATTCTTCCGATACTTCTGGGAATACGAAATGTTTTGTCTCTCAACAGGCCGACCGCTGCCGTTACTGGGAATTCCCTTGAGGCTTCCAGAAAACATGAAAGAAGTTTCCCGATGCTTCGTTGACATGCCAGAATAATTCCGAGAGAAATATATAAATGCGGACAGCTGGCGATGGGGTCATTCAGTATTCGACGATCCTCTTGTTAAGTTAAGGAGAATTCATCCCACAGCTGGTGCAATCGGCCATCATCCAATTCGTGGAAGGAACATTCTTCCGATACTATCCGAAATGTGTTGTCTCTCAACAGGCCGACCACTACCGTTACTTGGAATTCCCTTGAAGCTTCCAGAAAACATGAAGAAGTTTCCGGATGGTTCGTTGACTTCCCAGAATAATTCCGAGAGAAATATATAAATACGGACAGCTGGCGATGGAGTCATTCAGCATTCGACGGTCCTATTGTTAAGTTAAGATAATTTGTAAATAATTATTGTCAATATAATTTGTGTTAAAGTAGTGGAAATAATTTAGAGTGAGTTGGATTGTGTTTTTAAATAAATCCAAGAACTGAACTGAAACCGAGTGTGAAAATAAAATCATTACAATGTCAACGGACGATTGAATAATTATAAAGGGAATTATTTTAGATACCAATTTTTTTATTCTATAACCAAAAATAACAACAATGGTAAATTTTGTTAAAAGCACTTTTTTGGCTTTATACGATGTTCCTAATCAAGAAAAAAAAAACGGTGAAATGTCATTGAGATTAAAGAGTGCTAATGTTCCCTACCCTATTATCTTGTGGAATTTTGTGATACCTTTGTCACTGTCCTTGTCACGCAACTTGCATGTATGCGTACAAATTCGTCCGTTTTAAACTTAGCTTCAGCTGATTTTTGACCGAAGCCGAAGTAGAAGACTCAGATGTTTTTTTTTTTACAGGAGCCGCAATATTTTTGTCTTTAGAAGTTTCTAAGAAATGATATTTACACAAATTCTGTTTACCTTCTATCTTCACATAAATTTCTATAAACCAGAAAAATTACACCCGTTTTCTTCTTTTTATTAACACAATTGTGAACTATAACCCCATTGAAAGATATTACAGGAAGTTATTTCATGTGGAACTTTGTGATTTATATTATGTCCAAGTCTATATCAAGGCCTCATTTTCTCTACTCTAATAAAAAAGTAAGTTTTGCACAGCATTCATTCAAGATATAATCTCTTAAATTCGTTAATAATATAAATAATTAGAAGAATAATGTTGTTTAAGTACAAAACACCCACCTTCATCGTTTAGACTTACTGTACGGAATAATATTTTTTTAAACGTCTTCATAATTAATAGTTATATTCAGCTGTTTAGAGAAAATTTATAACGAAGTTGTTCTCTCTAGATCACTTTTTAAATTGATGAATAAAACAGTATTAAGGTATCAAGTTCGTTATTGACTAAATTTTATATGCAATGATTCGTATTTTATCTATCGAACATCATGAATAATTTATACTGACAAGAAGATTATTAACCTATAAATTAAAAGATGTAAAGTAGTCATAGAAAAACAAAGAAAAGAAAATCTTAAAGAATTGTACCTGCTCACCAATGCCGGACTAAGCTTTGGTGGAGGTGCTAGTATTAAAATATGGAAATGTTTCTATTCGGAACTTGGGGTGAATTGAAAAGAAATTGAATTAATCAAAATAAATGTCAGTTAATCAACTGAAAGGTGAAGATTTTCAATTAGTGTGTACATACAGGATTTCCTGTAAATGTTTTTTTTTATTAATAATTTTAAGAGAAAAAGTTATTACTCATAAACAGAATTTCATGGTCTAAACCCTATACTGCAATCAGTCTATGCCACTTTTATAACTGTAGACGAGGTTTGTCAGCAAATCCACGGCTGTAATACTCAGTCACCTTCTCTTTACCATCTTGCACCTGAGACAAGACGGCCCCCAAACCTTTGTTGCTGGCTTCGGAGTCTAAGATGAACTTGCCGGACTAGGTAGGAAAGCTAGGTTTGGGCTAGAACATAGTGCCACCTTCAGTCATCTGAATGATGTTTCGCAATCCAGATTTCAACGGAAGGTCTCAATGGTATGCTTATGTAGAGGCGCAACAATGCTGACAAATCACTCAACAAATCTTATGAACAGAGACCCAAGAAGCTTCGCAGTTCATGCCTGTCTCTTGGGACTAGCCAATCACGAATGGCTTCTATCTTGTTCTCGTTGGTATGGATTCCTGACTCGGAAACAACGTGGCCCAAAAACTCTACTTCTTTTTGGAACATGAGACATTTCTTCGGATTGAGTCTCAGGTTGGCGTTCTTAATTCTGGAGAATATTTCGAACACGTTCTTCAGATGGTCGTCGAATGTCTGACCCATGACCAGAATGTCATAGAGGTATTCTAAGCACATTCTCCTTCTCCATGTCAACCCGCTCAATACATAGAGTGTTCAGCAATTCGGGGTAGTGGATAGTTGTCTTTCTTCATGATGTCATTCATCTGTCTGTAATCCACGCAAAATCGGAGTGGTTTCATCCTGTTTTTGTGGCCACAAGGGTAGTCGCCTAGGTGGTATTCTGATGGGTTGAGACTTTCGGGGCTGGATGATGTTGGTGGGACCGGTGATTTCATTTTGGCTGTTAAAAATATGGCAGTGATTTGCAATAAATGGCTTGGCTTTCTTCTGTTGCTCTGGTGTAAGGTGTTTCAAATGGTCGGCAAACTATTGTAGAAACTTTTTACTGGGCCCTGTCTCCTTCACCCATGTTTGGTACTCTTCTTCGCAATTGATGATGGTCTCTACTGGCTCGAAACAAGCTATTTCTTGACCGTTTGGTATTTCTGGTCTGGTTTTAACTATCACCCGTCCAACTAAGTAGTCTTGAGCTGAATGTACGCGCTCCACCATTCCAGCGCAACTCCCAGGAATGCTTTCTAGCTGCCCATGAATAATCATTTCCGTTCGACGAGGAATTCTGGTTAAAGATTTTGCTACAATTTTTATCGACAATGCTGAGCTGTCAATACAAATTCCCCCTTTAGAAATCGAAGAACATTGTATCTTGGATCGAACATAAATCCATGTTGGCTGATTAGGTCCATACCAAGAATAAAATCGTCCTCAATATCCGCTACCAGAACCCTATGCCGGATTCTGTTGTCCCCCATCTTCTGTACACTATCTACCTAACCATGTATTGATATGGATTCGCCCGTGACTGTTCTGAGCTGGATATTGTTGGAAACTGGCCGGATTTGTAATGGACACAGCGTCGCCGATGTCGATGGTGATGGTAATTGCTCGGCCATTGATGGTGCCCCTGATGACTAGGCTGCTGCTATCTCGGCAAAATCCCCCTGATGGATAATGTTTTGGGGGCTGGTGGAGGGTCAGTCAGTATTCGCCCCCTTATACTGACTGGCTGACGGTCCCTGGGCATGTGATTGTTTTGTTGGTTACCCCTGATCAGTGACTGTTCAGGTAACCTCAGTCTGCAGTCTCGTTGGACCTATCGCCTATCGGCCCACAACGGTAACATGCTCCTCTGGTGTCAGTTCTTTGTGACCGTTTTAGTAGTTTATAGGGTCCGGACAACACTGCCTGGAGGGATGGTTCTGGTTCTTCCTGGTTGAAAAAAACTGCTCGCACCCTTGGTTTGGACATGTTCATGACTGCCTCTACTTCCAATACCCGAAGTAAAACTTCATTACTTTTCTTGACACCACTAAGTCTTAGTTTTCTTGATACTTCCACATCTCTGATACCGTTTATGAAACTCTGTGGGCCCAACTGATCTTTCGATTCCTCTGGCAGGTCTGGGTAGGGCAAGTGTACTAACCGTCTAATCTCTGCTTCGAATTCTTGAAGGTTCTCTCCGGATTTTTGCATTTTTTCATTAGTTCTACTTGCTAAACTTAGTTTAAGGGTTGATTGCCGTATCTTTTGTCCAAGATGGTGATAATCTTGTTGAAGTTACCTTGTTCATCGATTTGAGTGTTTTGGAGGCCTCTTAAGGAAATTACAAGAGAGGTTTATACATGGGCCAAGATCAACTGCCATCAAATGTGGGTGGTCTACTAAAGGAACCTTTGGTACTTACGGTGTGCTGGTATTTCCTTCTCTGCAAATCTTATTGTAATTGTTTAATTTCTGTCTCCACTTTTTTTTGGATGGCACTGATTTCAGCTTGTACTTCACTTTGTACTGTGTTTTTAATGGAACTGATTTCAAATTTCACCTGGCTCTGGATGGAATCGATTTCATCTACTTTGATTTCAAGAGTCTTTTTAGGATCTTTATGTCGTCGTTTATTTCTTTTATGTCTGATTCCACTGTTTGCATTATTTCATTAACTGTTTCATTAAATTGCGATACTATTCGCATTAATTGTTCAAATTGCAGTTGTCTTTTTTCTTCAGTTTGGACTTGTTTTAATTCAATTAGTTCTTGTTTTTCTTCAAATGTCGAGAATAATCCCTCAATTAAATTTTGTTGTTCACTTTTCATTATGGCCATAATTCAATTTATCATTTTATCTGTACTTAATCCTTCACTTCTGATCACCAATTGCAATTAACTCTGTGGGTTCAAAGTAAATTAATTAAAAAAACCTGATATTCACTTCACTTTTTAGAAATTTTATTCCCACGTAATCATCAAATATTTTCAACAGCTGATACTATTACAATGACATTGAAATCATAACAATAGGTAAGCTCTGATAACAAAATACTGAAATTAATATTGCTTTATATAGCGTACATCTAATTTCCTGGTCGTTTTACCGTTGTTCGTACAGAGTCCAGATAATCAGTTTTTGTCTCAGTCGAAAATTCCAGTTCTCTTGTTTTTACTGCACCAGCGATTGATGTTTAATTGGCTTGAGTAATGCTATACGTTGCTTTAGTCAGGGACGGCGTAGATAAATTTTATAACAATATAAATAATTCCGTGTATAATACACCTGATGTTGTGTGATTATGTAAGGGCTAATAAAATGGTCAAAATACATGTATAATTGATAGATCGAGATACAGTAATCGGTTTGAGAACTATTGCAAGTGCTAGTTTCCCTATTATAACGTTTAACTTGTTTAATGTCTGTTTTATTTTAACATTTTGGCCATCAGCATGTTATATTCATGATAGTCTACAGGTTCAAACCCAACTAAAAATCAACATGAACTTTTTCGAACCTAAGGCAGCTAATCTTTTTATAATTAATTTAGAAAGAATTGAATAAATGTGTAATTGGTTTACAAGCCGAAGTCTTAGGCTTAACTGTCATTTGCCATTCAGCATGAAAGTATTAGGTATTTCTTAGATAGAATAAAATTAAGTAACAGTACTTAATATGGCAATCAACTAGAATGTGATTTTGGTATATCCTTGGGAAATTGTTATTTTCTGTTGCAAAAAACTCTACAAATTATTAACAAATTTTAATTTGTTAACAGCTTATAAAGAATTTTTCTGTTGAACAAATCATAATTTTTTCAGTTTTGGGATTTTTTCCGCAACAGTATAAATAATTTAAGTATTACATGTAAGTTTTCTGGTTAGTTAGCGAGTTATTGCTGGGAAGAAATGAAAAACGTCCTTCCTGTATAGGTGTAACGTATTTCAGTAAAACTTCGAATCTTGGCATAATGTTAAATATTTGCCATATAATTAACTCACCAAAATTTCAAATGAATGGCTTTCATGGTTTCTTGCCAAATCTGTGTTTTCTTCCTCACCATTTTATATATTTTTTTGTTACAATCCTCCTGTTTTGAGACAAATTATTTTTTATCAATTTGAAAGAAACATAATAATTATCAAATCCTTTAGCACAACGCGTCAGATTTTAACAATCATTTGAGTTTGTTTCGTAAAAAAAATAATAAAATATGACGCGTTGTGCCAAGCGATTTGATAGTGAATACCTACATATATTCGTTTCAGATTGTTAAAAAAAGATTTGTAGCAAAATGGGAGCAATGGAAAAATCTCCTAAATGAATGCTTTCCAAAAAACTATATTTTTGAAAGAACCACCTAAGTCATGAAGTTGAGTTTTTTAACAGTTATTTATCTCATAAAAATGAAACATTTTGCCATGTTTCAAATCTCTATTATTTCTTACACAATATTGTTACGAGAATTCATCCGACAGCTGGTGCATTCGGCCATCATCCAATTCGTGGAAGAGGCATTCTTCCGATACTTCTGGGAATCCGAAATGTTTTGTCTCTCAACAGGCCGACCGCTGCCGTTACTGGGTATTCCCTTGAAGCTTCCAGAAAACATGAAAAAGTTTCCCGATGGTTCGTTGACATGCCAGAATAATTCCGAGAGAAATTTATAAATACGGACAGCTGGCGATGGAGTCATTCAGCATTCGACGGTCCTATTGTTAAGTTAAGATAAACTGTAAATATTTCTTGTGATTATAATTTGTGTTAAAGTAGTGGAAATAAATTAGAGTGAGTTAGACTGTGTTTTTAAATAAATCCAAGAACTGAACTGAACCCAAGTGTGAAAATAAAAACATTCCAATATCAACGGACTATTGAATAATTATAAAAAGAAATATTTTAGATACCAATTTTTTTGTTTTTGTTAAAATCACTTTTTCGGCTTTATACGATGTTTCAAATCAAGAAAAAAAAACGGTGAAATATCTTTGAGATTAAGAGTGCCAATGATCCCTACCCTATTATCATGTGGAATTTTGTGATACCTTTGTCACTGTCTTTGTCACGCAACTTGCATGTATGCGTACAAATTCGTCCGTTTTCAAATTCGGCCATAGCTTCAACTGATTTTTGACCGAAGCTGAAGTTGGAGGCTCAGGTGTTTTTTTTTGCAGGACCGCAATATTTTTGTCTTTAGAAATTTCTAAGAAATGATATTTACACAAATTCTATTTACCTTCTATCTTCACATAAATTTGAATAAATCAGTAAAATTACACCCGTTTTCTTCTTTTTATTACCACAATTGTGAACTAAAAACCCATTGAAAGATATTACAGGAAGTTATTTCATGTGGAACGCTGTGATTTATATTATGTCCAAGTCTGTATCAAGGCCTCATTTGCTCTACTCTAATAAAAAAACTAATTTTTGCACAGCATTCATTCAAGATATAATCTTTTAAATTCATTAATAGTATAAATAATTAGAGGAATAAAGTTTTTTAAGTACAAAACACCCACCTTCATCGTTTAGACTGTCTGTACGGAATAATATTTTTTTAAACGTCTTCATAATTAATAGTTATATTCAACTGTTTAGTGAAAATTTATAACTAAGTTGTTTTCTGTAGATCACTTTTTAAACGGATGAATAAAACAGTATTAAGTATCAAGTTCGTTATTGAGTAAATTTTATATGCAATGATTCGTATTTTATCTATCGAACATCAAGAATAATTTATAGCTGACAAGCAGATTATTTACCTATAAATTAAAAGATGTAAAGTAGTCATAGAAAAACAAAGAAAAGAAAATCTTAAATAAGTGTACCTTCTCACCAATACCAGACTAAGCTTTGGTGGAGGTGCTGGTATTAAAATATGGAAATGATTCTATTCGGAACTTGGGGTAAATTGAAAAGAAATTGAATTAATCAAAAAAAAAGTCAGTTAATCAACTGAAAGGTGAAGGTTTTCATTTAGTCTGTATGTACAGGGTTTTCTCTAAATTTTTTTTATTAATAATTTTAAGAGAAAAATTATTCTTCATAAACAGATTTTCATGGTCTAAAACGTATACTGCAATCAGTCTATGCCACTTTCTTAACTGTAGACGAGGGTTGTCAGCAAATAGGAATTTTGCTTAAAAGTGAAGTACTTTTATTTTTGCTAATATCTAAAATTGTTACCAAATAGAATTAATTAGAATTAAAAACTGCATTTGATTATGTCATTGCACTAAAAACTGTATAATAAGTATTTATGTAACTTTTCAATTATATACTAGGTTTAAAAAAATCAATTTTGTTTAAAAGTTAGCTATCTTATTTTTTTTATAATATCACTAGCAAATTCTATGGAGAGACCCGTGTTTGGCTAAAATTTCTTATTTTTAATTCTGTAGACATGCTACATAAACCCAATAAAAGGTATGGACGGAGTTGTGTCCTATTCAGGGGGCAAAGTGTCGTCTGATTCGTCTTTGAAGCTTAGGTTTCAGGTTCTGAACGTGTCTGCATTTTGCATGCTGTCGGCTGTCGGCAATTACATTTTATATTTTATTGAAAATGTAATCGATCTATAATTTATGTTCTAACCCACAATATAATATTTGTGGAGTAAACAAGATAAGGAATAGCATACTAGTAGTCATTTGAATATACAGACTAGTTAATAGCTAGGTATTCAGGCATGTCTTGTACCTGTTTTAATAAAACGTCTAAAACTAAAACACAAAATGCGGTGCTACGAACTATGGCTTTACAGAATAAATTATGAACAGCTCTATAGGGCAACCTAAAGAAGGTGATTTATGAAATATATTTTGAAATGTTTCATATCTAGTCTATTTCAGGAGACGGAACAAGTGCAGGAGATAATTTTTTATAGTCTGTATAAGACATGATATTGACTAATTAAGTAATCCTCCAATAATAAGACATAAAACAATGAAAACTGATAACGATTTATGAACAACATGTTATAGAACCTGTTTACAATCAGGAAACAATACGAATTTCAAATCAAGTGAAAGTACCTAAGAAAATTGATAGGAAGAAACTTCTTAGTATGGCCATTGAATAAACTTGCTTGTTTAGAGTTGTGGATATGATAGAACTTGTTGTTAAGTCATTGACATCAAGAAATAAAGAATACAAAAGGGTCAGCATTATACAGAATTTCTTGAAAAATTCGGATTTTGGTTTTATTAAACATATTATTTTGTCATGAAATGTAACGTATCTTTTAGTCAACAAATTACTTTTATAATTTTATCAGGGAAAGACTTGCGATATATAAACATTTTAATATAAGTAAGTATTGTAAAAAACAACAAACATTTTTCACATTATACTGTTTTTTGGTAAATCATGTCTCACATGTTAAATGTTAAAATGGATGGATGTCATGATGTGAAATATTTGCTATTATTAATTGTAATGTGTTATTTTTATAACGTATAAGTATTTTAAATATTTGTAATATGTCTATGGTACATATTTTCTATTTCTTAAAGGTTACTTACTGAATTGTATATATTTATTAGTTCATTTTAAATAAAAATAAATACCTTATGGTAGTCTTGTTTCAACAGTCATCTGTTGGTGCTTTTTGAAGCAGTAAAAGTTAATAACAGGTAGATTTTTTACAGGTTTCTGTACAGTAGAAGCAGCTCACTTATTGGCTATCGCAGAGGGTGCTAGCGGTTATTTTTCAACACCATTTTTAGCATTGAGTTTCCCATCTATTCTCTTTGTATAGTCGGTGGCCCTATCATTCACCTAATATTTTAACGTGCGGACGAGGTGCAGATACAGTGATGCGGCGGTGAGGACTTGAGAAAAAAGCAGCAACAAGAAAAAATCTAATACCAGGAAAAGATTTGTGAGGCGTAAAACTAATTTATTGTGTTACCTATACCTAGTGTTTTCGTTTATCAAAATAAATTTGTTTATTAGAAATTTTCATTCGGTATTCGTGTTTAACAGAAATTGTTACATTGGTTTCTTTGGACCCAACGACAAATTAAAAGATTTTTGATTCAAATTCAAAAGGTTTTTAAGTGTTAGGTTAAGTACCTGTTAATAATATTGTAATGATTTAAATTTCACACTCTTGAATTTATTTCTACTACTTGTATTTATATTCAACTATTTACAATTTATCTTGAACATCCGTTGTAACAACATTTATGATTCCACGAAATAGCGGATGAATTCCCGTCACATTGCCCCCTACTTACGATCATTAGTCCCGAAAGGTGTTAGAACCCTTATCGATATGGCGATATTTTTGCAGGACTCTACATTTCTACAAGGTACGGTACGATGGAACTTATTTGGATGTCCCCACGAGAACAGACTGCAAATGAAGACTATGTCAGCCAGTTACGTCAAGGGATGAACGAGATCCACCAGTGAATCCGGTGAAATACCAAGAAAACCATTGACCGAATGAAGGACCATATGACATGCAAGCCGCGAGCGGGGAATTCCAAATTAATGATCTTGTTTGGTTGCATTACCCGCAAAGTAGCCCTGGATATTCCCCCAAGCTACATATATCTTAGAAGGGGCTTTACCCAATTGTAAAGAGGATCAACGATGTTGTCTACAGAATAAGCTACCTCGAGGAACACCAAAGGTGGTACATTTCAACGCTTATGTCGGAAATCATGTCGGCGAAGTTGAGCAAGTCCAAGTCCGCAGCATCCAACCACTCGATCAATAGATGACCTTCAACCAGTATATGGCATTGTCTCGGATGGACAGAAATTACAACTCAACGTGCCCAGAGAAGAACCCCAAAATCTGTTTGAGGTGCTCGTAGAATATTCCCTGGCTCATTGCGTAGCTCGAGATCTCCGAATGTCTATGGGAATAGCCAAGGTGTTTGCAAATAAGTACAGCTAGTTCCAGAAGCTAAAGGAGCATAGTACAGTAGTGACGAAGGTCCTTCGGCTTGAATATAAACAACCAGTGAGTACCAGAGACCTCATTTATTTGGTAACGAAAACTTTCTTTCAGGATAAGTCAATATATAGCGATCTTTGAAGAAGTCTGGTAGAATTGAGGACTCTGATAAATTGGAGGGTGGTGAGAAGTATGATGGAAACAATCTTTCGATTCAGTTGCATCCACATCCAGATTCGAAGACCGTTGACTGTAACTTCCCCGAACGTCCCGTTGTAGAAATAGAGAGTCTTGCATATATGCCCACACTAATAAGGGTTCTGGACCTTCCAAGACGAAGGGGTATTAAGGAGTGGGCAATGTGACGGGAATTCATTTGAAATTTCGTGTAATCGGCATTCTTCCGATATTTCCTGGAACCTGAAATATTGTTGGTCTGGCGAGCCGAGTTAGGTCGAATGATCGACAAAACGTTCTAGAGAATAGCGAGAAAAAATATACAGTGAGGATGCGTGGGTTGGAACAAATTCAGGTTTTGGTTTATCGGAAAAACGCTGTGACACGTCGGTTTTTTTGGACTGCGGTTTTTGTGATGATATACTCAATTTATACAGGGTGGGCCAGAAATAAATTACGACCATCAACTTCATTTTTTTCAAATGGAAACATTTGTTTTTATTTTATTTTTGAATTCTGCATTGGATTCTTTGTATTATTCATGTACAATATCCTATTTCGAAAATTATCATTTATTAAAAAAATAGATTTATTTAAAAATTGAAAAAAAAACATCTCAAGTTAAATGTTCAAATTGTTGACCATTAACTTCCTGACAATACCTAAAACGGTTTTTAAATTCTCGTAACATTTTATTTAGCGTTTGTGGTAGGATTCGTTGTATTTCGGCCCTAATTCAATTTTTTAATTCCTCGATATTTACAGGCTTCTTGAAGTAGATTTTCGATTTCACATAACCCCAAAGGGGTTTAGATCTGGAGACCTAGCTGGCATTCGATATTACCTCTACTTCCGATCCATCTATTTGGGAAAATATTGTCAAGATAATCTCGCATTGTTCGCGAATAGTGCGGGGGCGCTTCATCCTGTTGAAACCATACCGAATCTGCCAATATATAAGGAGTTTTCACCATTCGGGTAAAGTTCTATTAAACAGGGTATAATGTCATTTTGTAACAGGTCTAAATACTTTTCCGAGTTAAGTGTTCGCCCAATAAAAAAGAACCCAGGATTGAAGTAGCAACAATTCCGGCACATACATTAACTTTCTTGGAAATCCGTGTTTGACTTTCGATAATCCAATGTGGGTTTTCTGGTGCCCAATATCGAAAATTTTGCCTGTTTACTGAACCACTTAAACTTAAACTCGTCGGAAAAAAACTATCTTACTTGAAAAGTGCGGGGTGGGCATTGCATCTATCTATCATTATTTCGCAAAATTCTACTCTCCGGTCCAAATCATCTTCAGTAAGTTACTGAAATAAATGAACTTTGTATGGGTGCCATTTATTTCTCTGCAAGCATTTTAGAACAGAAGATTTACTTATTGACTGTTCTGCGGCTATTTGTCTAGTGGATATGTGAGGATTTTCTTGTATATCGAGCAAAACATTTAATTGTGTATCTTCTGGATGATGTTTAGTTTTGTAATTGTCTGTTACGTGGCGAAATTCTATTTTTTTTTTCTATTTTACTAATTAACGTTCGTGTAATAGGCCGCTCCGGGTAATTCATATTAAACAATTCGCCAACTTCAAAATTTCTATTCGCTGCTTTTCAGTTAAACGCGCCAAACTTTGAAACTTTGCAACTGCACTTGATAACTACTTATTTGATGTAAGATTATAGTACAATTTCTATGGAAACAAACAAGTGTTAAAAACTCCAGCAATAGTAAAAGAGAGTTTCCATTCATGCGATTAAAATATAGACAACAATCAAAAAAGCCAGACGTAAATAAATAGGTTCAAACCAACAAACACCTTATTTTTAATACGCTTTTATTAGGTCGATGTGTACGTATGTCTCTATTTATGTAACGGAAATTTTCAACGTAATTTCCACCAACTTAAAGAAGACCAATTAATTAGAAAATTGGCACAAGTATCAAGGGACGATGACAATACAATACAAGTTGAATTTTCCCGTTTGTTGTCACTGTTTTTGCGTAAATACAAATTCGTCTATTAACTACTGCCATCTAGTTGGCAGTAGTACAACTTGCTTAAATGAAATTGAAAGGTTATGCAAACATGTAAGTAAACTAATTATATATCCTATAGACATCGTTATGAGACTAGCAACTTAGAAAATAATGATAGTTAAAAAAAAAAACTAAAAAATACGCTTTAGTAGCAAACCGAACTAAAAAGCTGAAAATAATTTCCTGAATTCTAAACAGTTTATATTACGGCAGTAGAAAGTCGAACAATTAATCCTGATTAATTACCTCAAAATAAAAATATAATAAAATTTAGATAATTAACAGAATAATTCGATTCAGACTAAAATGCATGGTGGGGTGCATGAAATATTAAATTTTACAATTATTCTGTAGGCAACTATTTATAAGAGGTGAGTTATGCAAATATAGTGAAATTCACCCCACACTTGTTACTCTGAACCATTTGAAAAAATGAAGTTCATGGTCGCAATTGATTTCTGGCCCACGCTGTATAAATGAGTTCATCACAAAAACCACAGTCCAAAAAAAACCCACGTGTCAGAGCGTTTTTCCAACCAGAAACAATATATATTATATTATATATATATATATATATATATATATATATATATATATATATATATTGTCTTGCGTACAAAGGAATGACACCTCGAAGAGAGTATTCTTAGTTTTAAATGAATTTGTTCCAACCCATGCGTCCTCACTGTAGCTGAAGGAAGGATTCAGTCGGTATTTTGTAGCAGTTTAGTAAACTCCTGGTGTTCAAAATAATTTGTCAATAGTTCTGTGAATATTGTGAATATAAAAGTAGTGGAAATAAATTGTAGTGACTTCCAGTGTTTTTAAATAAATCAAAGAACCTGTAGAATAAATAGAACCATAACAATATTTTTCTTTGTAGTAATATTTAAATCAAGAATTAAATAACAATCAATACTTGAGTCGGAACAAAGTACTGTCCTTTATTTTAATTCTCCTGAAATTTATATCCATTATTTAGAATGATATAAAGAAAGAGAAACAGAGATGGAGTTCTTTCAATCTCAAATGACTGCAGCACTTTTCTTTTTGTTATAGTAAATTTGTTTGTGACTGTAAAAGATAGAATATATGCCGCTAAAAATGTACTTTCGAACAACTAATTCTATGATGGGAGAGAGTGAGGCTGAAAATATTAACTACTCTTCGTCATTTTTTACTTTCGACTCGATCACAAACCATTCACTCATTAGATTTCAACTTCCATGTTATACATTCTAACAATGTTTTGACCATCCAACGCCCGTGCCAGAAACCAAAATTTATAATTTTAGAGCGGCCAGTTATTCAGTAATGTTACATTCGACATTTATAGGTTAGGTATAATGTAAACACAATATAAAAATATTTGTATTAGTAAAAAGGGTTATAACTTACATTTTTTTCTTCCTGTGGCAAATTATTGATCAGTTATAGCCTCACCTATCTGAGTTAATTAATGCCTGAGCACGGTTTAAATATAACTCTACATTTTAAATATGAAATATACAAAAGGTAAGTAATAAACATATTAATAAAATTCAAAATTATTAAAATTGAATGTTAAAAAATAAATGTTTAAAACACCTAAACTAGATGCAATTATTGAAAACATTAAAATAAGCTTAAATAAAACTCTTAAAATTCTCCAGATTTAGATGTATACAATCAATATAAGAATTACTATTACATGATACATTATAAATTAGAGGTGAGTAAACATGAATAAAAATTATTAAATTATGCTTAAAAATTTGCTACATATTGACGTTTTCAAATAATATACATGCAACAAATATTTATATAATTCATAATACAATATGTGATTGCAGTGAAATAGGGTAAAACTTATATTAACTAACTACATATGATAATGTTGAAAAAGGCAAAAAAAAATACATTACGAACTTAAAGTGCTAAATAATAATAAATATGAAATAAAAAATAAAATCAAACGGTGGATAAAATATAAAGTAGAGTAGGTGATTAATACATAAATAACAAATTATTATAGTATGGAATTATCATAATATGACATTGAAACAAAATAACCTAAAGTACTTGAAAATTATAAAACTAATATCCACTATCACTTTTCTAGAACTTTATTTACATCAAATTATACAGAACAGCTGGTTCACAGTAACATTACAATATACGCTAGTCGTCGTTGTCTAACTAACTCGCGATCGTGGGCTGCTTCCTTTTTAAAGCCAGCATCGACAACTCTCGTAAAATCAGTCATCAATCCTACAGCTGCCGAGCCATTTCGAGAACATTTTTTTTATCTTAGAAGCGATCGGCGTCGTACTGAAATGAAACAGGGTCGGCTTTGGTAAATTTCGTAACACTGCCCCCCCTTTAATTCTGATCGTACCGATCAGAAACATCCTCTCCATGGTAGGGAGCGAGTCGATCTAAATGGACCACCTTCAACTTAGCCCTGGGGTTTCGACGGATCCGGTAGACGACGTCATTAAGCCTCTTGACCACCTCGTATGGACCATCCCAGGCGGGTGTAAGGTTTGGGGATTTACCCTTGCTCCGTTGGGGGTTGTACAGCCTTACATTGTCCCTCTCTTGGAACCCTACTGAACTGGCCTTGAGGTCGTATCGCGTCTTCATCCCGTCACTGGTGGCCAACATCTGCGTTTCTAGCTAATTCGTGTATTGCCAGCATGTTATGTCGGAGCTGGTCGGCATAATCGTCGATGTCTTGGGAAGGTTCTTCGGGGGAGCCAAATTCCAAATCGCAGGGTAATCGCAGCTCCTTTCCGAATAGGACCCTGGCTGGGGTCAGGCCTGTACTATTATGTACGGCAGAGCGATACGCCAACAGGAATAGGGGAATACGCTAATCCCAATCACTTTGGTTATTGCTGACGACCTTGGATAGGTGTTGTTCCAAGGTCCTGTTGAATCTTTCCACCATTCCGTCTGACTGTGGGTGTAATGGTGTTGTTCTCGTTTTCCTGATCCCCAACATCGTGCAGACCTTCTAGAATACATTCGATTCGAAGTTACGCCCCTGGTCTGAATGTAATTCCATCGGGACGCCAAACCTGCTGAATAGTTGTTCTACTAACACCGTCGCTACCGTGGTTGCCTCTTGGTTGGGTATCGCATATGCCTCAGGCCATTTGCTGAAGTAATCCATTGCGACCAGAATGTATTTGTTCTCACTCTCAGACTCGGGAAACGGACCGGCGACATCGATGTCAGTTCTCTCAAATGGGATGCCCACATTGTGCTGCTGCATTCTGCCCTTGGTCCGGGTCTTTAGGCCCTTACTGGCTGTAAAGGTGGCACATTTGCGGCAGCAAGCTCTGACGTCACGAAGTAATTCACCCAGTAGTACCGCTGGCGAACTTTGTTTAGGGTTTTATTCATGCCCAGGTGGACTCCGGTTATCCCATCATGTACTTCGGTCAGGATGGCTGGTACCTTTTTCTTCGGATCTTCCAGTTGGGACTTGGTTTCTCGTCCATCATCGCTTTCCCAAACTCGCTTAAGCGTTCCACTGTCTACTGTTAGAGAGTCCCATTGAGCCCATAACGATTTCAGCACGCCGGAGTATCTAGCTACCTCGTCCCATCGTGGCCTGGGTGCCCCTCGCGTTTTTAGTGATAAGATTGGTTCGATGTCTGGATCAGCCATTTGGTACTGGATGCACGGTTCCGTTGTCCAGTTTTCATTGGTCTGAACTCGGATCTGCCTGATGGAGATACCCTCTCACTGTTCCGCATTCTGCTCTACAGGGTCTTCTGGATATGGCATCGGCATGATTGTGCAAACTAACGGCACGGTGTTCCACCTTTAAATCGTATTGCTGTAGTTTCTCCATCCACCTGGCCAGTTGTCCTTCCGGTGTCTTCATGTCCAGCAGCCATTTGAAGGCGGCATGATCTGTTCGGATTAAGAAATGACGATCATAGAGGGATTTGTGGAAAAGGTCTACCGCCCTTATTATTGCAAGAAGTTCTTTTCTGGTGACGCAATAAATTCTTTCCGGTTTCGAGAATCCACGGCTGTAGTACTCCATCACTCTCTCTTCACCATCTTGCACCTGGGATAGGACGGCCCCCAAAACCTGTGTTGCTGGCGCCGGTGTCTAAAATGAACTTGCCGGACTGTGTAGGAAAGGATAGGATTGGACTGGAACATAGTCCTGCCTTCTGTCGTCTGAATGATGTTTCGCAATCCTGATTCCAACGGAAGGTCTCTTTCTCAGTGGTCTGCCGATGTAGGGGCGCGGCAATGGTGGCAAATCCCTCAACAAATCGCCTGTAGAAGGAACAGAGGACCAAGAAGCTTCGGAGTTCATGCTTGTCTCTTGGGACTGGTCAATCACGGATGGCTTCTGTCTTTTTCTCGTTGGTGCGGATTCCTGACTCGGAAACGACGTGGCCCAAAAACTCTACTTCTTTTTGGAACATGGAACAGTTCTTCGGGTTGAGTCTCCGGTTGGCATTATTAATTCTGGAGAATACTTCGTCCAGGTTCTTCAGATGGTGGTCGAATGTCTGACCCATGACTAGAATGTCGTCGAGGTATACTAAGCACGTCCTCCATGTTAACCCGCTCAGTACATACTCCATTAGCCTCTCAAATATAGCGAGTGCATTACATAACCCAAAGGGCATGACCGTGAACTGAAAAAGCCCTTTACTGGTGGAGAACCCGGTCTTCTCTTTGTCGTTTGCGTGTAGACCAACCTGCCAATATCCACTTTTTAGGTCTAGTAAATTTCGTAGCAATATAGATTTTACTATACCAGTTCCTAAGTACTGGTACCTGTGGGTCCCTCTTTAGGAATTAAATTACTTACATTTGTATTGTATTGTAATTTTTGGTAAATAAATACTAAAAAAAATAAACAAAATATACTGAGTGTAGGTAAACTTCTTGTTTAACTATTCCGAAATAGTAGAATATAAAAAGAGGTTTGGTCAATGTTTGAACAACGTAATCATGTTTAAATCTAATTATTTACTTGACGGCACCAAAAATAATTACACACAGAACAATTAACTTTGCAACAACCTGGCTAAAATCTGTATAATAATTACAATGGAATGATAAAAGACACTTGGATTTTCCTATGTAGTTGATTAACAAAATTTTTATAACTACATATTTTTGGTATAGGGTAAAATAAATTAATATGTAATAAGGTTACCAGTACCGAACTGCTACCATCCACTATGTACGAAGTTTTCTGCAATGACAGGGTTTTTATAGCAACCAACAGAATCAGAGGCGGTGGGGTTTTGTTAGCATCTAAGGTAACTTTACCAGCATCTTTATTGAATTTAGGTAATATCTTGGTAACAGTGCCCCTCATCGACATTTTGGGATGTAAATGTGTTAGTAATTATAAGTTATTATACAGTGATGGGCAAATGTGTGGAACCAAGCAAATATCTCTGCGATTATTAGAGATATCAAAATGAAATTTGGAAGGTGGATACTGCAGTAGATTGCCTATTTGTTTTCAAATTTTTTTACAATTTTGAACTTCCTGTTTTACCGGAAGCAATGTCGATTTTAAAATTTTCAATGAAACACCTTGTATAGTATTTTAGTTTCTGATGAAACATTTTATTGCGAATACAAAAATATCGGGTTTGATATTGTTTAGTTCAATACCTACCGAGATATTAACAGTAAAGTAATAAAGGAAAGGAAAAATCTAATATCCATTAAAGACAAAATCATAATTATTAACTAAATCTAAGTAATTTTCAAAACATTGAAACTTAACTCAACTAAACTTAATGTATAAGATGTTCAAACTGAGCACCGTTTACTTCTTGACAATAAGCAAGTCGGTTTTTTAAGTTCTCTAGTAACATTAGCTATTTCTTCTGGTGTAATTCTCTGGATGTCTTATTCTTGCAGCTAATTCTTGCAAATTATTTGGTCTATCAACATAAACCTTAGACTTTAAGTAACCCCACAGAAAATAGTCTAGTGGATTAAGGTCGGTACTTCGTGCAGGCCATTCATAAGTACCCCTTCTTCCAATCCATCTGTTATGAAATGTCCTCTCTAAATGATCCCGAACAATGGGACCGTAATGGGGTGGTGCTCCTTCCTGCTGAAATCAGATATTGTTTGGTAATTGTCCATTTACCTCCAATGCTGGAATATCTTGTGTCTCCAAGAACTGTAAATACCTCTCTCCGTGTAGGAGGAAGGGTCCCACGATTTTGTTGTTGTAAATGCCGGCCCAAACGTTCAATTTTTGTGGATGTTGTGTATGAGCCTCTTGTACCCAATTAGGATTACTTTGCGACCAGTAGCGACAGTTATGTCGATTAACCGTACCATTTAAACAAAATGTAGCCTCGTCTGAAAACACCACATTACTTCTAAAATTATTATCACGGTTACAAATATCCATCATCGTTTCACAAAATTGCAAACGTCTGTGGAAATCATCTTCCGAGAGTTCTTGAACGAGGCGAATTTTGTATGGATGATATTTTTCTCGCCTTAATATCCTTCCTACTGAACGACGGCTAATTCCAGGCATATTGGCAAGGTCGGTAGTGGATAAGTGAGGAGTTTCTTCCAAAGATATAGCAACATTTTGAGCTACACCTTCATTACTTGCACTTTTTAACCGTCCACTTTTTGGTAAATTGCTAACTGTTCCACTTGTGTCGTACCTTCGCAAAGTTTTCGTCACTATTGAACGGGATATTTGTGTATTCGGATGAACAATGTTAAAAAGGTCACAAACTTCTTGATGCGTCCTTTTCCTCTCCCCATACCCAATCAACATTAATATTTCTATTCTTTCTCTTTCACTTAATTCGGCCATTTTACGATCAAATTAAAACAATACAATCTTTTTACGTTCAAATAAAAAAAAACTAATAACTTATTTTGAGAACTACTGTCACTTCTGCAATGAATTTCATTGACTGCTAAACTTGATTCAGATTTAATTTGCGCCTGATTTAAACAAACGCACTTGTATTCGACTATAGAACAAGCAGTGTTGTTGGCTGTGACGGTATAATGCCACCGATTGGCCAATAGAAATACAAATCCTTACCGAGCAGTTTGTTTATATCGGGCGTAAATGAAATCTGAACCGAGTTTAGCTAGCATCGAATTTTTCCTTCCCTTACTTACTTTTCTGTTAATATCTCGGTAGGTATTGAACTAAACAATATCAAACCCGATATTTTTGTATTCGCAATAAAATGTTTCATCAGAAACTAAAATACTATACAAGGTGTTTCATTGAAAATTTTAAAATCGGCATTGCTTCCGGTAAAACAGGAAGTTCAAAATTGTAAAAAAAATTTGAAACAAATAGGCAATCTACTGCAGTATCCACCTTCCAAATTTCATTTTGATATCTCTAATAATTCCAGAGATATTTTACTCGGTTCCACACATTTGTCAATTATATACCTCCGTCTGTAACCATTACTGAACTTGAGTTGTTCTTGGAATGCTTTTGAGCAATTCACTATCTGTCTCTCTAACATTAACGTAATAGGTGACTTCAACATTCCGTTTCCTAACAGCACTAACATCAAGACTACTAGATTGCAATCTTTAATTGAATTTAATAACTTTAAACAAGAAAACAATATTATAAATGCCAATGGTGGATTGCTTGATTGAGTCTTGTTGAGTGTATCATGTGAAGTTAAGGCTGAACTCAACCCGCTAGTAAGTATCGACAATTATCACCCCCGCTTATTATTTCAATCAGAGTTCAAGTTCCACATATTAACCGGTTTCCGCTTGAGTCCAGGCAGAGAACACATAACTTTAGAAAGGGTGTCTACCACGGCCTATACCTTGCTTTATGCGATCTTAACTGGAATTCTTTGTCTTCCTGTGCAGATCCTAATGTAGCTTGTGACATCCATTTTAATACACTTAATGCATTGTTAGATCGCTTTATCCTGCCGTATAAAATCAGATTTAGAAAATTCCCTACATGGTATTCCCACGATTTAATCCAAAATATTAAACTTAAGAACCATTATCACAAATTATTTAAAAGGTATAACTTTGAATATTATTATCATAATTTTAGCAATATGAGAAAACTTGTAAACAAACTCAATAAGGATTCTTTCCACACTTACTTAAATACCCTACATAACAAAATACAAATCGATCCCAAGGCTTTTTGCTCATTTAATAATCAAAAATGCACCTCCTCACGTATTCCAGGAAGAATGTCCTACCAGGAATAATACCATACCAATCCCCAGTCAATAGTCCGGGCTTCTTGGTTAGAGACTTCTCGACCGTTTTGGCTTCACCGTTATACTCAATATTCAACTTAATCCTAAAAACTGGGATATTCCCTGAGTGCTGGAAACTGTGGAAAATCTGTCCGGTGCACAAATCTGGTAAAGATATCATAACAAATTACAGACCCATCGCCATTATTCCTAACTTTGCTAAAGTTTTCGAGATGTGCATTTATGATCAGAATTTTTCTATTGTCAGATAACACATATCGCCGGACCAACACGGTTTCATGAAAAATAGATCCACAGTTACTAAATTATCGATTTTCACGCAGTTCACAGCTGCAGCCCTTGACTCCAAAAGTAATGTAGACGTGGTCTATACGGATTTTACCAAGGCTTTTGATAAACTTCATCACCCTACATTAATCGAAAAATTATCGGTCTTTGGTTTCACTTACTCGCTGGTTACTCTATTTAAATCCTACTTAAGTAACCGCCATCAATTTGTTAGCTGTAACGGCTTCAAATCAAACATATTTACTATCAGTTCAGGAGAACCCCAAGGTTCCAATCTCGGTCCGGTATTGTTTCTGATATTCATTAATAACTTATCAAGTATACTGTTATCTGAAACTCTTCTTTTTGCAGAAGAACTGAAATTATTTCTTAAAGTCGAGAGCATCACTGATATACATGCCTTTCATTTCTATACAAATTGGTTCACAACAGAATTGACTCTCCTGTTCTTCTGCCAATGATCCCGATACAATCGCCAAAGATTGGTTCAAGAAATAACATCTATTTTTATCAGTTTGCAAATACAAATGTGCTTATTTATCATGTGTAGAAATTATAACAGTATTTCTAGAATCTGTGATATTAACTATGACCATTTTGAATCAATCGCTGAAGCATATATTCAACAAATGTCAGGTCAACCATGGTTCAGTTACTAGTAAAAGTCTCTTATCAATTGTTATTTTCTTTCTTTTTTATGATGTAATATCTGTCAATTGCTAGTTTATTTCTTTTTTAAAACTGTGTGTAAAATTTATGTTGTGATATTTGTAATATTCTGTGTTCTTTTTTAAATATTTTAGATACCATAGTTTATTACTATGGTTCATTATAATATTTGTCCTGTAATTGGATTTATTTCTGTTGGGCAATATACTAAACTAAAAAACACATACAGGGTGTAAATAATTTGACTGCATATATTTATGGTGGAGATAGTATACACAAAATAAATCAAAAAACTCTTATAACACGATGGTCTATAGGCCTTAATAAGCCAGAGAATTCCAAATGCGTGTTAAGTAAGTTATTGTCAATGCCACAATGCCACGGTAAAATCCTTACTGCGTATGCTTATTTAACAATTTTTTTAGCTTTTTTATATACTCTGTATAACTATAGTTTTACTTCACTCTTATTTCAACCACCTTGTATACCCAACTACTTATGTGCCACTCAATAAAACATTTTTTGAGCCACTCTGTATAACTTTAATTCTATTTCACCTCATATTTCAACAATCCTATATATGGAACTGCTTATGCACCCCCAATATCAATATTTGTAAGATTTTTTGAACTCAACTGTCTAACTGTAATTTTATTTAGCCCAATATTTCAACTGGCACATAACTTGCTGCTTGAATTTCGATGCATGCACACACATACTACCGTATACCATATAGAAAACATCGCTAAATAAATTCTTTTCCATACACTAATGGAACATTTTGTGCCATTTCACTGAAATGAAAACCGTAAGAAATACTCTGTACGATATACATTCATGGCATATGGTGACATTTAACTAGCTTATGATGAAAATTTGATATTTACACTGATGTTTACCGTGTTTTTACAAATATTTATACGATCTTCGGAAAAAAGGTATGTTTGAGGTTATAGATAGTTATACGAAATTAAGCTGGAACATCTCATTGTAGAATGCAATTTTAGAGCGAATAATACAGAAATGATTCACCAGAAAAAAATTTGGCTATTTATTTTAAGCATCAAGTTGAAGAAGGGAGTATACAAACTTGTTTACAGATGATTTAGAAATAATTCTCTACAAAGTATATTAAAAAATCTTATATGAAGTTATTTTGTCTGTTAAATTGTTCAAAAAAATAATTAATACTCATTAAATTAATATTATTTATGTTAGACAAATAAATACCCATGTACGTATAGGATATGTCATCGTGATAGAGCTCAAGAGAACAAACGGATTCTTTATAGTGTTCTTTAAAATCTAACACTCTTGCTATAGCAGTTGCTTTTCCCACAAATTAATAACATGTCAGGTCTTTCCAAAATTCTATAATCAAATCACGAAATCTGTATCGAATATCACGCAAATCACTTTTAATTAAATATAAATTTTCTCACAAAAACCGGTACAGCAAAAAAAAACAATCGTGTTTATATACCACGTTGCCACATATTTTCGGAGAAACGTACGACAAATCATAACCGAATATTTAGAGTTTAAATAATATTTTTCTGTGTTAATACAGTTATTGAAGGTGTATAAGTTATTGAGTATTTACATATTTAGCTTTACAAGCTTATTGAAACAAGGAAATAGTCTATTATTCACTGTAATGAAGTCCACCTAACTTCTAAATTTTTTTGACAAACCTGTAGTATATTTCTGAAACTGTTATCATAACATATATCTTACTCTTGACAGATGGTTCGAGTGTTTTACATAAAAACACATAAGTAAATATATATACAGATATATATCCACATATTTAGAACTATATCCATTCAACGTATCACAGCCGTTTCGAACCAGGAGTTCTCGTCAGATACGTTTCCTTGAATGACAAGTTCTAAAGTGAAATACTTGGATGTTATACACATCAGTAAGACAACAGTCAGTGTATTGAACCTAATAGATGTCGGTGACATCTACCGTCTATTGAGTAATTTAAGTATATGAAGGCATACTATGCTATAATATATAACATACTCTTGACAGATGGTTCGAGTGTTTTATATAAAAACACATAAGTAAATATATATACAGATATATATCCACATATTTAGAACTATATCATTCAACGTATGAGAGCCGTTTCGAACCAGGAGTTCTCTTCAGATACGTTTCCTTGAATGACAAGTTCTAAAGTGAAATACTTGGATATTATACACATCAGTAAGACAAAAGTTAGTGAATTAAACCTAATAGATGTCGGTGACATCTACCGTCTATTGAGTAATTTAAGTATATGAAGGCATACTATGCTATAACATATACCATACTCTTGACAGATGGTTCGAGTGTTTTATATAAAAACACATCAGTAAATATATATATACAGATATATATCCACATATTTAGAACTATATCATTCAACGTATAACAGCCGTTTCGAACCAGGAGTTCTCGTCAGATACGTTTCCTTGAATGGCAAGTTCTAAAGTGAAATACTTGGATGTTATACACATCAGTAAGACAACAGTCAGTGTATTGAACCTAATAGATGTCGGTGACATCCACCGTCTATTGAGTAATTCAAGGAAGCGTATCTGACGAGAACTCCTGGTTCGAAACGGCTGTCATACGTTGAATGATATAGTTCTAAATATGTGGATATATATCTGTATATATATTTAGTTATGTGTTTTTATATATTAGGTTCAATACACTGACTGTTGTCTTACTGATGTGTATAACATCCAAGTATTTCACTTTAGAGCTTGTCATTCAAGGAAGCGTATCTGAGAGAGAACTCCTGGTTCTAAACGGCTGTCATACGTTGAATGATATATTTCGAAATATGTGGATATATATCTGTATATATTTTTACTTATGTGTTTTTATATAAAACACTCGAACCATCTGTCAAGAGTATGGTATATGTTATAGCATAGTATGCCTTCATATACTTAAATTACTTAATAGACGGTAGATGTCACCGAAATCTATTAGGTTCAATACACTGACTGTTGTCTTACTGATGTGTATAACATCCAAGTATTTCACTTTAGAACTTGTCATTCAAGGAAGCGTATCTGAGAGAGAACTCCTGGTTCTAAACGGCTGTCATACGTTGAATGATATAGTTCTAAATATGTGGATATATATCTGTATATATATTTACTTATGTGTTTTTATAAAAAACACTCGAACCATCTGTCAAGAGTAAGGTATATGTTATAGCATAGTATGCCTTCATATACTTAAATTACTCAATAGACGGTAGATGTCACCGACATCTATTAGGTTCAATACACTGACTCTACAAAAGAAATCATGCCCCCTACCGAACAATTGAATTTTCACAAAATGATCTTGTAATTTATATAGTTAATCTATTAGTCTTAATGTTCGTATTAGTTTAACATTAAAAGCTTTTCAAAAAATACTTCCCTCCTACCGGAGACTTAAAATAACGCAAACCTAGTTCTATTCATTTTGGGGAAAATCATATACCAATATTTATATCCGTATCTTTCAGATTCCAAAATACTGAATAAAACACTAAAGACCCCCATTGTACCATCCAGATAATTAATTCTAGAAACACGAATCATGAGTGAATAAATATTCATCTAAAGCACTGCTTTTTCTGTCGAAAAAAATAATGAATTTTTCATAAAACATTTCTTCATTTGACCCCAACAGATAATTGATTTTACCAAAATGTGTAGAAAACAGTATATACCAATTTTAAAGAATGTTACACTATATTATTCAGAGATCATTAATTTTTATTAAGCAAACTCTGAAATAGTGGTAAACAATAGAATGGGTTCAGCACTTTCAAGTATTAAACAGCACAAACAAGGCTTAGTAGTGTTTAATTTTTCACATTCTCAAAACTAATTCGTCTTTTGTGAATTTCTTTCACTATAAGCCTATTCAGAACGACAAAGTTCATTTTGTGAATAAAAATGCGCATAAATCAGTCAGGCAATTTTTTGATTCTGGCAACAGAATCGTAAGGACTTTATAGTTATACATAAATTTGTTAATGTACTCCATGTGGTTTAGTTGCTCCATAACAGTAGCATGACCTACAAATACTTGGGACTAGTTCCGCTAATTAAATTCAAGTGGTTAAATGTGGGAATAGTGCGAGAAACGTGACATATTGTGCAATGTTGTCTTAATGAAGCTTACAGACTATTGAATCTATTCAGAGTTTTGACAATTAGCAATTCATCGGCATCCATCCCTATGAAAGTATCAACTGCGAGTCCGACGGAATTGACCTTATTAGCATTGAGTATCGATATTGAACACACACTAACATAATATTGAACCAATCAAGCCACTAATGAGATCGACAACCATTATATTTCCGTTTACATAATAAAGCCAGTTTACGAGCATACATTATAAATGTTAACAAGTTCACATATTTTATAACAAATCTGCAAATTCGTTAGGTTCCTTTCACATAAATCAATGTTTTTTTGGAACAGCCTAAATTTATTATTATTATGATTAGCTATGTTATAAAATATTTTAACTAATAAAAGTAATTTAGTAGGAAACGTTAGTTTTTGTAATTTACTTGTTTTATAAATAACTTCCTAAGATGGAGACGGGAGAAATATATTCCTAAGCAATATGTAAACCTGAGCACTAAGAAAAACTACTGTCAGATTTAGTTCTTCTTCTCTAATGTCTATAGATAATTTTATTTCAAAAATGTTTATTGACATTTTTACTGATTTTCAATCTAATAAATAAAAATTATTCCATATTCTTTTAGGTTTAAATTATTTCAATCCTAGTCGGTCCTTATATTGCGTTTATGTCCGTTTTAAGCCATTAGAGTTCACACCTTACGATTATTTGAAATTTTAATTTTAATTAATAACTTGCTTATGATATAATCGTATTGTAAATCTACTTACAATATACATTAAAAATTAAACAGCCCCACTAAATAAAAAAAATGTATACAAGTACCCAAACCATGCTGTTCTGATATATTGGACGCTAAAACTGAATTCGCGGTCAAAAAATTGGTGAAATGAAGAATTGCATCCCAGTCGAGATGTTACAACTTAATGAATCGTATTGAGATCAATTTTCAAGTGATTTTAGTTGAGAGTAAATACTTGAGTCTATCGAATAAATTTGAAAAGCGATCTCAATTGAGGGGTGAAAACGACCTAAAATTCTATAGAACTAATAAATTTTAATTATCATAAAATATTATAATGTCTAGTAACACAAAACTTAGAATGTAATTTTTTCAACTAGCAAACAAGTCCTGTGGCTGGAGAGAAACTACCCCGATCTTCAAATATCATAAAAATCTTGAATAAAACTTAATAGTAAAAGCAGGTTTATCTTATACGGCTGCTTCGGTTTAAATATCGCGTAGCATTGAGACCCTTATGTGAATTTTGAAGTAATATCAACATTGTTGAGACCTACTTTGGTTATGTAGGGATGAAAAATACCTCATTCAATGTATAGCTCGAATATGGCTTTTGTGACTGCTGTTATACCTTGAAAAATATAAGCATTCTAAGTTTATGAGAAAACTATACTTTAGATTTAGGGCATGGTTCAATGCTTGCCCACTATATATGCAAGAATTATTTCAAACTGTAATTTTACCTTTATGAACAATACAATTGTTTGGACGAAGAAACATTATTTATTTAGAATCTATGTTTCAATGCTACCCCTACTGCCTGTAAAAACTTTATTTGCATTGCAACTAGAAGTGTTGGTCTACATTTTAGGTAGACTGCAAATAAATGGTTTCCAGGCTTACCCTAGATATAAAGTAAATTTTTTCTCTCAAACTCGTAATTCTTAAATTTTTGTAGTTATAATATCAATCACTACAGCCATATTCAAGCTATACATTGAAAGGGTTTTTTTTCACCCCTACCTATCCAAAGAAGGTCTTAACAATGTGGATATTACTTCAAAATTCACATAACCGTTACAAAGCTACGCGATATTTAAACCTAAGCATGCATATAGAATAAACCTGCTTTTCCTATTAATTTTTATGAAATTTGAATTTACTTGAAGAAGAAACTTCTTACTAAAGCTTTTTGCTACTTCCACCAAATGAGACATTATAACGCTTTCTAGTACTTAAAACTATTTTTTTATTACTCTTTTAGGGTGTGTGCGCGTTTCAATTTTATTCGATAGACCCGGGTATTTACTCTCAACTCAAAATCAGTAAGCTTAGAGTTTCATTTGAATGCAATTCTTAAATTTTAACAATTGGACTGGAACACTATTTCCATTTCCTATTAGGGGGTAATTCTTGGATATAGCAAAATATAGAGATATCGACAGGTTAGAATGGGGCAGGTAAATTAATTTTTAAAAGCAAAGTAGTCCACGTACAATCTCAGGTAGCTTTGGATACATTAATTTGTCTATTTCTATTAGATGTTGTGGCAATATTTGACCACTCCTGGTTAAAATTTTTTTATGGCAGAATCACACATGTGCTTTCTATTTACATTTTCCTGAAATGTATGTCTATTTCTAAGAATGACATAAAGAAAGATAAGGAAAGTACATTTGGTAATAAACTTTGGCTTCCATCGTTCAGTCTGAAATGACCGCCGCTCTTTTTTTATATATATCCTTAGGAGCTATACAGTTAAGTTATGTTTCGGAAATTTTCTTGGGCAATGAAAACAAAATGAATAGTGAGTAACTGCATAACAGATTCAGGACAAAAATCAAATATACCATCGACATATTATTTTCCCCTTTTATCAGACAATAGGGTAATCAGATAGATAGTGATCTACGCGATCGACACCACCCACTGCAATGTTATAATATGTTTGATATTTCTTGAAGTTTCCTTGGAATTCCATCGTCTTGAAATAAGTGATCTCACAACGTTTCAATAGCTTTGGATCTGCAATCGCGATCAGATTAAACGTCATAATTATACCCTTTACCGGTCATGATCATTTGTTCGCTTAATCCCCTGTCTCGAACAATCAGCGTCGCAGTACCCGGCAACTGGATGCTGGTGATGCGTAGCGGCAGTGCCTGGAAAACTGGGCTCTAAACGTTTTTAGTTTGGACGCTGGGCTTACTGATTATATTCTCATTGGAGATTATGTATGCCGTCTCGATGAATTTTTATTTATACCAGTGCTCTTCCTTCTGAATTACCCTTGCCTAGTCCCAGATGAAGTTATGGTGTTCGATCCATGCGTGATTAGCACTATCATTCACAGGGTATCCTGTATATACAGTTTTTTGGTACTGTATCAGTGTCCAATAAGTCCCACAAGTCTTTTGTGTACGGTAGTAATGCGATTGCAATCGTGGTTTCCGCTTAATGCCTAGGTGGTTTCTCCAGTTAATCAGATATCTTGTTAATGATGGTTTCTGGATATTCATTCGTCAAAAGGTCTTCTCTAAGTTTCATTTGTTTTTCTTTGAAGGCCTCTGGTGTATTTGGCAACATTAAGAGTATCTAAACCGATCATCAAAACATTAGAGCCAAAAATATTTGCAGCACACCATAGGCCCTCAAAAAAGAACAAATGAAACTAAGAGAAGACCTTTTTACGAATGGATATCCTGAAACCATCATTAACAAGGTATTTGTACAACTGGAGAAATCAACTAGGCAGGAAGAGGAAACCACGATAGCAACCGTATTACTACCGTACACTAAAGACCTGTCGGAAAAACTTGTATTGGACACGGATACCGGATCAAAATGGATTGCAAGAGCAACAACAGCTTGAGGAGCACGGTCACAAAAACAAAGCCAGATAATCCTGCAGTACCAAAAAACGGTATGCACAGAATACCCTGTGGATCTCTAGTTTGGAGAGACTAAGAGACCACTGGACACCATGGTTAAGGAGCATCACATAGCTTCTCAAAGGGGAGAGTTAACAAAGTCTGGATTGCTAATTACGCGTGGACCGAACACCGTAACATTAACTGGGACTAGGCAAGACCTTGTAGACCTCTTCTTGAGCGACTGCCGCTACGCATCACCAGTAACCAATCGCTAGGTACCGCGACGCTGATTGAACGACACAGGGGATTAAGCGAACAAATGAGCATGAACGGTTAAGGGTATAAATACGACGTATAATCTGATGACGGTAGCAGATCCAAAGCTATTGAAACGTTGTGAGATCAATTATTTCAAGACGATGGAAATCCAGCGAAATTTCAAGGAATATAAATCGTATTATAACAGTATGTTGGGTGGTATCGATTGCGTCGATCAGTATCCCTCTGTTTAGCCTATTGTCCGATAAAGGGGAAAAAATAATATGTCGATGGTATATTTGATTTTTGTCCTAAATATTTGATGCAGTTACTCACCATTCATTTTGTTTTCATTGCCCAATAAAATTTCCAAAACATAACTTACCTGTTTAACTCCAAAGGATATATATAAAAAAAGAGCGGCGGTCATTTGAGACTGAACGATGAAAGTCAAAACTTCTTACCAAATAGACTTTCCGTCTCTCGTTATCTCCTTGTCTCCGTTTCTCTTTCTTTGTGTCATTCTTAGAAATAGACATTCATTACAGGAAAATTCCTATAATTAATTGATTATCTATAAAAATAGAGACTCATAATTTATAACTTGGCCCCTGCTTCTTACTCAGAGTACTGTGTTGTAAGGGTATTTTAAGGTCAAGTAATTGTCGTGTCACTCCGACCGAACTCTAGAAACAAATACAATTTTAGCATTTCACTTCCATTCTCAACTATTTTCGTAAATCTACGTGTGTGACTTCTCTTCAAAAAGTTTTAATCCTAAGTACAACTACTGAAACTGATTTAGATATTTATTAACAAAAAATAATAAAAATTAACTTATTATCGACACTGATGGATAAAATGTAACATCAGTGGTGCTGGTTTGAGTTAACCTGTAGTTTTATATGCGGCACTGGGTGAAAATTTTATATAATCAGCTACCGAAATCACTTTGAGCCAATTGTTTCGTAAGGCAATAACTCCACAAAATTAGTTGATGAAAATTTTGATTTCTAACCAGTCGAATGAACAGTGGTTTGTTCAGAAATTCAAGAAAAAACGAAGTACGTTTGGCGGTTTACATAAATACTATTACAAAATTGAACATAATTAATTAAGGCGCAGCTCTTAAATTACCATAGGGAATCAGGCAACAATATGCTGGGAAGCGATGCATTGGACACAGAGTACAACAACAAAAATAAAACAAATATTACTTAAATACATTAATTTAGTTTTCATCTGAGATGACGACTTTCTGCAAATGAGTCAGTAATCCAGACAATTTTAGAAGAATTGTAAAGGTACTATTTGTTTTTGATCAAAATTTCGTATTACCGTCTTCTACAATGTGTTCGTGTGTGTGTTTGAGTGTGTGAGAGTTGAGAACTTCCTAACGAACAGCAGGTTAAATAAAGTTTTATTTCTTTTAAATTTGTACAGCATTTACTAAAATTTATCAGTACGTCTTGAACCTGATCTAAGAAAATATAAATGTGTCTACCATAACAAATATATTATTTACCTAATACTAGTAGATAAATTCTACTACTCTCTCTAATATAGCAGAAAAATATTCATGTATTTTCTTAAACATTTAAATTTTCAAACTCAAGTAAGATGTATATTAAGGTTAAGTAATTCAATAGATTTTGAGATTTATAAAAATATATTGATCGAAACAAATCAAAACTATATTTTGTTTAGTTTAAAAGCACACTAGCCTAATGCGAGATATAACAGTTGATTTCCCTCTAGTGGCAAGATTCGTCCGAGACATTTGGGCAGTTGCTTTAATACAAAAAAATATATAAACGATATCAATCCAATCGTCTCATAAATACTTTTGAGACATGACCCACAAATAGTAGGTATCTATAGATTTTGCAGTTAATTATTGTTTGAACAAATTATTCTAAATTCTAAATATATAATAAAATATACGCGTAATCCCCAAAATGGGCGTTGTCATTAGATGTGTTCCTGATAAGCTTGAAAAAAATTAGTTTTATATTTTCCCTATAACTTTATAAACTGCGCTTCAAAATTAATATTAGAATTAATAAAACACTAAAGACTTTTAGACTTTTGGCTTGCTAGGCCTTTCTCAAAAGTAACATATATATCAGCTCAACACTAACAAGTGCAGGATTTCGAATAAACCACTGAAATATAAAAAGCCAAAAGTCTTTTATTATTTTATAATTTATACAATGTTTCATAAAAAAAGTCCAGAGTATACTCAGATTAATTTAATATTTTACAACATGTTTTCCTTTCAAATCCAATGCAAATTTAATCTAATATTGCCTTGATTTCTGTGTCATTAATTCTGTTGAATAAATAAATTAATTTTGTTTTAAATATCCCTTCATTTGATAAGAATTCTAGCCTACAAATTTCCACTAAGAGTCAGATATTCCCCAACAAGAATCTTTTATAGCAGGCGATCCACAATCGAACTTACCAAACTGGAAACATGGACACACAAAGGCAAGATGTAGAACAACGGCAAGCTATCAACGACGAAGCCCTGGGAAGATCTGCTACTTTGCCTATAATAAATTATAGCAGTCGTGAACGTCGATTTGAGGATAATTCTATAGGGGTGGATCTCGGGCCTATGACTGTCACAGTTGTACTAGGTATGGGAAATCCGGTACGATATATCCGGTATAACAATAGACATGTTACCCACACTGTAAATCATAGGCCACAATCAAGTGACTACCACGTACAAAGTAATGGAGAAAGTGTTCCAATCAATTCCAATACAACGCCATCCCCTTGATTGGCAAAATCGGAACATTCAACATTTCGTATCGGTAAACCAAGCTGGGCATCTAGTTCCAACGGTCCGCGATTGCGAATAGGAGCTGTCCGATTCTGGCGTAAATGATTCCGAACAATATAATGATAGACAAGAACGAACACCAGAACGAAGAGAAGTTGAAAGAGTTAGTAGACTCAAATTACGTTTTTTGAAAACTGTCCGACGCGTTTCGACTAATGTCTTTGTCAAGGAACTAGACTAACTGGGTATTTCTTGAGGAAGTTGTATTTATATTCGAGAAGTGATATAATTACCAGGTACTTAGTTTTAAACAGGATTACTTAATTTTATTACCTACAGGTAAAAAGATTAACTAAAGAGGTTTATTAAGGAAGAATTATTTATTTCTGTCTGGTCGTTTAACAAATTACTGGTATTTTTAAGTTTATTAATCTCCAATGATTCTAGAAGGTTTAATTTATTGCCTTTATTTTCTAAATGTAATAATTTAAAATTTTCGTCGAAAAGATGATATTCTGTTACTAAATGTTCAGCATAATTGGAATCTGTTTTTTGATTAATGAAAGAATTACGGTGTTCATAGATACGTTTTTTACACGCTCTGCCGCTTTGACCGATATAGGCTTTAGGGCATGACCCACATGATAATTTATAGATTCCAGATTTATTTTTTGGGTCGATTTTTGATTTGTTATTTTTGATAAATTTTCCAAGACTATTGTTTGTTTTAAATGCAACGTTAATATTCTGTTTTCTTAAAAATGATGCTATTTTTGAACTTGGTTTGCCAAAATAGGTTATACTATTATATGAATCAATATTGGTTTTGCTGTCAGGGTAAACTTCTCTTAATGCCTTTTTGTGTTTTTGATTTCTAAGAATATTTTCTATTAATTCGGCCTCAAATCCGTTATTTACTGCTATCTGTTTGATTATGTTTAATTCTTTCTGAAAATTATCTGGTGATTGTTTTATGGAAAGTAATCTATGAACCATACTATTGTAAGCGGAAAGTTTTTGTTGATATGGATGTATAGAAGTGCGGTGAATCGTTAGATCGGTATGAGATGGTTTGTGAAATATTGAAAACTCGTGTTTGCCTGTTTAAAACTGAGTACCTGGTAATTATATCACTGCTCGAATATAAATACAACTTTCTCAAGAAATACCCAGTTAGTCTAGTTCCTTGACAAAGACATTAGTCGAAACGCGTCGGACAGTTTTCAAAAAACGTAATTTGTGGAAATTGCAATTGTAGTATCAGTTAATAATTATAATGAATTTCCAACAAGTATCGGCCGAATCAATTCAGTAAGTAGACTCCTCTAGAAAGTTTTAGTTTAGTTCGAGTTACAGCAACAGTCTATAACAGAAGCATCTTTAATTTTTTTATATAATCAAAACATTAATGGAAATATAAAGAATAAAAAATCCTTCTTAATGAGCATTTATAAGTCTAAGTTTGGGCATTTTTCACCGAATAAAGTCAGGAAAACTGGTAATAAGTGTACTTTTTCCAAGAAAATGTGATGTGTTCTTCAAAACTTGAAAATGGTAGTTTATGATTTTAAGTTTAAATCGACACGTGCTGAATATCGTCGGATAAGTAGTTTTTGAAGAATTGAAATGTAAATATTTTATAAAGATATTTTTCAAAACGCAGCTTTTTAACCAAGCTAGTCCATTTAGGATTTACTAAAGAAAATTTGAAAGCTCATATATTCTACTGAAATTTCTCAATTTTGGGTTTTTTTGATAATATAGAAAAAATGATTTCATACAGTGTTAAATATTGCTATAAAATTGCTGTCAAGACACAGGGACACTCAATAGAGATATTTTTGTATAAAAAATAATAGAGGATACCGACTGTGCCATCACATTAAGAAACATCTACGGTTCTTCACTTGGGTAAAAAGACCGCAAGCAATAAAATGACGTTTTATTATATTTATACAATCAATAAATACACTTAAAAAAGCAAAATCCGACTTCAAAAAAAGTAACTTAAGTAAAAATAAAAAGTATGAAATAAGTTCTATTTATAAATGTACTTCCCAAATCATTTTCACTTTACCTTGGCACCGACTTCAGAGAAAGTTTTTAATTGTTGCAGTAAAAATTATTTCATGTTTTTTATTTAAGTAACCTTTTTTGAAGTCGGTTTTTGATTTTTTTAATGTATTTATTTTACAATATTTAGTGATGCAGTATTCAAATCTAATAACCTTATTCGATATTGTATAAATAAGGCATTTAACTTTTAAGCATCATTTATTAGTTTGAGCAACCTCGTTTACTGTTGAATATAATAACATGTTTTTCTAATATGTAAATGTATTAAAACAATTTTCCATATCTTCTAAATTCGGTGGATCCACTATATTGTAGACGATTTTCTTCTCCTCTTCGCGGATTCTTATAATAAATCATTATCCAGTTTTAAGTGATGTAGGATAATAAGACGCAGCTTTCAATTTTAATAAACTTTGTTTGATAACAACTTGAGTTATTATTAAACATATTAAACATTAAACATTATTAAGAAAAATTCATATTTGCCGACAAACCTAGTGTACAGTTGAAAAAGTGACATATAGTGATTACAGTATACGTATTTATGAAGAAACACTGCACATACGAATAATCCATGAACAAACTTAACAAAACATAGATACAGTCGAATTGAGAACCTCTATCTTGTTGAACTCGGTTAAAAATAATTAATTAATTGCTATGATGTCAACAGGTAAATTATAGAAACATGAGGCCACGATCGATGCGTTCGGATCATTTATAACAGAGATAAACAACAAATACTGGAAAATTTATCTTAAAAAAAAACACATATTCGTCAATTTTCAAGTTTTTGAGCTGGGCCTGCGGGAATTGAAAGTAATTTAAGTATACTTTTTGCATACCAAAACAATGCGGCATTGGTTTATTAATTAATGAACAATTGCGATACGAAATTTTTAATCCACTATTTTTTCATTATGCCTTAATGCTTTATGAATCGACATATCGAAATTTTGAAACGGGTTATTGACGGAAGAGGTATCATTCTGTAAAGCCTATATTTTCATTAAATGTCTGTAAAATGTATGAAAAATTCTAGCAAATAACCCCAAAAAGGGCGATGGGGTGAATGTAACTGATTAGTCGGGGAACACGGCTGTTCAGTGGAAGCATTCAGTAATAAATAATAATAGAAGCAGACTGCCTGTGACCAATTTCTGACAATTCAAGACAGTCTTATATACCAACTCGTTCAAAATAACCAAAACATAAACCATAATTGTTCTGCCTGACAAACTTTCAACGCGCACCCTATTTTTGGGACACTTTCGATTGCGTTTCTACCGACAAAGTACAATAATTGTCCAAAAGAAAACAGTAACCCAAAAACCCAAATTGACAAAGCTCATTGCAAACCAGAATTCCAACATCACTTTAGACCCTCTCTCCACTGTTACGCAACTTTTCAGAAGTTCCCTTAGACTCGACTAATATTAATGTCGTGTCCAAAGGCTTCAATTTCGCATCAAAAACTATCCCTACCGAAAAAAATATATCCAATGTTCAGGTAGCCATGGCTGGTCTATCTGATATTGACGAATCCTCAATACTCGTCAGGATATCGAACCTAACGCCAGCGAAAGGAACAAATTGAAACAACTTCGTGATAACGAGAACATACACATTCTTCCTGCTGATAAAGGCAACATTCTTCTAAACATTAAGGATTACATAAACAAACGATTAATAACAATCTCATTACATACTTACCGAAAAGGACTAAGGAAATCATTGACAGATCCCATCTTCCAAGTGAAGGCAACAAGACCATCATCCCACGGGAAAATCTTCTAAAATTCTAAGAATCTATGGACTGTCCAAACTTCATAAGCCAAACGTTCCTCAAAGGCCCATTGTCAGTGCCGTACCCAAGAATGGCTTGAACCCATCGTGGAGCAAGATATTCATATATTAAGAACTCCTCTTTCTTCTTAAATGAGTTAAGCTCATATAGAATTTCAGTAAATGATATTGTGTTTAGTTTCGATATCCTATCCCTCTTCACTAACGTTCCTATTCAAAGAACACTAAACATTTCTTATGGCATTAGCAATCTGGTGCAACATTGCTTTTTGAACACTTATTTTTTATTTCAGAATACTTTATCCAAACAAGTTCGTGAATCATCGATGGGCTCACCCCTTTCCTCAGTAGTTGCTAATATTTTCATGTAAGAAATCGAAATCCAAACCTTGAACTCGTCCGCCTTAAAACCTTTCTGTTTGCTTAGATATGTTGATGAGACTTTTGTCATTTGAAAACTTTAGTGGTCATAAACTCTGAGCAGCATAGCATCGGCGATGTTCTGCTATTTTGTTCCAAAACTATTCTCATTTGCTATGTTGAATGGGCTATTGTGTGAATTCTTACAGTATTTACTTAACGCCGCTATGTATTTCTTATTGCGATCCAACTTGTAGATATGCATATCTAATGCAGATTTTTTTTAGATCTCAAATATCGACTACGTGTCAAACATTCTTCAAGACGAACCACGAACACAGACAATGTACATGGAGAACAAGGCGAACCACCAATATCAACTAATAGTACAGATTCAAATAACTACCAGGGTGATCATAAAATTCTATCATTCAACTATGACGAATTCGAACCGTTTTTCGATTCTTACAGAAATGAGTATGAACCAGAACTTTCTCTGTCAGAAAGTTATTTGGAAAATATTGGTGAAGAAGTATTAGCTGAACAACAGCGAGAAGAATAGGCTACGTTAGCAAATTTTATGTCCACCTTCGCCTTTCCGTAGGTCTTGAATTATTTTGCCTGTTCATTGGGTTTTCTCTCATCATTTTTTTCCTGCAACAGATTAGTATTTGAAAATTGTATATGAAGAACAAAGTGTAGTAAGGCAATTTCGTAAAATTACCCGGATTACTGGCTCTACTCGTCCTCACAGTTATTCTGAGAGAAAGAGATGTCTACACAATGATCAACCATTATTCATATATATAAGTAATGTATTGCAGATTGTGTTATACTTAAATGTGTTTGGAAACGTTTTAACTCCGAGTCTGGAGTCGTTGTCAATCGTTTAGTGTTGTATCTCGAAGTTCTTTCTAACAAAATTCGCTTTAATGTTAATTTTATTGTTTGTCAAAAAATATTCTTTTGGTGATCACTTGCTACAGAGGATACTGTAAGCAATAGATTTTCCCAGTCCAAATCAAGGTCGATTGAAGGTGCTCCGATTTCCGTGTTGTTTATCATCATAAATCTGGCTTCTTTAAGTTTTCTCTTTTTTTTTAAGTTTCGTCTTTCAACAAAATTTTTGTTTTATCCCAGTCTATCCTGTGGCTGCCGGTGCTGGTTAATACACGATTGGCCAAATTTGATTTGTCTACATGTCTTCTTGAAATGTTATATTGATATTTTTTCCTTACTTCTAAAGGTCTTGAAGCTTCACCAGTGTAAGTATGGCCACAGTCACATAAAACACTATATACACTTTTTTTTTTAATTCTGTGTTGGTACATGTGAGGATAGAGCGCAATGTATTATTTGTTTTAAAAACAGTTTTAACACCGTCTTTATTTTCTAACTTCTTAATTTTTACCGATACACCTGGGACATATGGAATTATGTTCATACTTGACTAATTGGTGTTAGAGGTGTGTGGATTATTTGTGCAGATTTGTTGCTGCGATTTTTTTTCTTGAGTAGAGTTATAGTTTTATTTATGAAGTCTTAGGGATATTAATATTCATCTACTTCAAATTATATTTTTGTATATAAATTTATTTTTTATGTTAACATCTTTTTGCTAAATATTTAAATGTTTATATTATTATTACAGCTAAAGATTGCACCCTTTGAGACCAGAAAAATAGTATTCTCAGTATCAAGTGATCGCCAAACGACAAATTGTACTGTCAAATTTTTTGACAAACTACAAAATTGATTTTGTTGTTTGTCAACATCAAAGTTAAATTAAAAAAAAATCGAAATACAATACTAAACAACAAATTGACAACGACTCTAAACTAGGAGTTCAAACTTCTCCAAACACAGGAATACTGGTTGATCATTTTGTAGACATCTCTTTCTCACAGAATAACTGTGAGGAAGAATGTCTGTACCGGCAGCCAGTAATCCGGGCAATTTTACCACACTTTGTTCATCATATATAATTTACAAATATTTATCTGTTGCAGGAAAAAAAATTGTGGAGAGAAAACCCATTGAAATTAATCAGAATTAGTTGACACATTAATATAGTTTTGGACCATCTGTCATGAACCACCATCATTTTGTCAATTTAAACGTAAAGTTTCTCAATTTTAACTCTACTTTTATATTCTACTATGAGCTTAATAAGTTTGTTACTAGAAATTAAAATGACTATTTTTTTTAAATTAAAATATAGTCGCTTGTACTTGTAAATAGCGGTTGGACAAAATCTGTATGTTTGAGATAATCATGTTTTAACATCGAACCATGCAAATATGACTACGAATCGTAAATAGTAACTAGTCTTCTTATTCACTTCATGTATAGGTCTGCTCCTCCATTATTGAATCTTTCCCATCTTTCCTTGGATAATATAATATAATAATATTTATTCAAATTCAAATACATATTTAGATACAATTTTAATATAAAGTTCTGGCTCTGGGAACTGCCACAGCTGATACCGATTTTGATCTTGTTTCATAGCGACGATTGGTCCATCACATTGGATTCTTTGAAAAGTTGGTCAGTCGAGAACCTAAGTTGCTTCTTATTGACTGTTTTTAAAAACAATAATTCAAGAGGCCGCTAATGAGACCATCTGATGCCACCCCAGCCAATAATTCCATATTGAATTATCCATCGAAGCGCATGATATATAATTTTAAGATGTTTTGTTGAAGGGAGATTTTGAAATTATTGTCGTTGGGTGACGAACTCGTCATATAGCTCGGAGTACACAACATGTCTATAAACAGTTTTCCGTAGCTAACTGCATAAGCGGAAAGAAATTGGTGGGATCAGAGCGTATTAAAAAAAACGATACTACTTTTGGACAAAATGCCATGACTTTATCAAAGTATGAACATAAATTTATTAAAATAAATGTACTAATTGTTTATGTTTTTTTTTATTTCCAGAAGGGATATAAAAATAAAATTTGACTCATGTTATATATGACAAGTAATCGAGATTAATATTCTGAATTTCCTTTAATGTTTTTTGGGGAAATAACAGAATTTGAGAAAATACGAATGTATATTCAAAGAATTCCATTGTTTCAAAGTCTTGTTCGTTGTCATTTGCATTACAATCTGTATACTGTAATTTTTTGAGATTAGCTTTGTGTATCATTTAAAATATTCTTTGCAAATTAAATAAATTTTACATAGGTCAAACATATAGACCGTTATATATACCAATAAATGAACAAAAAAACTTACATAATTATATAAACAACAACTTGGAAAATTTAAAATGTATGGACATGATGTGGACGTAGGCCATAAAATACAAACTGAAATTTAAAAAAATTGAATTATGTTAAATGAGAACGATTCTATCGTTTCTACTTCCGTAAAATTCACTCGTTTAGAGATCTCGATAATTACTTCATTTACTTCAGAACAACACACTGTTGGGATACTTCTTATGGTTTTTCCTAGGTTTTCCCTTATGATATTAACGGAATCCCTGAATCAATAGATCTCATTTTTGGCGAACTCAACGCTAAGAGCATATATCAGTTCTTAAGATAGATGTTGACACTGTCTCTATATGATAAGGTATATTCATAAAATCCAATTGTTTCAAAATCTTATCCTGAGTTCATTGTCTATAGCGTTAAAATCATATTAAAACATAATTTTAAAATTTAAAGCAATCGTATTGGCAAATTTTATATAACATAATTATGAATATTTGCTGTTTTTTAGATAATACCGGGGTGACTGAGCTCCACTTGTAAACGTAAGGTTTCACGTAAATGTGAGTACATATATCCAAACAATCAAAAGTTTCCTATGTAAACTAATGTTTCACAAGACGAAATGAATCAGTTTAATTTCAGGTCTCTAAAATTTATTTATAATAATTCTGCTTCATAACATAATTTAACCGCCCTGAATATGCAACTACTTGTGGACATCCTTAAAAATGAATAATTATTGTTTGAAATGTCGTGACATTTACGTATGGAAATATTTTTATGTGATATTTGCCTTGAGCTGTGCGGCCTTTATTTTTCTGATTTGTTGAATAAAACAATTTTTAATTTAAACGACTTCCAAGTAGAACTAAAATGTTGAAAACAAATAAGAAAACAATAGAAAATTAATGGCAGATTAACAGTTTTTAGGTACCTACACACAAAGTAAAAAAATGTGTCCATTCTGTACAATTTAATTACCTACCTGACTAGTATATTTTTGAATTCGGGGCCAAGCACACCTAAAATCCTGCATTGCTTACTGAACTACTTCATCGAACCTGACTGTTGCTTATACACGTTTTTAATAATAAAACTGCATATAAACAAATGCGTTAAACGTATCAACTTTAATACATATAATTTTTGAAATATACGATAGTGCTTTTTATAAACCAGAATAATAATAAAAAACTAAAAAAGCATAACATTATCGAAGTTCCTTATTGTCTGTTGGTTTAGTGAGGAGCAATTAGGGAAAAAAGTGTTCTTGAGGAAGGCAAATCGAAAAAAAATTGTGTTAGAAAGAGACAATTTTCTGGTCCAGGAAGAGGGGCGGGGCAAGTCAGCAAATTTATGGGAGGTTTAATGGCTCATGATAGGTTTTTCAGGTCCAGGGAGCTCTTACAAAAATTTCAACACGAATTTTGCAAAAATATAACATATATATAAACATCAGGTGAGGAGAGAGAGATTATAACAGGCACAATACTTATCAAAGAAACCAATAAAGAAGAGAATGAGAGTAGCACCTTTTTGAGGCAATTACTACAAAAATGTAGAAAGAACCAAAATGATATAGCTCATTACAACAATTCAGATGTTGTAGTTAATCATATCGTCAATTACAAATATTCAAACGCTGTTTCTAACGACATTGTCAAACTATCACGGCCTATTGTTAAATACAAACAAAAAATAAATCAACTGATCATACATTCGCGACAATTGCAGGTAAATTTAATACAATTTAAAATATCAAATTATTTTTTATATTTTTTAAATAAGTTATATCAAATTGTGAAAAATAACAGTCTTAGAATTAAATGTAAAAACGATAGCGACCTAGTTAAACTAAAAAACAGCTCTTTAATGATAAGAGTAATGATAACAACTCAAATAAAAATCCTACACTTGGCATTTGCAACATAGAAAATTCTTTACCAAGGCGCAACTTGAAGATGACATCAAAGTCGGCAATTTTACTTTGCCCAACCACAAATGTAAAATTATACAGCTACAATGTTTACTTTTTCATTACTAATAAAGTAATTCTCTGAAAATTAATCATTAACAAAATCCATTCCGAATAATGAAGTATTTCCCGAACGTACGATTGCTAGTATTAAAATATTTATTGGGAATTTGGATCATATTCCGTAATAAGACATTATACACCCCCACGTTAGTAGGCCAGAATCACTACGGAAAAGATCGGGATAGACTACGATGGTATAAATAGGTTGACGTACAGGAAGATTTCAGTTCAGCAGATAGCATCCTAGCGGAGCATCTTATCGAGGTGTGAGTTTATTGACTGTTGAAAGTAAATATTGTTGAAGTAGCATGTATTCTGATTTATGTCGATGAAAATAGGGAGGATCGTATTAGATGTAAAAATGGTTTTGAACCAACGGAGTCCATATGATTTGGTGTGATATGTCGGGTTTGGTAGATTTTAAAATTACAATTTATTTACAGCAACTGCTAGAAGTATGGAATAGGCTGCGTACTAGACTAGCAATTATACTAAACATATTGTGCCTACGTACGTACGTACTGCGAGATTTCTACATAGGCACAATATTGATACTATTTTCAATACCGACAGAAAAATTAGGACGGTGTTGAGGAATCCGAAGACGAGGATCTTTTTAGAACAACAGGGAGTGTATGAAATTCCATGTGCAAACTGTCACGAATCCTATGTTTGACAAACTAGCAGGCGAATTCCGCTTACAACTCACTTTCATGTACATCTGCATCACCAACGATCGGATGCTCGCAAGATATTAATTAACAAAGTAACAAAAATATAATCTAGTGTCTTCATCAACGAGTATTTATACGTATATATGTAAAGACTACTTACTGTCTTTTATTGCAACTGTGTCTAAATTTTCGAATCAATCTATAAATAACTTTCAAATATTTTAAAGATTTTGTTTGATCAAAAAATGACTATTATATGCATAAAATTATAAATTTACAAATTTGGTGATTTGAAATAAAAGAATTGAAAAAGGTTGCAATATTAATATTACCACAAATTTCAAATGTGTTTGATTAATTACTGTCGGTTTATCCGTTGACTAATCACTCTCATTAATTTTTCACAGTTCAGTGAAATTATTTCATTTCTAATAATTATGGTATTATCAATTGGAAATGACAATGTAAACAGAAATTAGATTTTGAATTCGAAAATTTAATTGCAATAATTACAGTATTTGTCATTTATCGGAAATCTACAAAATTAAAATATGTTTTATGTTTGGCTCATTTAGATTTATCCAGTGGGCGTCGATAAAACAAATATATTTTTTCTCGAAATAGTTTTTTTATTTATTGGTCGTATATAGACATATAAAATTTCTATTATAATTAATGTGTATTTCAATTGAACAAATTAACGACTCATTCAGGAAAGATTATCTGAGCTAGGAGTATATAATAAGAGACCTAAAATGAGGCACATAATCGTATAACAGTCAGAAATATATGAGGTCCGCAAAACTAATCAGTTTTTGTTTGTCAGTTTGGTGTTGATTAGATTTCAATCGACAAAAATTTAGAAAAGCTGTCTTACTAAATCTCCGCACTATTTCCATAATTTCGAGTAACATAAACTGACTCTCCGAACATTTTATTGTTTTGATGTCTCAAAATCATTCCCTTGCTGTTAGAAAATAATGGATGGTTTATAGTTTAGAGGCGCATGTTGTAGGTAAATTTCAATCAAAACAAGATACAGACAGACGTACCTATTTAGTAGCAATGGTAGACGAAAGGATAGTAGGAGCAGACCCTTGTAATGCAATTTGTGATTTTTTTTAATTTAGAATTATTTGTTATTTACTGATTTATTTAACTATTATTTGTACTAGTGAGTGTTCTGTAAATTTTCGTATGTGAAGATGAAGGTAAAGATATTTACCGAAATATACTTGACCTGTTCCAATAGTGCCAACCCTGTGAAAATTTAATTTTCTTTTTTGCAAAAAATACTAACGTTTATTCTTGCTTATGATAAAAAATATCGAATATATTCAAGAGAAATTATGCATCAAGTTTACAGGGTTCCTAAGGATTAAAAACCATGTCGTGTATATAGTTAACTTTTAGTTATTATTTTATGGTTTCTAATTCAGTGGACGATTGTTGTCATGTGTAAAAGCTCATAAAAACTGCAATAAATGCAGCTAAACACGGCCGATTTTTTTTTATTTTTACAAGGTTGACACCAAGGTGTAAGATATCCAGGTGCACCGAATCGTAGCGAAAGCACCGATGGTGCCACCATAACAAGTGTACCAATTAGTTGTTCAAAAGATTAAATAAAATGGAAAATATCGTAAGAATTAAATGTGGGTTAGTTTCTTACATACACAAATATTATTAAAACGGTAAAGAGTGTTATAAATTTGCACATTTTTTAAAAAATAACTCTAATACCTCACGCCATCTGGCGACGAGGGGTTGTTAAAAGATAAAGAGTACAAGAAAGGTAACTTGACTTCAACACAACAACGAAAAATAATAAAGGCAGACCATATATATTGTTCTTGTTTTTGAGAAACTCAACTAGCACTGAAACATGAACTATTACAGTAGGTTAGATTGTCTTACTATAAATACAAACAAGAATCTGTTTTAGAAAATAACAACTAGAAGCTGTACTGGGCCTGGACGAACATCTTTACCAACAAATGCAAAAAGCCGTCCTTTTAGGAACAGCCCGGACGGTCAGGAAATTCATGGGAAACTGCCGCCACGACTCCAACCACGGGCCTGAGAACCTGGCAAGAGCTCCCACAGAGCTAAACTCTTTTGATATCTAGGATATCTGGGGTTTAGTGAATTTTCCCCTAAAGGCACGCCATGCGTCCCCAAGTCGGGAATAAACTAAATACCCAAATTATGTTCGGACGATTGAAAACGATCCATTTTGTAGGCTACGCTTTCAGGACGATTCTCTATTGAGTGCTTTTTGTAAATACCGTTGGAATATATTGACACAGTGTTGCATTTTTATCCTGTCACCCTTACATAATACACAAAGTTATTAAGTTCGGTGAAATCGATGTATATTATGTAATTCTAATTTATTTCCGTTCTTTATAATTCATTTTTGTACTTTTATATTTTTTCATGTGAACTTCGGTTTGAGCGCGTAACGCATTGCACAAAAACACTCCATTATTACTCTAATACAGATACAAAAATGTGTAGATGAGGCTCACAAGCTTTCCGTAATAGCTTTTCTCTTCTGTCAATTTGGCGTCTTTCGTTGTCGTTGTCAGGTAAATAAGCGAACTACGGGGGTTAATTAAATTAATTTTATATTATAAAATATACAGAAATTTATGTTTATGCACTGTTATACCAACTTTAATACTAGTTTTATTAAATTTTATCAATACATAGATACCCTTTTTTGCAGGACAGTTGTAAAATCGTATCGCATACATTTTTCCCTTAACGACAGAAGCAATATTACGTTGTTATTAATGATTTCGGCGAGCTCATTAAACCGACATGTTTCGCGTGTATGACTAGGAAAGCATTCCATTTAACTTGTAGGGCAAAGATGCTTTTCGATTTTAATAATAATTACCAAACAATAGTGAAAGAATAGGCTGTTATAAGTAAATATTTTACTAACGTTAAATTGACATTTTTAGAGCGGGGACGCAGCGGCCATATAATCGGGGGTGTAGGACAAAAGTGTTTTTTTGCGGTTTTTATCAACTTATTAAAAGATTTAACTTTTCAAATATTTTCGAAGGGTAATAATTTGGGCGTCTCTCCGAAATTAACGCACTCAAAAATTTTTAGCCTGTTATTAGTACAAAAATTAACGTTGGCTGTCTGTCTACTATTTGCAATCACATAAAGATAGGTTACTTTAAAGAATTGAAAAAAAATACTTCTATAAATTTAATTTAATAGTTATCAAAAGTAGGTACAAACAAAAACTTTTTGGATAAAAAAGAATTTTGTAGCCATATTTATATATGGAACCGAACAGAATTGCAATATCAGAGTTTCAAGCTCTAACTTTCAAAAATCAATATTTGTTGAAACACTTTGAACGGCATAATCAAGGAATACTCTGTCGTCTGTGGCCTCTAAATTTGGAAAACAATTGTATAATTCATTTTAGAAATTGCCGTCACATAAATATTAGAAACACTATGTATACAACTTTTACGTAGAAAGTTAATTTCGGAATGGAAGCCTGCCAAAATTCGGAAACTGTTTAGAGAGGATGGCCCACCATAATTTCGGCTCATACATCGCGAAAATTTGATTCGATGAAATTGACAATTATCAGTCCTATTTGTGACTTGTATCGCGGAATACAGGTTGACCATATTTAAAAATTAGGTAATTTTTCTCTGAGAATATCTCTAAGGAGTGCTTCCTGTAAAGGACAACCAGTAATTTGGTCATGTTTTTCAAATTGTCTTACTATACTAACTTTGTAACCATTACACATTTTAGATGCTTATTAGTTGCTTAAAAGTAAAGAGAGAAGATCTCATCGGACAGGGAAAATAACAAAAAATTGCCATAAATATTATTGAAAGAACATAATAATTTTGCCCTCTATTTTATCGCTTAATTTAGTGGGCATTATGTTTAGACGGTTTGCGTAGTTGGATAGTTGTCACAGTCTCCTTCGGACAGACAGTCTAAATCGAGACGTCATGTGCTTACCATCTGCCATGCTACCAATCATATGTTCAAAATCAGTTCGGATAATGTCACAGATGAAATACGCTATCAATTCAGATATCAAATCCAAGTTTATAGATTTCACAGTGCTTTCGAAAATCAAATTAATATTCACATTGTAACATAAGCGAATGTGAATTCGAGGACCAGGTCAATACCGGTTTGTCACAATAACAAACTTGGTTCCTAATAGTTAAATCAGTGGATGCAAGTATTGTATTTTTTACGCCCCTGTAACTTCCAAACAGGAGAAGGCATGCATTTTGTTATACAGGGCTTTCGTTTCAAAATTAGCCACCCAAAATAACTTCAAAATATCATTAAAAGACAAAGAAAGACAGTAAATACATTAAAAAAAACAAAATCAGAATTAATAAGAAAATTAACTAAAAAGCATGAAGTAATTTTTTACTACAACAATTAAATACTTTTTATGAAGTCGGAGCCAAGCAAAAGTGAAACTATTTGGGGAAGTACATTAGTAAGTTGTACTTTGCAACTTTGCTGTTCAAAATGGCACTGACTTCAGAAAAAGTATTCAATTGTTAGCAAAAAATTGTTACATACTTTTTAGTTAATTTTCTTTTGAAGTCCGTTTTTGTTTTTTTTTTTAAATGTATTTATTTTAAAATTCTAGTAATGCAATGACTTAATTGTATGCAGTTTTCAAACCTAATTAACTTTTTCCATATTGCCTAACATTTGGAATTTTACCATCATCCAACCTCGTTTACTTTTGAATGGAATAACTTATTTTGTAGATAATTATATGCATTAAGAAAATTTTGTATTTGATTCTAACTTAGATGGATCCACTATATTGTAGACGACCTGAGTATCATCAATCTTTACTTCTCTTAATTATACTGACATTCATTTAATAGTCTCCCCTCCGCGGAATCTTATAATAAATCTTTATATAGTTTTAATTGATATAACATAATAGGACGCAGTTTTTAATTATAATTAACTTTGTCGGATAAAAATTTGAGCTGTTAAAAAATAAAGGTACTAAACTTAAACAAAATTTATATATCAAAACTAAAACACAATTTGGAAAAGTGACATGAAGAATTATTATACAATTATTAGTGGCATAATTAGATGTATTTTATAATTCTTGTTACCCATGTTTGATAAGATTTTTATATATCATGCAAAATAAAGGAATTTTATTTTTTTTAAGCAAAATTCATATTTGCTGACAAATTTTGTATACAGTTGAAAAAGTGACATGTAATGATTACAGTATATGGTTCCGACAAGGCAAATATTCTTATGAAGAATATTTTATTCTCTAAATATATTCATAAGAACGTTTTCCGTTTGAAATCACCTTTTGAGGATACACTGTATATAGAAATCAACTGAGAACCTCCACCTTGAAGTTAGATTATTATGATTACTTTCCAATCAATTTTCAATTTATTACAATTTTTAATAATGCAGCACAATTGGCTGCAGTTTTCAATTCTAATAAATTTTGCTTGATTACAATTTGACATATTATAAAAAATATGGATTTTGAAACCTAGTATATAGTTGGAAAAGTTACAGAAATACTTATTATACAATTTTTAGTGCAATGGCATTAGTAGATTCAGTTATTAATTCTTATTACTTCTATTTGATAACAAATTTAGATCTTACCAAAATGAAATCTTTGATGACAAACCTTGTCTACAGCTAAAAGTGACACGGAAAATTACTGTTTACATTTTCGACCATGTAAATCTGTTTGTGAAGAATATATATATTTTAAATTATTAATAAAAATAGATCGTTGCTTTATGAATACACACTGTATGTACATATTAGCTAACATTTATTTTGATTAAGTCATCTTATTTACAATTTACCCCAAGTTCCGAACAGTTAATACCAGCAACTCCATTAAAGCTTACTGTATAAAAATGTCTTTAAAAATATTCCCCGATTTCCCCGATTTTCTAAAAAACTGTACAAGCTATGTTATTGAAAATCAATAGGGTACCACTTCGGGATCCCCCGGATCTTTTTTAATACATTATACCTCATGTTCCAAACAGAAAATTGGTCGATATTTTTAACACCAACGATTCCACCAAAGTTTACTGTATAAGAAATTCGGTAAAAAAGTTTTTCTCGATTTTCTAAGAAACGGTACAAGCTATGTTATTGAAACAAATATATGGGATCTCTTCCGGATATTCCGCAGCTAATTCAATTTCTTTCCAATTTGTCCCATGTTCCGAATAAATTGTTTTCCATATTTTTAAAATCGGCACCTCCATCAAGGCATAAAGTATAAGAAAATATGTAAAAAGTTTTTCCCCATTTTCTAAGTAACGATACAAGCTATGTAATTGAAAAAAATGAGGGACCACTTCGGGATATCCCGGAAGCAATCCAATTTCTTTTCAATTTGTCCCATGTTCCGATTATTTTTTTTTTTTTTCGGTGAACAAACATAAGATACAGACGAATTGAGAAGTCGGTTAAAAAACACGATACTTTATATTTACGGGGGCAAATATCACTTTTAAAAGTCTTTTGACACATCATTTCATAAAATCAGATTATTTTTTACAGAGTAATGACCTAGAAACCGTAATAAATTTAAAAAATTTAATTGTAATTGAAATAACTGAAGCTGCACAGGTTGAGATTTTATGTCATTTTGCATTGGATCCTCAAACACCAATACTAAAAGTCTCCAGGTTAACAAATATTTCCGTAGGCCCTGTGCATAAAACATTAGGCAAAATTAAATTATCTACCTACAACATCTTGCTGAGGATGATTATGACAGAAGTTTAGATTTCTGCGAATTAATGACTGAAAGAGCAAATGCAGAAACTACTTTTATTAAAAAAAATTGATTTTCTGAACGAGCAGACTTTTTTTAAAAATGAATTTGCCAATTAACATATTTGTAGATACTGGGAGAATACCAACCCACAAGTTTCCCGTAAAGAGCACAACTAACATCCTCAGAAAATCAACCAATGGGCTGGAATTTTCGGAAATAAAATTGTTGGTCCATTATTCGTGGAAGAAAATTTAATTGGGGAAATATAATTATAGCCGCATCTTTAGAAAACTAAATACATCAAGATGGAACTTTGTTTCTAGATAAAGAAAACCTATTTTTTTTTTAACAGGACAGAGTACCTCCACATTATACCTGGCACAGGCGAAATTGGGTTAATGATCCAATCCAGATAAATGGATTGGAAGAAGGGGCGCTATAGAACGACCAACAAGATTACCCGACCTACCGCTATTTACTTTTTTTATGCGGACATCTAAGAAGTGTGGTGTATAAATCTCAACCTCGCGATATTCCTAAACTTTGACGTAGAATAGTGGAAGAGTGTGAGCGGGTTACACCAGAAACGCTTCAAAAAGTAACACTAATACAATATTAATAATGTAAATTCATACCCGCACGGGATGATCTGGTTTAAATCATTTCAGCTGGGAAGTAACAACCCTACGGTTCCGAGTTATCCGGGTCACCAGGGTCAATTGGTGACACCACCTATGAAAATGGAGCTACGGAGTAGATGCCTCGGAAAAGAGCCGCAGCCTGGGGATCGCCAGGACATGTCTGGAGCTGGCGCTGGAGATGCCAACATGCGGAGGCGGGCCCCTGTCGTCCAAAGAGCTACACCCCAAGAACCCCAAGAACCACAATAACACTCACCAATACGGTCACAGAATCAACGTGACCATCACCAACGGAGTCAAAGAACTCTACCCGCAGAAATTGTTGCGCAGGATCAACAGCCAGCGCTCACTCAAGCGGGACTGAAAAGATAGCGCATGAAATGGACTAGCGCCATGAATGAATTTATAATGCGCACGTTTTGCAGAATTACGAACCTTGGCCAGGATAAGACTGGATATCGCTAACTACTCCATCAAGAATTCTGTCGTGAGTACACAGAGCTTCAAGTAACCGAACAGAGAGTCGCAGATCAATATCGTGTCATTTTGAGAAATGGCCTTATTTCGCCTGATCAACTGGATACAATGAAGAGCAAAGTTGAGCCTGAATTATTTGGTCGAAATACAACAGATCCAGAGCCAGAAACACCTTTGGCGCAAAGAGCGGACGAGACTCAAGAACTTCAACAAGAACAGCCAGCCAACGATGACCTGCTTGAGAAAATCCAAGCAGAAATGGAACGAGCTCTTATAGAGTATAGTGGAACAGATCCATTGAATAGACTAACTCTTCCCAAACTAAGATCTTCTAAGAAACTGGGTATAGTCTTGCAGGCTATGAACAAATTTATCTTGACACACTATGTTTTAGGTGCTAATACGTTAGAGTCGGTACAAAAAATCATCTACTGTGCTGCAATTTCCATCTGCAGAACAACTGGGGCCGCAATAAGACCAAAGCAAGACCCTGCCCAATTTAGACAAACACCTCGAATACCAACTTGGCAAAGAAGGCTACAAGGGAAAATTAATTCTCTTCGGAGACATTGGAAGACTGACCGAGTACCAACGAGGGATCAGGAACAACAGAATAGAAAGACTTGTCAGGACTATCATCGATAATAACCGAATACACTCTCAGTGGGATGGAGAAAACATCACATCTCAGCAGTGTCAGGACACTCTACGACAAAAGCTCTTCGTCTACACAAGTCGATTGAGAAGGTACAAAACCAGTAACCAATGGAACCTAGACTAGAAAACTCAACAACATCAATAGTAATGAAACTCGTGTTTATCCCAGTAAAACGACCATCGAGCAGTTCTGGAAAACACTACTATCTATAACAGTTTCCCATAACTCTAGAGCAAGCTGGATTAATGAGGAGGAGGCTGCATTTCAGAATTGAAATAACATGCAACACCAACTATTTACAAATTTACAACGAAAGACACGTCCAACATAATGAAACATCTCCATAACTGGAAATCACCAGGACCAGATGGTGTGTCGAATTACTGGATAAAGAAACTTTACGCCACCGACGAGAAATTAACAGAACTTATTAATGACATAATTATCCATCCTTACGCATGGTGCTACATACCTCTTACCAAAGGATAACCTATGTACACAGGACCCAGCAAAGTACCGACCAATCACTTGCCTCCCAACCTTATACAAACTTATGACGTCGTGCATTAATCATCGCTTTTTCAGACATTGTGAGCTGAACAATATAATTAACGAACAACAAAAGGGATGCGCGAAAAACTCGATGGGGTGCAAAGAACAACTAATAATTGATTCCGTTGTCTGCAATCAAGCCCGGCTAAAGAAGAAATCTCTACATGGCATATGCGAACTAGAAAAAGGCCTTTGATTCAGTTCCACATGATTGGCTCATTCAGGTGCTGAAACTCTATAAAGTAAATAATCGTATTGTTAACTTTTTAGAATATGTCATGACTACTTGGCAAACCAAAATCTCTCTGAATGAAGCTGACTGTTCGATACAAACCGATTCTATCCCAATCAGAAGGGGAGACTCTCTTAGCCCGCTGTGATTCTGCCTTGCCATGAACCCACTCTCACACAAACTGAACTCGACAATCTTTGGGTTCAGTCTCAAGCACAACAACGTACAAGCATTGAAGATAAACCATTTGTTATACATGGACGACTTAAAGTTGATGGCAGCTACGAAACAAAGCTGCATGATATGCTTAAAGTAGTAGAAGGGTTCTCTAGTGACATCCATATGCAATTTGGCCTTGACAAATGCCGAATTATTTATATAGTTAAAGGCAAAATACAGCAGGGGTCCTACGAAATGGAGATGGCACCGCAATTGAATCTATGGAGGAAGGCCATACTTACAAATACCTTGGAATAAATGCAGGTCCAACGAGTTGATCACACCACCATGAAAAAGGACCTAACTAAAGAATTCTATAGAAGGATAAGACTTTATATTGGCAATCCAAGATCATGTAATTCCAACTAAGAACTATCTAAAGTACATCGTCGAAGACCCTTCTATCAACAACGACAGATGCAGATATGGTTGCCAAACATATGAATCTTTCCAGCATATCACAGGGGGTTGCCAAGCGTTCGCTGCAACTGAATATAAAGAACGACACGATGCTGTGGCAAAAATACTGCACCAGGAACTAGCCCTGAAACGTGAGCTATCACAGTCGGTAAGATCACCCTACTATATATACAAACCAGAATCTATTTTAGAAAATAACAACTACAAACTGTACTGAGACAACACTGTTGCTCACAATAGACCAGATATAGTTTTAGTAGATAAAGTCTCTAGAAAACCAACGTTAATTGACATAGCAATCCCTAACAACAATAATTTAAATATTAAGCAGGCTGAAAAAATGGCCAAATATAGGGATTTAGAATTTCAAATACAGAGACAATTGGAGATGAACAACACTCGAACGGTACCAATTGTTATGTCAACAACTGGAGTAGTAGCAAAACATCTATTAAACAATTTGAAATACCCCCGTCTGGACGAACATCTTTACCAACTGATGCAAAAAGCCATCCTGTTAGGAACAGCCCGGACGGTCCGACAATTCATGGGAAACTGCAGCCACGACGTCAACCACGGGCCTGATAACCTGGGAAGGACTGCCACAGATCTATAGACCCTTTTGATATGTAGTATATCTGGGGTTTAGTGAATTTTTCCCTGCAGGTACGCTATGCGTGCCTTAGAGGGACTGTGCTGCCATACATTGTATGGTCAAGTCGGGATGTAAATATACAGTAAATAGTAATCATTGTGAATTTGTAAATTTAAAATGACATTACTATGTAAAAAATAATCTGATTTTAACAAATGATTAAAAAAAAGGCCTTTAAAAAGAGTTATCACCCTTTTGCATTTTAACTTGTAAAAGTGATATTGAACCCTGCTTAGGGGTTGAAACTGCAGGGCCGATACGTCTAAAATGTGTTTACATGTAAATATAAATTAACGTGTTTTTTGTCATATACTTTTAAAATATTTAGAGTAGCTGGTTTTGAAATGAAAAGCCATAATATTTTTGTTAAATTTCATTATGGATTTAACTGTATCGGTACAGTTTTGTATAGTCGTTTAAATTGAAATATTTAAAGAAGATCCCGAAGTGTTCTCATATATATTTCTATGACTTGTATCATGTAGTTTTTTAGAAAATCGGCAAAAACCAATATATGAAAAACACCATAAATTTTTAAACCCAACGTAATAGTTCTATGTGCATAGCAAGCATATATAGTAGAATAATTAATTTTATTCAACCTATTTTCCGCTTAAATCAAGGAGTACTCATTTTGTTTGTATACCTGTTAACTAACCATTTATATCAAAGTTTTCAATTATGTGACGAGTGGTGGGGGAGGGGGGTTTACTGTCACCCACTCTCGTGGCAATAGAATATTCAATGACAAAATATGTCAGGTCCTAAATTGCTATGCGATGCGACAAACACAGGGTGTTTAGCATAGCAAAGAAAATCATTAGGAAATAAGAGAAATAGTAATAATAATTTAATGAAACACATTGTTGGGTTATTAAATCAAGGCGTACCAATATCATTTTCTTCTTAAAACTGTTAAATGTGGATTTAAATGAATATTTATCATTCTGCATTTAAAGGGTTTTCGGTGTTAACTCCTGTCTATCAATGTTCGATAATCAAAATAAATACTACAAATTATGATAGTTCAAAATAGAACTAAATAGCTGACAACAAAACTTTAATATATTCAAGGAACAACTACAAAGATCAAAATAATTGACAGAACCCAAAACTACACTATATGTAACTCATTCACTGTGTCTACATACAAACTAGTAAACCACGAATTAAAACATTAAAACCAGACTACTAAAAACTACAAAACACCACAAAACAGTAAAAACATACCTACGTGGTGGGCAATAAAAATAAAGAAACAAGTGATTGTTAGCTTTTATGAACCATTACGAATACTAAAGATTAAGTAGGTATCTATGTGTGCTAGATAGTTCTCCAATTATAGCATATAATCTGTAATATCCATATTTCGTATATAACTTAGTTTCCAAAGTAACAGGACACTAGTGCTATGTCAGCTAAACTATTACAATCACTCTAATCCATATGTAACAACGATTAAATACTATTATTTACTTGAACGTCGCAGCAAGATGGAGCTCAGGAGTGCGCAGAAGATTGTTGTATATTTTCCCGAGGTACTGCTGGTGATGGACAATTAAAGTAAAATCAAACTCAGTTGAGTTAGACAGTTTAAGACATTATATCAATCTTCTGCGCACTTCTACGGCCCGCCTAGTTGCGACGTACAAGTAAATAATCGAAGTTTCCATGGACTTCCATCGTCTTGAAATGTTGCAAAACCTTTGGAACTGCATCGTCATCAGATGAATGATGGGAACTTCAGAATACCCGTGATATTTATACCCTTAACCGGTCCTGCTCATTGGGTCGCTTAATCCCCTGTCTCGTCCAATCAGCGTAGCCGGACCTGTTGATTGGTTGCTGGCGATGCGTAGCGGCAGTCCCTCAAGAAGAGGTCTCCAAACGTTTTTAATTTGGACGCTGGGCTCGCTATACAGTCTCCTCAAGGTGTTGTTGCTCTTGAAAACGATTTTGATACCAATTTTATTTAAAATAACCGTAGCATTGCCTTTATCTCCAGGTAAAATCTTAATAGTGCTGTCATTTTTTAAAACTTTAATTGAACGTAATTCATTTTTCGAAATGTTACTTTTTATATGCATAGGTTTTTGTAAAAAAAGACAGTACTATTGAGATTTTACCTGCAGATAAAGGCAATGCTACGGTTATTCTAAATAAAATTGACTACGATTCCAAAATTCAAAACATAATAAATCAACTACAACATAAAAAATTAAATAAAGATTTAACAATTTCTTAGAAAACAAAATATACCGCTTACTTTACAATCACAAACATGAATTTACAGAACAAGAACGTAAAAATCTTACTCCACACTATTCTAAACCGCCCCATTTTTACGGGTTACCTAAAATTCATAAACCCAACATTCCATTAAGACCAATTGCCAGCTCTATAAATTCTCCATGCAGTGAGCTCTCAAAATTCCTTTTAAAAATTATTTCACCACTTACTGGTAAGTCTAACTCTTAAAAACAGCGCACATTTCTTAGAAAAATTATCACATATACAATTCAAAAATACTTTCACACTAGCAAGTTTTGACATTGTGAATCTATACAATAATGTTCCTGTCACCAAAACACTTCCCATAGTAAAACAACGATTAGAACAAGATTCTTTACTATATCAACGCACTCAATTGTCCATTAATACAATAATGGAACTACTAACATTTTGTACCACGAACATATTTTCAACTTAATGATGACTTCTACCAGCAAGATTTTGGCATGGCAATGGGTTCCTGTCTGTCTCCTGCTTTAAGCAACATTTTTATGGGAAAATTTGGAGAACAAACTATTTTCTCAAAACAGATTAAACCTCTGGTTTGGTGGCGTTATGTAGATGACATATTCGTTGAACTAACACTAAAATCAATTATATTAAAAACCAAACCAAAAAACCCAACTCAAAATACAAAAAATTGCATTTCCTGTTTGCCGATGATTAAGGAAGAAATTGCTAATGGTAATGTCCTTGTGAACAACCCAATATCGGGATAGTTCATAAGGTTTTCCCTAATGATTTTAATTGGATCTCTGAATCAACAAAATTCTTTGGTCGCATTTTTGGAAAATGCATCTTATAACAAAGTCGCACCTAGGAGCGCCACATAAAATTCTGAAGATCCCCTTTAAAATTCTTCACATTTGAAAGGAACTTTATAATTATATGATTTTTAGAAGTTTCTGTGCTACCCTGTATATTACAAATAACATTTTCTTAGTTACGTCAGAAATCAAATAATACCTATTGTCAAATATTTTACATCTTAGAATTGTGCCTTTCTTATTGTAGTTTCTTAACCATTGACAACGGGGTCTGACCTAGACCCCGAAAGGTTTGGAATATTCAGCAATTTTCATAAATATGGTGTTATTGAAAAATATGCCACAAATATCATTCAGAAAACAACTCACAATGGGATACAAAGTACCGGCGAGGAGAAACATTAGAAACATTACAGGCAATGCCAAAAAATATCCAACTAAATGGAAATTGTTTAAATAATTGAATTAATAATTTAATATATACATTATTATAATTATAGGTCAGAAATACCATAAGCTACTTGTGCGATGAAAAGAAATGAATATAACTAAAGAGTGTGGAACAGCCAAATGGAATAAACTCGATAACGAATAAAGGAGCGATTGCAGTAAAAAATACTTGGACACGTCGATTTGTAATTTTAAATGCGCATTTTTCAAACAAAAAAAGTGTGACAGTGGCCAAAACCAACTTTCTTGTTTCAAATTCAAGCCCCCGCATATTATTAATTTTTTGGTTTTTCCAGAAAATTCTAGACATAATTCATGTACAATGTCCTACACCTATCTTCAATTGTTTCGGAAATATTATGTGTTTTCAGATTTATTACAATAATTAACATTAAAAAAAGAAAATTAGTTTAATTCACAAATTCGCTACATTACACCCAATATTTATTTCCATTCATATTGAAATAGTAAGCAAAAACCATTCCTGCGTTCCTTTTTAATGTTTTGAAAAAAAAACAGTTATGTTTATTTTAGACATAACTCATAGCCTTAGCATCTTGTTGTCTGCCTGCATGACAGTTGTGCTCAGTGCTAGTGCCATTTTCTCTTCTTTCGACAAATTTCATACAACTCCATTATAAACACTCCCTCATAACAAACTATCTAAATTCTAATACCAACATCGTCGAAATTCCCCACTTATAATGTTATTAATTAATTTATTTTTCTTCATCTTCAAATAAATGTCATTAACCCATTAAAAACGTATGATCCCGCTCTTAGCAACTCATCCCGGAACACTCGTAGACGTCAAAAGAATTCTAACCAACCATTTAACCTAAAATAAATAGACATCAAAACAAATCAATTCAAAAAATTAAGCGAGAATCTTTTCCATACGAAAAACCCAATAAGCAAATCGCAATAACAAAAATGCTACAGAATAAAAACAACGGTTTGTTGTTTATATTTAAAGACAATTTTATCACATCCGCTGGTGTTAATATTTGCAATCAGTTTTCGTTAGAAAAAAAAAACAATTGCTGTAGATAAATGACACATGTAACATCCAGTTTAGGGTATTTAAAATCGTTTTGCATAATTTAAGCCTTTAGATATTTTGTTCGTTTACTTATTCTTTAACGGGTTTGCGGAATATACTGCCAGTTATACTCTGAGACAAAAATATAATGTTAAATTTTCATCAGCGCTAGCTGTCTTTAAGTCTTTGATGTTCCATATACCTTTAGGATTTCCTTTTGCATCTTCCAATTGATAGACACAAGCCGACACTTTCTTCTTAACATAAAGTGGCCCAATGTACTTAGGTGCCAACTTCTTCTTCGAAAAATACTTTGAAGCATTCGAAAATACAAAACTCTTTCGCCACACTATCTGTTTTGGCTGCAACTCTTCAGGTCTTCGTCTTAAATTATTTGTTTTCATAGACCGTTGCGCTACCTTATCTAGCCGTGATCTGATGTCAACAAATGATTTCTTCATGGCTTCCGTTTTAGGTTCCATGTCCTTAATCAAATATTTCCTATCATTTTCAAACAACTCCCTTTTTTCTTAGTCCCTTCCACTGAGTACCATTTCTAGGGCGAAGTTGACCAAATAAGGAGTCTGATTTGTTGATTCATGTATGGTTGTGTTAGTTGCCCAAGTAATCTTCGTCAAATTCACATCCCAAGGCTTGTGGTTCTCGGAAACGTACATTGCTAAGATTGTTTCCAAGGATCGATTATACACCTCGGTGGAGTTAGCTTGAAGTTGCCTAAATATAATTTTAAACCCACATTTCTTGGGCTACTATATTAAAAATAGCATTTGTGGGGTTTAGACCCATACAAGTTACCTTTTCCTAAGCACTTGGAGTTAAGATTTACTAGTTTTAATCTTTGGATCCACATGGTTGACGGGAACTTTCTTTAAATGTTGCAAATAAATAATGAATATCATATCAAGAGGGATACAAGATAGAAATGAAAAAGTGTGCTTCTATATATCTGTTATTGAGAATCATTTCCAATATATATATATATGAAAACCATGTTAAGTCCAAGATTGGCAAATTTCAGTTAAATATGTTAAGTTATTTAACTTTTCATGTTAATTCCTTTTATTTTTTTGTACACTCCCAGTTTCATGAAATTTCTTGACAATTCTATTTAGTTGTTTTCTGAACGTTCCAATAGAAATTTCCGCATGAGTATATTGTGCAATAAAATGTTCAAAACACGATTGTAACGAATACGTCCATGACCAATCATTGTTTAGCACAGGACTACGAAAATGTGCTATTACAATAAAAGTATCCATTTGCACAGAAAATGACATTGTATTGTGTTGAAAAAGATAGTTTTATTTACAATAACAAGGTGTATAGAGAACAATGTATAATTGCGAAGAAATAAAACTAGTGAGAAGGTCCCCAAATATCATAATGCCGTATTGGCACTTGACATCTCGAAGTAAATTCAAGGGTCTACAATAGATGAACTGAAAAATCCCCAAAAAGAAGGGAAAAGCAGGATGCCAACTCAGTTTTTTCCATCTTCTGTACCTGTTAATACTGTTACGAGAATTCATCCGACCGCTGGTGCAATCGGCCATCAACCAATTCATGGAAGGGACATTATTCCGATAAATTCTGGGAACCCGAAATGTTTGTCTCTCAACAGGCGCACCGCTGCCGTTACTGGGAATTCCCTTAAAGCTTCCAGAACATGAAAGTGTTTTCCGATGGTTCGTGGAAGTACCAGACAATTCCAAGATAAATATATAATTAAGAAACAGCTGGCGATAGGAAGCATTCAGTTTTCATCGGTCGTATTGTACAGTTAAGATAAAATGTAAGTAGTAGTTTCTGTGAATATAAATTGTGTAAAAGTAGTGGAAATAAATTAGAGTGAGTTGGACTGTGTTTTTAAATAAATCCAAGAACTGAACTGAACCCGAGTGTGAAACATTACAGTGGTGTCAGGTGTGGGGTGAATTTGTGACACTTTTAGAAGTGGAAAATAAATAAACTAACAATGTATAAAACAGTGAGTTTGGACCAATTGAAAGTGACGGACTTAAAAAAAGAACTTGAGGAAAGGGATTTAGAAATTAGTGGAAAGAAAAGTGAATTAGTATACCGGCTACGAGATGCTCTAATAAATGAAGGTAACGATCCCGATACTTATTTGGTTGAGATTTTTGGTACTGGGGACATGAGCATGTTATTAAAACAAATGGAAGAAAATTCTATAAACTTAAAAGCGGCGTTAGAAGATAAATTAGCAGAAAATTCTAAAACTCTGGAAGACAAATTACTGAAAAATTTTAAATCCTTAGAAGAAAATTTGAAAAGCATGCTACAGAAAAACTCAGAAATGCTGGAAGAGAAAATATTCGAGAATGAGGCTCGGATGGAAGACAACAACAACAAACAATGGTCGAAGAGCCAGTCAAAAATGAAACGCGTATAAAAGAGCTAAAGCAGACAATGGGCGAAGAGCTGATACAAACGACAGACAAAAGTGAAACGCGGATAGAGGAGCTAAAGCAAATAATGGAGGGTGAGATCAGCAAAATAAAAGAACAGGTAGTCACAATGCAAAGAGGAGAAACACAATCAAAAATTGGCCTCGAGGGGACAAGACACAAAATGATACCTCCATCCAGCTAAGCTAAACGGATGGTCGGCAGAGGCGAAGGCAATCGCAATAAGCCTAAGCAATAAGCAAGAAGACTACGAACAACTGGCCAAACATTTAGAACTGAGGTATGGTCAGACACATTTGGAGCACGTCCACCACTCCCAATTGAAAAATCGCCACCAGAGATCAAATGAATCCCTACAAGAGTTTGTAGCTGACATTGCCCGTCTGGTTCGCCTTGCCTATCCAGCCACACCGGAAAATGTAATAGAAAGTTTAGCAGTGCAAGCATTTTTGGATGGACTTCGGGACCACGAAGCCAGATAAGCTTTGATCCTAGCTCGACCGACTCAATTAGTGGATGCACTGGCTCGAGCTCTAGAATTCGAGGCTGCGAAAAATACCTGCAGAGGTCAAGCCAGAGTCCGAATCGTTGATGGAGAATCTAAAGATGGCGGAAACGATGAAGTCTCTGTAAGAAAGATAATAGACGAAGTCCTTACCGAGAAAAGATTAGTAGGATGTCGGAAGTGTCGTAAGGTAGGACATGTCCAGAGTCGTTGCAAGGAGAGCAACGGAGTCCAGACTTCCTCGCAGGGGAAATTAAAGAAGGCTTATGTAAAGAGACCATCGTCGACCTGTAGCAAACAAGTGTCAACTACCAACGCATATGTTGCTTCGCTGCGCAACCACGTTAACTGTGTCTTCGTAGATGGCCTTATTAATAGGAGGCAATTTACAATGCTGCTGGATACTGGTGCGACGAAAACAGTAATAAGGACCAACATTATTTTAGAGACAATGATAAAACCAACAAAATGGCAACTGCGAACAGCGACAGGAGAAGCAGCGAAAGTCCATGGTGAAATAGAGGTTGAAATGGTCTTGGGAAATACAGCATTCCTACATCGAGCATTAGTGGCAGACATCGAAGACGGAGTAATCATTGAAATGGATGTCATGAGCTCCAAGGGATTTCAGTTAAACTCCAAAGATGGAATTCTGCGAGTGAATGACGAAGAAGTGGTGCTTCATGAAAAAGATGGCATAATGCTGCGAGCCATCTTAGCAGAGGATGTCAATGTTCCGGAAAGAGGTGAAATCATTATAGATGCTTGCTTAGATGGCAAAGCTAAAGCTGGAACAGTAATGATGTTTGATCCCGAACTTAACGACAGAAATGTAGGCAGAGGAGTCGCACTGGGGAAGACTCTATTTCGGGTCAAGGAGATTGTGCCAGTAAGAGTAATGAACCTGAATCATTACTCGGTTGTGCTAAAGAAAGGAACAACTTTGGGCCGTTGTTCAACAGTTTCCTCTGAAGTCAGAAGCACACAGCATGCAGAAATGCCACCAGGTAAACTATCTGAGGAACCAAACCAGAAAGCAAGATTGAGGGACATCGTTAGAAACTACCAGGATATCTTCGATGTAGAGAATGGCAAAAGAGGACGTACTGATCTGGTGAAACATAAAATTAATACTGGGGATGCTCAACCTATTCGACAGTCGGCAAGAAGACTCCCCCTAGCTAAAAGAGAAGAAGCCGACAGGATAGTCCGCCAGATGGAGGAAGAAGGTGTTATTGAACCATCCAATAGCCCTTGGGCTTCTCCAGTTGTCTTGGTTAAAAAGAAAGATGGTTCGACTCGATTTTGCGTGGACTATCGGCAATTAAACCACGCTACAAAGAAAGACAGCTATCCCCTTCCAAAAATAGACGATGCCCTAGATACGTTGGCTGGATCGAAGATGTTTTCCACCCTGGACTTGAAGAGCGGTTATTGGCAGGTGTAACTTGCTAAAGAAGACCGAGGAAAGAGTGCTTTTACCATCGGCTCAGGACTTTATCAATTAACGGTGGTGCCGTTTGGACTGTGTAATGCTCCAGCAACGTTTGAAAGACTGATGGAAACAGTGTTAAAAAAGATTTCATGGAAAACGTTCCTGGTGTATCTTGACGACATTATCGTGGTTGGAAAATTTTTTGAAGACCACGTGAGGAACCTGGAGGAGGTATTTCGGCGACCTCGAAGTTCCTGACTAAAGTTAAGCCCGAAGAAGTGTCAGCTGTTCCAAGAAGAGGGGCAATATCTTGGGCATGTGGTTTCGGCAGAAGGAGTAGCTGTTGATAAACAGAAAGTCAAAGCTGTCCAGGAAAGGCCAATACCTAGAGATATCCACCACTTAAGATATTTCCTGGGGTTATGCACGTACTATCGTCGGTACGTAGCCGGATTTGCCAACATCGCAAAGCCACTTACTAGACTCACCGAAGGGAAGGTGCAGTACCAGTGGGACGAGGAGTGCCAGCGATCATTCGAGTCACTGAAAAGAGCATTGACGAGTACCCCTGTCTTAAGTTATCCTTTGCCAGATGGGAACTTCGTTTTGGATACCGACGCAAGCAATGTCGGAATTGGTGCGGTGCTTTCGCAGATCCAAGACGGTCAGGAGAAAATCATCGGCTATTTTAGCAAGACCTTGAGCAAGTCTGAACGGGATTACTGCGTTACTTGCATGGAACTCTTGGCTGTGGTAAAGGGGGTAGAACATTTCTACAAGTACCTCTAAGGTAAAAGATTTCTCCTGAATACTGATCATGCAGCACTGAAGTGGCTCTTGCAGTTTAAAAAACCCGAAGGACAAGTGGCCAGGTGGATTGAACGATTGCAAGAATTCGACTTCGAGACTGAACATCGAGCTGGAACAAGCCATAAGAATGCTGATCCCTATCGAGGAGACCATGCCCTAATGATTGCAAACATTGTCAGCGAGCTGAAGAAAACGGGGCTGTTCTCTGCAGAACTACTGCCATCGGTGACCATTGGCAATCTGCGCAGATCCAAAAAGACCAGAAACTAGATCCAGATTTGAAAGAGGTTATCCGGGGGAAGGAAGAAGACCGCAAACCTACGTGGCAAGAGATTTCCGATACTCACCAATCATAAAGTCGTACTGGGCTCAGTGGAACTCCCTCAACCTGGAAAATGAACTTCTCAAGCGCGTCCTGGAAACTCCAGAGGAGGGAAACGACAGAAAATAGATTGTAGTTCCCAGAAATAGGAGACCAGAGGTTTTACGAGAAATACATGATGGTACAACTGGAGGACATCTGGGAGTAACGAAAACCCGGGGGAAGTTGAGAGAACGCTTCTATTGGGTAAACTGCCAAGTAGACGTTAAGGAGTGGTGCCGGAAATGTACAGTTTGTGCAGCAAGTAATGGGCCTGTGAAGCGACCAAAAGCTCACATGAAGCAATATAACCTGGGCAGTCCATTCGAAAGAGTAGCCATTGATGTTGCCGGTCCATTTCCTGAATCCGACTCTGGAAATAAATAGATTGTGGTGGTGATGGACTATTTTAGTAAATGGGCCGAAGCGTATGCCTTGCCAAATCAAGAAGCCTTGTTCAGTCGTTTTGGTGTTTCCTCGGAGTTGCACTCAGACCAAGGTAGAAACTTCGAGTCTACTCTTTTTCAAGACGTCTGCAAACTCTTGAAGATCAGTAAAACACGGACGACAGCATTACACCCTCAATCCGACGGAATGGTAGAACGGATGAATAGAACCATTAACCGTCATTTATCAAAGGTAGTCCCTGACCACCAAAGAGACTGGGACCAGTTGCACTTATTTCTAATGGCATATCGTTCGTCTGTGCACGAGTCCACGGGTCAGACCCCGGCCAGTATTATCATGGGTAGAGAATTAAGACTACCATGCTATTTGAAGTTTGAATGTCCCCCAGAAGAAGAGACCGCAGGTGAAGACTATGTCAGCCAGCTTCGTCAAAAGATGAACGACATCCATGAACGAGTCCGGTTAAACATCGAGAATGCCAGTGCCCGAATGAAGGAAGCCTGTTTGGTTGCATAACCCGCAACGTTGTCGTGGATAGTCGCTCAATCTACATAGATCTTGGAAGGGGCCGTACCAAATTGTGAAGAAAATCAACGATGTTGTCTACAGACTAAAGAAGCTACCTCGGGGAAAACCAAAGGTCGTACATTTCAACAGGTTAGCCCCTTATGCCGGAAGTCATGACAGCGAAGATGACCAAGCCCAAGTCCGTAGCGTCCAACCACCCGATGAAGAGATGACCTTCGAGCAGTTTATGGCACTGTACTCTGATGGGCAGAAAGTGCAGCACGACGTAACGAGAGAGGAACCCCGAGACCTGTTTTAGGTGCCCATACAATATGCCCTGGCTCATTGGGTGGCTTGAGATCTCCGGATGTCCAGAGGAATAGCCAAGGTGTTTGCCAAAAAGTACGGCCAGTTCCAGAAGCTACGGGAGCAAGATCCAGTGGCAGGGAGAGTCCTTCATCTCGAAAATAAACAACCAGTGGGTACCAGAGACATCTTTTACTTGGTAACGAAAACATTCTCGCAGGACAAGCCAACATACAGCGATCTTTGGAAGACTTTGGTAGAATTAAGGAATGTGATGATGGAGAAAAATCTGATGAAATTGGCGGTCCCAACGATAGCCTGAGGGTTGGATGGACTGAATCGGAGGGTGGTAAGAAGTATGATGGAAACAATCTTTCGATTCAGTGGCATCAACATCCTGATATGCTGTCTCAACATTCGCAGCCCAGGTTCGAAAACCGTTGACTGCTACTTACACCAAACTTCCCGTTGTCGAAATGGAGAGTCCTGCAAATATCGTCACACCAGGAAGGATTCTAGGACATTCCGGGACGAAATGGTCTTAAGGAGGGGGCAATGTTACGAGAATTCATCCGACCGCTGGTGCAATCGGCCATTAACCAATTCATGGAAGGGACATTATTCCGATAAACTCTGGGAACCCGAAATGTTTGTCTCTCAACAGGCGCACCGCTGCCGTTACTGGGAATTCCCTTAAAGCTTCCAGAACATGAAAGTGTTTCCCGATGGTTCATGGACGTACCAGACAATTCCAAGAAAAATATATAAATAAGAAACAGCTGGTGATAGGAGGCATTCAGTTTTCTTCGGTCGTATTGTACAGTTAAGATAAAATGTAAATAGTAGTTTCTGTGAATATAAATTGTGTAAAAGTAGTTAAAATAAATTAGAGTGAGTTGGACTGTGTTTTTAAATAAATCCAAGAACTGAACTGAACCCGAGTGTGAAAATAAAAACATTACAATACTATTGATAATTCAATTGTACGGTATGGATGTATTTGCAACTTGAAACTTGAGTTGACCGGTACATGCACACGTGCCCATTGAGTAAAATAAATGTATTATTAAAACTATAAATTCTGCTAAACCCATAAATATACTATTTTTCAGACAAATTTAATTTCAGCAGTTCCCTTTTATATGTTCAATCACAATATATTAAATTTCCTTTTCATACTACGAACTTTCTTAACAGACAATTGCGAAATCGCCGAAGAGAATTTCAATTCCAATTTTAAGTCTGCAAAAGTAGAACACGACGTCTCAAAGAAAATTATCCACTTTGGCGAGTTAGCACAAAATCTAACAAGAACCTTCAGTTCCTGCTGTTTCCCGTTCGGCACTAACATAAAACAGGAAACTAAATGTATGGCATAGAATAATTTACCCTTTAAAACTTTATGTCAGCATAATATTATGAGATTATTGAAGAGGGGTTAAACGCGCTGACTGTAAGAGAATACTGGGGAAGTTTTATTGATATCCATTGCCACGTGTCTCATCTTGTTGATGTTTGGCGCGGGACCATTAAGGAAAACATTGCGTGAGAGTCAGATATACTGAAATTAAATGGCGTTCTGTTCAAACAACCGATGGAAAGAATAAAATATATTTGGTATTTAAGTTATTACAATTAGACCATCGAATGGAAATTATTTTTGAAAATAAATAGATTATAGATCTTTTGGAAACGGTGGGTCCTCTGGAATTTATTAAGAGTTTTTTTTAAATTGTAGCTGAAACTAGTATATGTCAACGTTTGAACACTTACTTCCACTTTGAAAAATATTTCTTAGGAATATAGAAGATAATTTTATTTCATAACGGAAGGATAGGTGCACCATACTCAGTTAAAAATTCAGTGTTTGCACACAAGTAGATGAAATGGAGTCCACTATATTCTAGGCTAGCTGTTTTCCGAGAGATAGACTTAGTGTACCATAAAAACAAATTGCAAACACAATTCACTATTTGCTATTTCTAGGTAACGAATTGCTGAGGTGCTTTATACAAATCCAATTTAAACAAATAGTCCAATTTTATTTCAGTCATTTTCGTTCTAATTTTTTTACAACTGCACCTATTTGTCTGAAATTTTCACAGTTGATAGAAAATTACCCAAAAAACATAGATTATATGGTGCCTGGTGTGGTTGAAATTTTTATAGTCAGAATAACCCCGGGTGTTGATAGAGAATGAAATTATAAACAAACAACGTCATTTTACGATTTGTCGGTATATCAATACTTTTTGAGTTATTCGCACTTGGAAAAGTATACTTTTCGTTAAAAAAAGGTTTTTCAACGATTTTTTAAGGAAAACTCAAAAGTTAAGCCGTTTACTAAACCAAAATAAAGCTTATAAAAATACAATGAGATTGCTTTTTCATTGAGCTTTCTAAATAAAATACTAAGCGATTTATACTTGGAAACATGACTTTTTATTTATGGGGGTACTATACTCCATGTATTTATGGTCAAATAACGAAAAATGGAAACCTTTTCTATAAAAACTCTTTAAAGGGTTTGTAAAAACCTTTGGTATGAGCCTTGTTAAAAGTCATTTCGACATTTCGATTAAAACAAAGTGAGATGTGATGAAATAAAGTAGGATTACTCTAATTTTTGAAGAAATACCGAGAAATTTAAGTAATTCAAATGTAAATCTTCGTCAATTCAATTAAATTTTTTTATGTTCAAAAGTTTAGCCTGTTTAGAAGGCGTATTGTTCGAAAATATCATGCTTAAATTCACACAATCAAAATCACAAAACATTTCATTTTTCCAGAATAAATCTAAAACAATATAAGGTACATAAAAAACGGTCGATTACAAAAATTAGTCTTTGTTCTTGTCAGATTCAAATTTGAGTTAAAGCGTGTGAGTCATCTGGAAGCAGCCTTTTGGGCCTTCACTATTAACAAAGAGTAGTAAAAAAACATTTACTAGAACAAGAAAATTGGTGCTAATATTTTTTTTTATCTCGCAGCATTATTTTTTGTATACATGAATGCTTTATTCCTGACATATTTGACTGTTTTGGAGATCATGAAGTCTTCAGATGTCAACTCAGATAATGCATATTACATTTTAGGTGTTAGGTTTTTATGTTAACATAAGCAAAATAAAATATAATAGTAAGATGATGGTAATTTTACATGGATATTTTGTACTTATTTTTATATCTGTATGTATGTTTATGATGGTTATGTTTAATGTCGTATTTGTTTCGATATGTGATGTTATGATTTATGTTTAATTATTTAAATTTTTTTACTTAAAACCTTTTTTGTTTTATAATTGTGCAACTGCATGTAGATAAATAAATAAATACATAAGTAAATAACTCTACTGTTATCGTCACTAATGCCTTTGCGGGAATCTAGCGCCTATTGTTCTCACAATCGGGCAAAATCTTTAAACCCCTATCAACAATCCCCAATATAAAGTTCTCACGTCGCTTGAAGCCGCCAGGAGTTTGCTGGTCTTGAGATACTTACGGAGAAATTTGTATATTCAACAATAAACCCTATTGGGGTTACAGTAATAGTAACACTAATGGGGTAATTAGCAAATGTACATCTAAAACAAAGAAATGTTATTATGCCACATATCGTGTATACATGGATCATAAAATTGATTTCAAAACAAATATTTAACAAACAAACTATTAAGATCTACAAACCACTCCTTACAGTATTACTTATCGCTTTACACAGAATATATATAATCATTGTTCATATTAAGTAGGCTGTGGGTAAAACGTCAAATTAGTATCTAAGAAAATACATTAAGGCAAAACTTCTAAAACTTGCTAGTAGTTATACTTTCAAAAGCAACAATTGTTACTGAAACCCTGTATAATGCTACCAAATCTATAATCAGATTTATTTATTAATTTTTAGAACTTTCTTAAACAGTTAATGAATACGGAAGAAAGGCAGCATTATTTATTAGTATTTAGTATTTATTATGTACTTCAACTATAAAAAAGTTTAAAAATAAATGACACCTTCAAACATTGTTGTGTACTAAATATTTATGAAAGGAAATTAATAAAGTTATTAATTATTTGTAAAGGTATAAATCAACGAAATAATCGGAGAAACAGATTGACCTCCAAACGTCATTAAGTAACACTATATCGTCTACTTAAATGAGAGGATAAAATGACCAATAGTGAAATAGAGAAAAAAACAAAATAATCTTCGGTTCTGCTAATGTCTTTTACCTGATTAGAAAATATATTTTTGATGTATAGTTTCGAGAAAAGTCCTAATTTCGAAAGTCCCTCTAATAAACAACAAATAGTTTAAATTATGACAGAATCAGTAATTTTCCTATTCCAAGAATATATCTTATTAACGGGTTAAAATTTAATCTTGAAACAAAAATTCCAAAATTTAACCGCCCCCCCCCTCCAGCGCTGGCTACGGGCTTGGGAGGAGTAGACTTAGGCAAACTGTGCTTTTCACGCAGGCCATTGTATGTGGCCCTATGACGTGTTACTTCTGAACAAAATTTGTTCGTTTTACTGTTGATCGGGTTATTAATGTCGTATACATACAATATACTCAGAAAGTAATCTAAATGTCTACTTTTTTAATCATAAATAATTGCCCCTCAAAATATAGTATAAATTAGTATTATGTATAAAGAGGAAAGATGATTGATTTTTTATTTATTAGGATTTCACTCAAAAACTACTCAAACAATTTTACAGAAGGCTACATCTCCTCGTAAAAAAAATAACCCCTGCGAAGTTGTAACGGGTTGATATTGAGTTATATTTGCTAACTGCTATATTCTGTCGTAATTTATTTTATCAGTAGAACTTTACTCTAGGTCCAAAAAGCGATATAAATGATTATGAATACTTGTCTTATTAATTCAAAACTTGAAAAGATTTAAAAAATACAGCAAACTACAATTACTGAGTGTACAAAGTTATGAATATTCTGCTTATAACTGTTAACAATAATAGTAATTTTGTAACTATATTCATTTCGTTGTTTATATAACCGAGAATTAACGCTGATGTTGATCCAGGTTGCTTTCATTGGAACGTAAGTAAGTTGGCCTGGTACTGATGAGTAGGTAGTATATTTTCAGTTAATATATTCTTAATAATAGTCGTAAATGCGGTCAGCTGTGTGTCAACCTAACCAAGCTGTAGTTTACTTGGAGTTCTGCTAAGAAATGTTAACGTACTATTTTAAAATATTAAATCAATATGCGGAGTCCAAGCAAGTCGCTTATAAAAAATAAAAAATAATTGTTAAATATTTGACAAATTTGTCTCATTCAAGGAACGCCTGTTCAGTTACTGAAACCCAACCTACTTTGGGGAACTCAGGTATTTAACAGAACTTAGAATATGTAACTATATTAAAAATTGAGAATAAGATGAGAGTCTTCTGAAGGTCTACGCTTATAAATTGGTCAGTATTGTAAATCTTTGTCAAAAATTATGTTAACGTTGAGAAATTCAGTGGTGAAGACACAAACCGTTCCAACAGGTAATGAATTATCTCGGCGACACTCAGTTTATAGTCGCGTCTATTGTTTTGCTTGGAATCCTAATAGTTGTTTCAGTCTTGCTCATTTAGGCGCTTGGGAAGGACTCGTATAACGGTATAATTGATTCATGTAGGGAATGATTGTATCAGTCATTACTGTGAATGCAACAACAATTCCTCGTGGGTTAACCGGCACTACTAAGGAGACCGTCAATTTCTGCATTTTTGAGCTTATTGTTAATCGGTCGTTAATAGATACAAGTCAAGTTTTAGATACTAGGATGATCTTGACAACTATATTATTATGTTACTAGTATTACTTGGCGAGACATCTGGATATATAATTTTACTGCTAATATTCGAACATCTCATCAGCGCCGTCATCTGAGAAGAAATTAAAGCGCACATTTCTGTTAGTAACAATGCCCTGTGAATCTAGATGACAGTATTGGCTTTAAATCAAGCTACTTCCACTGATAAATAAGGTGATAGCTTTCGCAGCAATTTTTATTGATTTGATGTTAATTTAAAATAATTTGTTCAAGTGCAAGTTGGACTCGCATACTAAGGATTGCATACCATCTTTGAAATTTGATACCTACAGTTGTAGGTGAATCAGAATACATATTTTTTTAATAATCCAGTTTCAGACAAACAGGGAATGAATGGATTTTCTTATCCTTACCTTAATATCTTTTAAACTCAGATGTTTTAAATTTATAAAAAATGATCCTTTTATTTCTCACATAGTTTTTTTATCTGCTATATTATTTCCTTATTTTCTATAAAAAGATTTGTTTAATTTTGTAATTGGCCACAAAATTAAGATTAGGATTTTCGATTTATTTTACCAATAAATTTTCAGTGAATCCCTATATAATCTTTTGTCTTAATTTTATGAAGATAAATGGGAGAATGAGTCAAATTGTAAATAATAAATTATTAAATGATTTAAACAAATTATTTTAAAAATATAAATAAATTATATTTGTCTTTTCATTTGATACGCACGTTACGGGTGCACTTTATAAAACAGAATTTTATTATTCAACTTTATAAATTACTGTTAGAATTTTTGTTTTACTTTTCTTTTGCTACTTTTTAATACCTTTTAAAAAAGGAACAGTAGTCAATATCCTATATTTTTTTTAATATCTTTTATTCAAATGATTTTAATAATATCAAATATATATACAGTGATGGACAAATGTGTGGAACCAAGCAAATATCTCTGGAATTATTAGAGATATCAAAATGAAATTTGGAAGGTGAATACTGCAGTAGATTGCCTATTTGTTTCCAATTTTTTTTACAATTTTGAGCTTCCTGTTTTACCGGAAGTAATGTCGATTTTAAAATTTGCAATGAAACACCCTATACAGTATTTTAGTTTCTGATGAAACATTTTATTGCAAATACAGAAATATTGGGTTTGATATTGTTTACTTTAATACCTACCGAGATATTAACAGAAAAGTAACTAAGGAAAAGAAAAATTCGATGTTAGCTAAACTCGGTTCAGATTGCATTTACGCCCGATATAAACAAACCGCTCGGTAAGGATTTGTATTTCTATTGGCCAATCGGTGACAATATACCGTCAGAGCCAACAGCACTGCTTGTTCCATAGTCGAATACACGTGCGTTTGTTTAAATCAGGCGCAAATTAAATCTGAATCAAGTTTAGTAGTCCATGAAATTCATTGCAGAAGTGACAGTAGTTGTCAAAATAAGTTTTTAGTTTTTTTTATTTGAACGTAAAAAGATTGCATTGTTTTAATTTGATCGTAAAATGGCCGAATTAAGTGAAAGAGAAAGAATAGAAATATTAATGATGATTGGGTATGGGGAGAGGAAAAGGACGCATCAAGAAGTTTGTGACCTTTTTAACATTGTTCATCCGAATACACTAATATCCACAAATATATATTGTAATGGAATTTTTACTTCGTGGTGATGATTGAACTTTTATTTATTTTTACTTTCAAAATTGTGCACTCTGTAAAAACTCTTCTCTCGATTTCTAATTCATTACTGGCAAGTTCTTGTCCCTGATGCATATTTTCTTGAGTTTCTTGGATTTCTTGTCTTAAATTTCTTTCTAAAGTTTGTATCTTGCATTCTAATTTTGTGTACAATTCTTTTTTTCTCTACTCTATTTTTAAATTTCTTATATTCCCATTAGATTCTTCTGTCTTATTCACTAGATCTATTTTAAATCAGCAGTAGTTTCACGCAATTCTTCCCTTAGATTTCTTATATTTCCATTGGACTCTTCTCTTAAGTTATTTATTGCATTTAATATCATGCTTAAATCCACTGTTAATTCCTGTATTCTCCTTATCGGTGAGTTTACTTGCGCTACTGTCTCCATAACTCTTCCACCATCTTCTGTATCCTTCATTTTCTGGTTATTAATTACTTCCTCAGGTCCCTTTTGCTCTTCTTCTTGGTTTTCATAATTCATTCTTTTCTTGTTTGTTTCTCTAATTATCGCCATTTTATTAATTTTTTAGTTATATATTTATTTAAAATTGTTTCTAATAATATTTTGTTATATATAATATGTTTCTTCAAAATTCGCCCAAATTCCCAGTAATATCAATTCAGAATTAAATAATTCTGATCAAATCAAATCAATAATATCAAATCAAAATTTTTACTAATTATTATACCAATATTAAATGTTATTAAATTTTGTTGCAAATATTTCACACTTATTATTTTGAGAAATAGCTTTTAGTAATTAATCCTTTTAAATAATATTTTATGCAAATTTCAAACGTCATTACTTCCTGGTCTGTCTTCAAAATATTGAGTTCGCCAATACAATTGTAAAAATTTTATTGTGCAACGTTCTAGTGCACCACTGACTGTACCACAGCGTCGTACCACGTTGGGCTCGCCAATAATAATTCTAATGGAATTTTTACTTCGTGGTGGTGATTGGATTTATTTATTTCTACTTTCAAATTGTCCACTCTGTAAAAACTCCTCACAATTTTCTTTTCTTTAAACAGACAGCTCCCCAGCTCTTGAGACTCTTTTTTCTGTAAATGTTAATATGCGTCAATTGACGCTTTGTCAATAAAAAAACTTTCAACTGCCTGAAAATAAAAAATCAATAAACATTACACATCAAACGTAACGAATAAACCAATTCAATAGAACAAATTTCAAAATCCAAATACCAAACACCTTATAATTATTCATAATGAAAGAAAACAGAATTTATCTTAGTTTTTATATAACTTTTTATTTTTACTTTACTGTGACTAGTTTCGGCAAGAGGCTATGCCATTATCACACTAGAGCGAACTGATGAATGAATTACAGATTGTTACAATGTTGCAATTTATACACAAATATACAATGGGTGTTCCTTAAGTATAATGATGGATTATATTTATGACATCAAAATTGGGAAAAACCAATGAAGGTATTATTTTATAACATTGTAAAAAGGTTATTAAATTTTTAGAATACAGACATACTAATTAAAAATAACGGTGGATTAAAGTACGACAGCCTGAAATATTGGGAAAACCCACAAAGATATTATTTGAATACTTGGAAGAGGACACTTTTTTGCAACTCTATCTGGTCATTTAAGATTAAACTCGAGGATAAAGGGTCGTTGATACTATTGAAAAATTGAACTGATTCTAAAATGGTGATTATCGGTTTAAAACTGTGTACGTGAATAATTTCTGAATCTTCTAATTTTGAGAAGGGATGACCTGTTTGTAAGCAGTGATTCGGAAATCTTGAGTTTGTTTTGTTATATCTAAATGATCGAAAATGTTCATCGTAGCGGGTGTTGAAATTTCTGCATATCATACCAATGTAAAAACTGTTGCATTCCGAACATGAAAGCCAATAAACTCTAGAATTTAAATATTTGTTAACTGTTTTGTCTTTGGCATTGAATAAAAGATTACTAAGTTTGTGTTGTGATTTAAAACTGACTGACAAAATTAAAAATTACAGAAATTATTCACGTACACAGTTTTAAACCGATAATCACCATTTTAGAATCAGTTCAAATTTTTAATAGTATTAACGTATTTATCTGTGTTATATTAGTTCTTTTACTAGGGAATAAATTTACAAATTTTGAAAATATATCTGATACTACTAAAATATGTTTATATCGATCTGTTTCTATCAAGTTACTCATATAATCTATTGCCACTACTTGTAGAATTTTTTGTTTGCTCTTATTGACCTTGGGATATTTGCATTCTGAAAATGTTTATTTTTAAGTTTTTAACACATATCGCAGGTTCGGGTTACATTCTTGCACAATTTCAATTCATTTCTGGCATAATTGCTTTCTCAAAACAAATATGTCCATACAAAACATGCAACTTTATTAACACCTTCATAGCCAACATTCTTGATACTGTATACAGTTCCACTCCATATATTTTTATAATAAATACCATCTTCATTTTTCTCCAACTTATTCCTAACCATTTCTTCCCTATTTTCAAATTGATCTCTTCTTATTTCCGTCTACGACAATTCTCCATCCTGGTCTATGAGTATGTTTACTCCCATTTTAATACATTCTTCTTCTCTATTACCATCTACCTTACTTAGAGCATCTGCAACAATATTTTTCTACCACGGTATATGTTTGATATTGAAATCATACTCTTGTATTAATAACGACCATCTGTCAATCATGCTGTTTCCATACTTGTTATTCAATATATCCGTTAAAGCTGAGTTATCTGATTCAATTTCAAATTTGTTTCCCAATAATATAAACCTTAATTTTGTGAAAGTGAACAATATCTTTCGTGTTTCTTCGTTACCCTTGATAAGAAAATATTGGATATTCATTGCCCTCATATCTTGAATTAACACCCCAGCTATTCTGTTCTTCGATGCATCCGTTTGTAAAATAAACTTTTCTTCATACTTTGGTTGAAACATTTTTAAACCTTTTATAAAACAAAACTTTAAATTTTTAAATTCTTCTTGATGTTCTTCAGTCCAAATCCATTTTACATTTTTCTTCAACAATTGCATTAATTTTAATTCTTTCTTGGACAAATCAGGAATTAGTCTTTTGTAATATCCTATGAATCCTAATAATCCTCTTAATTGTTATAAATTCTTCGGTCTAGAATACTCCTGTATTGCTTTTATTCCTTCTTTATCCATTTTCAATTCTTTGTCTTGTAATTTTGAATCCCAATTAAATATTTTTTCTTGAAAGAATTGGCATTTTTCTATGTTTATTTTTAGACATGCCCTGTCTAATTCCTGTAATACTTTTTCTAGATTTTCCAAATGTTTTGTCCGTTCTTCCGAAAATAATAAAATATCGTCCACATAATGTAATACAAATTCAAATTTGTCTGAAATATAGTGCAATGCCTTCACTAACGCTGCGCAAGCCGACTGAGTAACAAATGGTACTACTTTGAACCGATATCAATTTGGAAACCAGTATAATCTCTTGAATTTTCATCTAAAGGAATAAGCCAAAAACTATGTTTCAAATCTATCTTTGAAAAACATTTTGCATGTGTTATTCTACTGAAAATTGAATGGATGGTCAATGATGCTTCATACTGGGGATACTATACTTGTTAATGTTCCTTGCATCCAGGCACAGCCTAATCTCTCCATTCGTTTTCTTTGCCACCACCATAGGATTAGTATAACTAGAATTCGATTTTTCGATTATCCCAAATTTTAACATTTGATCAATTTCTGCATTTACTTTTTCTCGGTATAGAAATGATACTGGGTAGGATTTTACTTTAAAAGTCTTTCATCATTTATCTTTCATCTGGATTTTATGCAGATACTCTTTAGTAACTCGATTATTTTCTTCATTACTTGATTTTTTTTTCTATTAGCTTGATTACTTCACTTCTTGATTCTCTAGGACACATTAACAATTCATCAACCTTAATTTGACTATTTAGTCTTAAATTATTATTGTCATATACATCATCAACACTATTTTTTATCATCATGACTTTCTGCATGTGATTCAACACCAATTCTTATAACTTTGTCCTGCAAAACAATTATTTTTTCTTCAATATTAATATCCGCATCGAGTTTTCTTAGCATGTCAATGCCTATTATTGCCTGGTATGATTTTTCACTATTAACAATTCAAACGATACTTCTTCTTTACCAAATCTACCGTTACATTGACCATTCTATTTACTTAAAATATCCTTTTGTTGTTTGCCACTACTATATTAATCCGTTTTATTTTCAGTTTATTATTTTCTTCAATTTTCAATTTTTTTAACATTACTTCATCTATAAAACTTCCTTCACATCCCGTATCTATTAAGATATTTATATTATTTTCATTCTTGATTATATTCTTATTATTCTTATTTATATATGAAACTGTTACATCATTATTCGCTGGAATTTTGGGATTTAGTTTAACTTCACCATAAATATAAATTAATTCAAAATATTTATTATTTTCTTCTCCTGGTTCCTCAACTTCAATTATATCTTTCAAATTTTGATATATACATTCATTATTTGGTGAAAAGTAGTTTTTTTGTAAAATATGATTTGCGTTACTCATTTTGGTATTCGGCTGCTTTAAAAATCCTGTTCTATCTGTTGTCCTTGTTGTTCCACACTTGGTAAATTAGCAACCTTTTGATTTAGTGCTAATGATCTCTGCTACCAATATGAATTTCTTTACTATTTACTACCAAATTATATCTGCCCCCAATGTGAACTGTTTTATTTGCTTTTAGCTTCCCAAAACTAGATTCTTATTTTGATGTTAGAAAACTACCATTCAATTTGTACTATTACACCTCCACTATTCTTGGATATGATTATTTTATTCAAATTACAATCACTTCTTATCAAATCTTTGAATTTATAAACTTTTCTGACTTTTGACAACAACCGTCACTTCATATCCCTAACAATGTTTACTGCTACGCTTGCAAATTTAGACTCCCTTTTAAATGCTGTCAGTTCTTGCTTTTATAGTTTCTAATTTTGACATAGATCTGCATCATTAAACTTTTAAATCTGCATTTTTAAAAGGCCCTTTATATTCATATATTTAATTCTTTATCTCAACAGATTCCTAAAATAACTTTACTTTTCTTTATAAAACATTAAAAAAATATATAACCGACTTCCACCTAAACTAAAAAGCTAAAAATAATTATAACAAAATACCACTTTAGCAAATAAATAACACATTCAATGTTGTTAGGTACCTATCCAGAAAGTAAAAAATGTAAATATTAAAAGGTGCTCATTCTGTACAAATTAATTACCTACCAGTCTAGTATATTTTTGAAGTCGGTGCCAAGCAAATCTAAAATTCTTCATTGTGTACTTATCTACAACTTCATCAAACTTGAATGATAACCTCCTCGTTTTTGGAAGTCGGTTAAAAATTACAATTTTTATTATGTGTTTTGTGTTCATAATCCCACCTGCTTTTTACATTTAATCTGTACTAAAATTTTAATGAAATTTTCATTAGTGGCACGAAACAATACTATCATCTGATTCCCCGTTCTGTATTTACTCTATCATATGAATTTCAAGGTATCGTAATCATGTCAAATTGTGATTACGATATTTGTCATTGCGAATGCTCTTAATTTTTTATTTTTTAAATTTTTTGTTCAATTTGTGTTCACACAATTGAAAACGAGATCTGATTTAAACCGTGAGATGTTTGGACTTTTGAAATATACAGATTTTCAAGTGGTGTTATTACTAAAAAGCAATACTTATGTCAGCTAATTGCGTTTGCATTGCTTACCATTTTACTGAAAGTATATGAGTATAAAATTCCAACCGTAATATGTACAGTATGGAATAGCATAAATAAAGGTAAGAGGTGCGAAAACGACTAAGGAAACACAACCGTAAACTATCTTGATAAGTAAAGTACTACCCAAATGTAATAGATTCAGAATACGAGTACACTGGAGTAATAAGCAACTCCAAACGTACTATGTAGATACAGATGACGGTCTCCCTTTAAGTGATCGTACAACAAATATAAACACGTATTTTACTATTTATGTATTTACTATTTATAGGTTCTTATAGATTTTTGAGTATATTAGTAAACTGAACATCAAAACGAATAAATGACAAAATACGCATTGTTAACTATTATAAGGTCATAATTTAAATTTTAGGAATGGCCAATATAAGGTATACTACAATTTAAAATGGAAAAGGCAAATATAGAAAGAGATGAAAAATGTTTACTATTTGTATACTATTTTAAAATGACTACAACCGCCTTTTATAATTTTGTAAAATTTGAAAATCGGCTGGAGGGCTGGTGGGAATTGTTTTTATTAGAAAATGCAATTTATTAGGAACCTAGTGAAATACTGGAATTGGAACTGACTGATTGATTTCGTTCTTTAATTGACTAGTGATAGGCCATTTTCTCTTAATACAGTTAGATGGTGAAGTATTGATAATTAAATAAATATATTTCATGCAGTTACCTATCAGAACTAATGTCAGCTGGTAATTTGAAAGCTATGAAATAAAAGTAAAATTAAAAATTTAAATAACTCTTGTATTTCTTGTTCGTTTAACAATAATCATAAGTAGTAAATAGTACAAAAATTCGAGTAGATTATGCTCTATGAGTAGACATGCGCTACTGCTCCGCGACAAGTTAAGTTTTAAGTGGTTTGAAGTAAAATTTATAATTCTCACAAGTCAACTGTGCTATTGTAAACTGTCTAAGAGTTCCATCTAGTAGAGAACTGCAGGTAGATATCAAATAAATAGTTAAGCAATCACAGAATTAATGGCTGATGAAACGTTCTTATCTTTAATATCCGACAAATTAGAACAGAAACTCGGTATTAAAGAGACGCAAAAAAGGTGTAAACAAGGTGACGCAGACCATTGAAGAATTACAAGCAGCATGTGCCAAAACTCTTGGGTGAAACAAAAGCACCTTACTTTACTATTACACCATTTCTGGAATATCTTATTCTCCAATTAAAAATTATAACTTAATATTATTGTTTTTGCGTTTACGTCACACATATAGATCTAAGAATAGCTAGCAGCTTACTACTTTTATCTAAAGTGTTTGAAAAAACTGTTACTTTTGATATAATAAGTACCATTGATAAAAAGTTGACAACTGCATTGGTACTTTTAGACTTTACTAAACCGTTCGACATTATTATTCATGAACTTTTGGCAGCAATACTTAAATATATTTGTTTTTTAAATCAAACTTTGGCGCTTATAAAATCTCATCTTCACAACAGATCTCTAAAACTAGTTTGAAATAATTTCTCTGAGGATGTGCCAATAATGTTTGGTGCCCATCAGGGTCCTATCCTTTGACCCTTGCTATTTATTATATACAAATTCCATATTCTTAAGTCCTTAAGACTCAAGAATATTGAATAGTCTTGCTTTTGCAGAAAGCACTCAAGTTTATTTTTACTTGAAGCCTCAGGATTCTGTTAAGGTCTCTCCTCTAATAATTCATGATATAAATGAAAGTCCTAGTATCAAAAGCGGTAATTTTCACTTTTCTACAAAATTGAGTTAGATACATCTCTATTTCTATCTAACCATATGGTTTGCGAGTATCGAAAGCGGATCACTCCCATTACCAAACTGCAAAGAAACATCGCATGAAGATCAAATCCGTCAATCTCCGGTGGCCGGTTAGAAATCGAGACGACAATCTCCGTTTCAGCCAATCATAATGTTCGCAGCTGTCACGTGATATCGTACGAAACAACGCTGCGCGGTTTTTTCAGATAGCAAAGAATCTATTATTTGCTATTCTTTGCAACTAGTGTGTGGTTTGTTGTCTTTTATTTAAAAAGTAAAATGGATGGTCTCAAAATAGCTGTTAAAAACAATGTCTCGTAAAAGGATCAGAAAGGCCTCGACACGGCAGCAAAATATACGTAAAGAGATAAGGTATGTTAGATTATACATTTCAGACATTTTTTCTGTGGACAATTCGGAAGACAACTAACTTCTACGTGAGAAGGAACGGCAATAATGAGATTCGATGCTTTTAAACGAATTAATAAATCTTTGGACAGCCCTTTGTTGCCTTTCAAACTTTGCTGTTTTTCTGTTGCTTCCTCTTTTCTTTGAAGGCGCTTCACATGTTTTTAGGAACGTTCTCATGACATATGATAGACGATGTTTGGTAATATGTAATACTGTCAGTGTTCTGCAGAAGAAAGAGTTAAGCCGCCATACTTCCGGCTGATTTTCAATACGAAGTACAACCTCAGCTTTACTACTCCTCGGACTGACATGTGTTACACATGTATAGAACTTATTCAGAGATGTACAAATGAAGAAGAGAAGAAAAAGTTACTTATCGAAAAGAACATTCATAAGCAAAGAGCAAACGCTTTTTTCCAGTTGCTGAAAGGAGCTGGGGATGATTTTATAACATTTGATTCCCAAAAGAACCTTATTATCCCTAAGGATCCACATCAATCTACTTATTACTCAAGGCAACTGTATCTGTACAATTTTACCAATGTTCAGGGGACATCTCAATCCAACCTTACCAACAAAAATGTTTTCTCCTTTTTCTGGACTGTAAATGAATTTTGAGAAAGGTTCTCATGAAGTTTCATCTGCTGTGCTGGACAGACTCAATTAAATCCAGTTTGATCTAATTGTAACTGCTGCCAGGCTGATGGCCGATGATTGCAGTGAGCAACATAGGAATATGACACTTATTGGAATGTGCTGCAAATGGTTTTCGGATAGAGCGCCAGAACATATCAAGAAAATCGAAGTGATTTTTTCCAGTAGTATTCCATTCATTTTTGCCTGCTAATAGGGTTTTCGGTAATACTGAAAAGAGGATCAAAAAGTTGGAGGTTATGGGACAACCAGAAACCTATATAGAACTATTTTCCAAAAATGGAACGGTTTTTCATGTCTTACCAAATTGCAACGTATTTTATTGAAAAGAAACGATCTTAAATGTATTGAAACCCACACGAACATGGCATTCTTCTTTCAAAAACACAAAACGATTCTTGTTGAAGAAACGTAAAACTAAAAACGTGTTAATTAGAGGTGAGTTATATTACCAAAATGATTTACAGACCTTCAAAAGTGTTTTAAGAAAAGGAAAAACTCTTCATGATTGAACCTGCTATCATCAAAAGTGATGTCTACCAAGTCAAGATGCTGAAGCTTCAAGATGTTCACAAACTTGTTACAAAACACTTTAGAGCTAGAGTCTCTAGAAGAACTCAATTTTTATGAAACTATTCTTTCTAATGAGATTCCTGAACCAGAGCATCCAGGTCAGAAAGAAAAAAACTCACTGTTAGTATAGCAAGCGGGAAACTGGGTCAGTTTGGTAACCTGTCCATCCGGTTCTCTGAATCGTGTAAGAGAGTCATTGTAGAGCCTCTGGTAATAATCGCAAGAAGTAGCAACCCCTATGGGAGTCATCCCCTATCTTACTACCCTTATTTTACCCAACCCTATCGTATATGAGGTACTAGCGCCAGGTATCAGTAGTCAGTAATATTTGTGTGATAATATTTATATGAAAAAAAAAGTGTGTTTGGTTGAGAATCGAACCTGGGATTTCCGATTCGAAATCACACTCCATAAGCACTAGGCTGTTGTCTGTATTGTTTAAATGGTATATCGTTGGTGTATAACAGCAAGACAACAATTGTGTAATGTCGATTAGCTTTTAGAAAAAGATATTTTGTTTGTGTGTTTCAAGAGCCTAGCCTAGCCTAGCCTAGCCTAGCCTAGCCTGGACTCTATAATAAAATACAAAATAATTCAGTAATCATTTATTTATATTTAAAACAATAATTGACAAAGTTCTCTACATCAGAATATTTCACAAGCCCTTCTTCTATCTTCTCAAATTGTTTACTATTACTTAAACTATATGAAACTGAATTCTTGAGAAAAAGTATTGGTAAAGATACTTCATGACGTTGTAATTTATAGTAGTGGAATTTTCCATCTCGTTCGTCGTGGTAAAACCCATCATAACAATGTTTATTAGATTGTGGTAAAAAATCTGGATCTGTTATAACATATTCAGTTTTCTCTTTTGATAAAATTAAACTGAAAAAGTTTGAACATTTTTTGCATTTCGAAGAGGATAATATTACTTCATCTTCAAAGCACCAGGTGAATAGTATTATACAATCACAATTTTGACAATGGATAAGAAGACTGTTCATCTTGAAGTACAGTGAGTTACTGTCTGAATAATAATGCTTTCACACTTTTATACATAAACAAAACATTGAAATTCTTGATGTGCAAGTTCCACAAAGAGGTCTTTAAGCTGATTTATATTGAATTTGTACTGTTCAACCTTTATACTCATAGATTTGTTTTTCATTAAATTTTCCAAACCATATCTTCCACAATGCATTTGTGTGTTAGTCAGTTGGGTTATGGGATAGTAATTTTGATGGTCATGACCGATTACATATCCAATACTTTGATTTTGGTAATTCTTGATTTCGGTTCCAATATTAATATTTTTATTAGAGTAGAAAGCTGTATACCATCTCAATTCAATAGTATTATTACGATTTATTTGATACAAGTAGAATGTTCCATCTTCAATTGGAAACGTATCCCATTCTACCTGAACATAACAGGGTAAGACGTAACTGCTAATAGTGATCAACAAAATAAAACGTAGAAACATATTGTTTGTTTGTTTTAGAACAACTGAACAGAAAGTAAAAAGTGTGAGGTATTTATATGATTTTTACAGTAATATGCGCATGCGCAAAACAAAAATACATATTTCCCAAAGTGTTTATTCCAATTATATAAAAAGTATACATTTTCTAAATTATATAACAAATTATTATATAAATATTTATTACAATGAAATGATTTAAAACAAATTAATTTCTAAAATATTTATTCAAATTATATAAAAAGTATGCATTTTCTAAACTACATGTCAAATTATTATATAAATGTTTATTACAATGATATGATTTTAAACAATCTTTCATTTCTTTTAAATTCGGATATCCATCTTCCGTTAAGTCAAATATGTTGTTATTATTGTTTAGTAGTTTTTCTTCTTTTCTAATCCTTTTACGTAGACATCAGAAAGTCCAATATTATCTTTAATGTAATCTGTCAAGTTTTCTAAGTTGATGAATGATACATAATCGTTATCATTACTGTTCCGGTCTAATCCATGTTTGTTGTTAGTGAGCCAGTTCATGTGATTTTGGATATTGCTTTTAAAGTTCGATAAATCAAATGGTATTCTTATAAACACATGTTGATAATTTCCAGTGCCCATGTTAAGAATTGTGATTTCCTTACAAATGAAATCACTATCTTTGTATTGAAACCCTTTTGCGTCTATTATATACGAAATTTACCCAAAGCCGACCCTGTGTCATTTCAGCACGACAACAAACGCTTCAAAATAAAAAAATGCGATTCTCGAAAAGGCTCGGCAGCGGAAGGAACGATGTTGATTTCTACTGGAGAATTCTACGCTGGTGATATAAAAGAAGAACGCCACGATCGCCAGGCAGTGATACCGCGACGACTAGCTTATATGAGATTATTATTGTGTTTTTGAATCAGCTGTTTGGATGTAAATAAAGTTCTAGAAAAGTGACAGTGCATATTAGTTTTATGATTTTTAATTGAACCCACGAAGTATATAACATTTGGTGTTAGAAGTGAAGGATTAGTGCAGTTAACATCCTAAATCGATTTATGGAAACTCGTAGTATGGAAAAGATAGACGAAAAAATTGCACACATTCTAGAAAAACGTGACAAGAAGGAGAAACAACATCAAGAAGAAATTCAACAAAGGTTAGTGAAATCTTTTGATGACAAACTTAAAATTGAGTTAGGAAATCTTGTCACTAATATCGATGAAAAACGTAAAATAGAATTAGAAAATCTTGTTTCCACTATGAAAAGTGAACAACAAAATTTAATGGAAGGATTATTCTCGAAATTCGTAGAAAAACAAGATCAAACTGAATTAAAACGACAAAATGAATTTAAATTATTAGAAGAAAAACGACAAAATGAATTTAAATTATTAGAAGAAAAACGACAAAATGAATTTAAAATAACTAAAGAAAAAAGACAAATGCAATTTGAACAACTAATGCAAATAGTAAGACAAGTTAATGAAACAGTTAATGAAAGAATGCAAATTGTTGAGTCTGATATAAAAGAGATAAATGATGACATTAAGACCATAAAAAATACCGTAGACACTCTTGAAACAAAAGTAGATGACCTCAATTCCATCCAAAGCCAGGTAAAAGTTGAAATCAGTTCAATTCAAAACACAGTTCAAGACCAAATCAGTGCCATCCAAGACAAGGTAGAAACAGAAATTAAAAAAATGCAACAGGACTTACAGCGAGGAAAATACCAGAACACCGTGAGTACCAGAGGTACCATTAGTAAACCACCCACATTTGATGGCAGTTCATCTTGGCCTATGTATAAACGGCAATTTGAGGCTGTGGCTACAGCTAATGGATGGGATAATCAAGAAAAATCTACTTCTCTGATAATTTCGTTAAGAGGTCCGGCCCTAGAACTCCTCCAAAGCATTCCAGTCGATGAACAAGGTAATTTCGACAAGATCATCGCCATCCTAGACAAACGCTACGACAATCAATCCTTGAGCCAGGTATACCAAGTCCAACTCAGCGGAAAAACGCAAAGATCCGGTGAAAGCCTTCAAGAATTCGAAGCAGAGATTAGACGGTTAGTACACTTGTCCTACCCAGACCTGCCAGAGGAAACGAAAGACCAGTTGGCCACACAGAGTTTCATAAACGGCATCAGAGATGTGGAAGTACAAAGAAATTTAAGACTGAGTGGCGTCAAGAAAAGTAGTGAAGCTCTACTTCGGGCTTTGGAAGTAGAGGCCGTCATGAACATGTCCAAGCCGAGGGTCCGAGCAGTTTCCTTCAACCAGGAAGAGTCAGAGTCACCATTTCAAGCGCTGCTGGCTGGTCTGAACAAAATATTAGACCGGTCACAAAGAACTGGCACCAGAGGGGCATGTTACCGCTGCGGACGGACAGGGCACTTCCAACGTGACTGCCGAGTAAGGCTACCCGAACGATCACCAACCAGGGGTAGCCAACAAACCGACCTTACCAACCAGGGAAACTCCAACCAGTCAGCATAAGGGGGCGAATGCTGACTCACCATCCACCAGCCCCCAGGACAATATCCATCCGAGGATTTTGCCGAGATAGCGGCAGCCTAGTCATCAGAGGCACCAACAACGGGCGAGCAGTTACCATCACCATCGATACCGGCGCCGCTGTGTCCATCGCCAAGTCCAGGGTTTTGAGAGCATCAGAAATTCGGCCAGTTACCAATAACATCCAGCTCAGAACAGTCACCGGCGAGTCCATGTCAACACAGGGTGAGGCAGATGTCGTGCTACAGATAGGGGACAACATGATCCGGCATAGGGTCCTGGTAGCGAATATTGAGGACGATTTTATACTGGGAATGGACCTAATTAGCCAGCATGGATTTATGTTCGACCCGAGATATGATGTTCTTCGGTTCCTAAATGAGGAATTTGTATTGACACGGCCCGTCAACACATCAGTCACGCCCATAAAAATTGTGGCAAAGTCTTCAGCTAGAATTCCCGGTCGAACGGAACAGATTATTCATGGGCAGCTAGACAGCAATCCTGGGAGCTGCGTTGGAATGGTGGAGCCCGTACACTCAGCTCATGACTACTTGGTTGGACGGGCTATAGTTAAAACTGTCCAACAACGACATCAGAATTACCAAAGGTCAAGAGATAGCTTGTTTCGAGCCAGTAGAGACCATCATCAATTGCGAAGAAGAGTACCAGACGTCGGTGAAGGAGACAGGGCCCGATAAAGAGTTCCTACAACAGTTTGCTGACCACTTGACACACTTGACAGCAGAGAACCAGAAGAAAGCCAAGCAATTTATCACAAAACACTGGCAAATTTTTAACAGTAAAAATGGAACTACCGGTCGCACCAACATCATCCAGCATCGAATAGATACCGGAAAGGCTCAACCCATCAGAATACCACCTAGACGACTACCATTGGGGCAACAACAGGCAGTCGAGGAAAACATCGAGTCCATGTTACAAAATGGAGTTATTGAGCCATCCATCAGTCCATGGTCTGCTCCCGTCGTGCTAGTTTAAAAGAAGGATGGAACCAGCCGATTTTGCGTGGATTACAGAAAGCTGAATGATGTCACGAAGAAAGACAACTATCCACTACCCCAAATCGATGACAGTTTGACCACACTAGCAGGCTCCCGTTGGTTTTCCACACTAGACCTAAAAAGTGGATATTGGCAGGTTGGTCTACACGCAAACGACAGAGAAAAGACAGCGTTCTCCACCAGTAAAGGGCTGTTTCAGTTCACGGTCATGCCCTTTGGGTTATGTAATGCACCCGCTACATTTGAGAGACTAATGGAGTATGTACTGAGCGGGTTAAAATGGAGGCCGTGCTTAGTATACCTCGACGACATTCTAGTCATGGGCCAGACATTCGACGACCATCTGAAGAACCTGGGCGAAGTATTCTCCAGAATTAATAACGCCAACCTGAGACTCAATCCGAAGAAGTGTTCCTTGTTTCAAAAAGAAGTAGAGTTTTTGGGCCACGTAGTGTCCGAGTCAGGAATCCGCACCAACGAAGACAAGATAGAAGCCATCCGTGATTGGCCAGTTCCAAGAGACAAACATGAACTCCGAAGCTTCTTGGGCCTCTGTTCATACTACCGGCGTTTTGTTGAGGGATTTGCCACCATCGCCGCCCCTCTACATCGGCAGACCACTGATAAAGAGACCTTCCATTGGAATCAGGATTGCGAAACATCATTCAGGCGACTGAAGGCAGCACTATGTTCCAGCCCAATCCTAGCCTTTCCTACACAGTCCGGCAAGTTCATCTTAGACACAGACGCCAGCAACACAGGGTTGGGGGCCGTCCTATCCCAGGTGCAAGATGGTGAAGAGAGGGTGATCGAGTACTACAGCCGTGGATTCTCGAAGCCAGAAAGAAATTATTGCGTCACCAGAAAAGAACTTCTTGCAATAATAAGGGCTGTGGACCATTTCCATAAATACCTGTATGGTCGCCATTTCTTAATCCGAACAGATCATGCCGCACTCAAATGGCTGCTGGACATGAAGACACCGGAAGGACAACTGGCCAGATGGATAGAGAAATTATAGCAATACGACTTCAAGGTGGAACACCGTGCCGGCCGGTTGCACAATAATGCCGATGCTCTATCCAGAAGACCCTGTAGAGCGGAATGCAAGCATTGTCTGAAGACGGAACAGCGAGAGGGTATCTCCATCAGGCAGATTCGAGTGCAGGCCAATGAAGACTGGACAACGGAACAGTGCATTCAGGACCAAATGGCTGATCCAGACATCGAACCAATCTTGTCACTCAAAATGAGAGGGGCACCCAGGCCACGGTGGGACGAGGTAGCTAGATACTCCGGCATGCTGAAATCGTTATGGGCTCAGTGGGACTCTCTACGAGTAGACAATGGAATGCTCAAGCGAGTTTGGGAAAGCGCTGATGGACGAGAAACCAAGTCCCAACTGGTAGTTCCGAAGAAAAAGGTACCAGCCATCCTGACCGAAGTACATGATGGAATTACCGGAGGCCACCTGGGCATGAATAAAACCCTAGACAAAGTTCGCCAGCGGTACTACTGGGTGAATTACTTCGAAGACGTCAGAGCTTGGTGCCGCAAATGTGCCACATGTGCCGCCAGTAAGGGCCCGAAGACCCGGACCAAGGGCAGAATGCAGCAGTACAATGTGGGCGTCCCATTTGAGAGAATCGCCATCGATGTCGCCGGTCCGTTTCCCGAGTCTGAGAGGGGGAACAAATACATTCTGGTCGCAATGGATTACTTCAGCAAATGGCCTGAGGCATATGCGATACCCAACCAAGAGGCAACCACGGTAGCGACGGTGCTAGTAGAACAACTATTCAGCCGATTTGGCTTCCCGATGGAATTACATTCAGACCAGGGGCGTAACTTCGAATCGAATGTATTCCAGAAGGTCTGCACGATGTTGGGGATCAGGAAAACGAGAACAACACCATTACACCCACAGTCAGACGGAATGGTGGAAAGATTCAACAGGACCTTGGAACAACACCTATCCAAGGTCGTCAGCAATAACCAGCGTGATTGGGATGAGCATATTCCCCTATTCCTGTTGTCATATCGCTCTGCTGTACATAATAGTACAGGCCTGACCCCAGCCAGGGTCTTATTGGAAAGGAGCTGCGATTACCATGCGACTTGGCATTTGGCTCCCCCGAAGAACCTCCCCAAGACATCGACGATTATGCCGACCAGCTCCGACATAACATGCTGGCAATACACGAATTAGCCCGAACGCAGATGTTGGCCACCAGTGACCGGATGAAGACGCGATACGACCTCAAGGCCAATTCAGTCGGGTTCCAGGAGAGGGACAAAGTCTGGCTGTACAACCCCCAACGGAGCAAGGGTAAATCCCCAAAGCTTACACCCGCCTGGGATGGTCCATACGAAGTGGTCAAGAGGCTGAATGACGTCGTCTACCGGATCCGTCGAAACCCCAAGGCTAAATTGAAGGTGGTTCACTTAGATCGACTCGCTCCCTACCATGGAGGGGATGTTTCTGATCGGGGCGATCAGAATTAAAGGGGGGGCAGTGTTACGAAATTTACCCAAAGCCGACCCTGTGTCATTTCAGCACGACAACAAACGCTTCAAGATAAAAAAATACGATTCTCGAAAAGGCTCGGCAGCGGAAGGAACGATGTTGATTTCTACTGGAGAATTCTACGCTGGTGATATAAAAGAAGAACGCCACGATCGCCAGGCAGTGGTACCGCGACGACTAGCTTATATGAGATTATTATTGTGTTTTTGAATCAGCTGTTTGGATGTAAATAAAGTTCTAGAAAAGTGACAGTGCATATTAGTTTTATGATTTTTAATTGAACCCACGAAGTATATAACAATATTCTAAGTAGATATCAAGTAAATGAATGACTAGAAGACCAATTCATGTTACCTTTATATATGTTGTGTTGGGAGTGGAGGATTTCAAGCTATGTTATTCTTATCTATCCAACTATTATGCTTATCACTGAATCCCAACCATTTGACTAATATCTTATTTTTTGATCTTTTTAATACTTTCTCGACTAAGTACACATCAGTGAATTTTGTATGTTGTAATTGTTCATTGTAAAATGATCCAAGTACGTTTTCATTATGCATATCTTTCAAAAGATATGTAGTAGGATTAGTCAACTGTACTTTTCTCACTATAAAGATCTCAGTTGACCAATTAGGCATGTATTTTTTATCAAAAACCCCTCTAATTTTAGATATTCGTACATGATCTCCAACTTTAAATTTATTTTTTAATCAGCTTGTTTTATTCTATTATATGCCGTTTTTAATAGAAATTGTTCATGTTTTTTTGAGACCTCAGCCGGTTTCATTCCTATTGTCCTATGTTTTGTATTGTTGTATTTCTCAACAATTTTCTGAAGAATGTTAATCAATTTATAATGACCTTGTAAATTGAATTGTTTCCACATAATATTTTTTAAGGTTCTATTCACTCTTTCAACGATAGAAGCTTTTTTCTCACTAAATACAGCATAATGATTAACATTATACTTTTTTGTTAATTTCTTGAAATCCTTGTTAAAAAATTTCTTTCCCATGTCTGTTGCTAAATTGATTGGTTTTTGTTTTTTTTAAATACCTTCCATTGTTCTAGTTATTTCATAACCTGTTTTATTTTTGACTGGTAATGCCCAAACGAATTTTGAGAAACAATTTATTACGACTAGTATATATTTATATCCAGAATTTTCATTGGCATACTGAATCATTTCCACTAGATCTGCTTGAAATAGATCATTAAGAGATTTGATGATTACATGTCGCCTTTTAAAGTTTATTCGTGCTGGTCTGTGAATTTCTTCAACCACTTGTCGTTTTACATCTGTAGCGAAATTGGTGGTCATTATTGAATAATTTGAGCTTCTCTTAATTCTTCAATAATGGAGTTTATCTCATTAGTTACTGAACTATTACCGGCTTGCTGTGAAGCTATAAGTAAACGTAACCGATCCACAAGTTCATTTGGATCATTCCAATGTATGTAATCAATTTTATTGTTATTTACATCCATCAATAATCCACCCAATTTTGTAGGTGTTTTAGATAAAGATGATAATATTTCTCTATATTTTTGCATTTTACTTCCAGCCACTTGTTTATTGGCTTTATAATAACGACGATTAGCATTTGTCATTAGAACGATTTTCTTATAATTCTGTTCATCTTCTACTGTAAAATCTTGAGGATTTTTATAAATAATAATTCATACAACCCTTTAGTTCCTTTGAAACGTTTACCTTTAACAATAATATCTGGTCCATTTATGTTAAGTTGACTGTCACCAATCATCAATTTTTCTGTTTCAGTTAATCTAACACGATATTTATGATCGAGTTCTTTCATTTTTCCTCATCATACATATTATGAATGTATTTCCGAGGCAGTACATCATATTGTTCCAAATAATCTCTGTAAGATTTTTCAGCTATGTCTTCTAAGCGTGATTTGTTTTTCTCATCAGATATATCTTCTAGAATTGATTGTTTAAAGTTACTAGGTTCTTCATCTTCTTCTTTTATACTAAACAATGGTAGAGATCTTGATAATTTTTGTGATACGTTATGAGGTATTTTAGGTGTTTAATAATAAAATATATCATCCTCATCATCATCACCATAATCGTATTCCTCAATTTGTGTGCTATTTTTTAGCGGTGTAAAGTTGTCTCTCTTTTTCTTAAGACTTTGCTTCATATATTCATAGTTTGATAATGACTGGTTGTCATCATTATCATTTGTCGGAATCTTTAATTTACTTTCAATGTTTTTTAGGTGCTTTGTTATGGGTTGAAACAAATTCTCCTGTGCAATTTCACCATATTTCAGAAAGTTTAATTTGTTCTTTATATTTTTTCTTTTAATAATTAGACTTCTTTTAAGTTCAGCATCACTTCTTTTCATTTTGAAAGACTGTAATGAAGTGTTTTGAAAGAGGAGAGTAACAGGTTTTGTAAAGCTGTTCGAACAGTCAACTGCTTTTACCTGTAGCTGTTCGAACAGCTTATGAGATCACTCCCATGATAATTAAATGATGAGAAGGTACCTGTTCGAACAGCTATGTGGTTTGACAGGTAGCTGTTCGATCAGCGAACGGTAAATCAATGGATCCTATTCAATATGTTGGTTGAAATTAAACTCAAAGTAAATCAACAATAAATTTTATTTAATTAAGAATTTATTTAAATGTATATATAATGATCTAATCCCTTCCTGTAGCGACCTCCCTCGTTCATTGCACAATCCTTGAAAATTTATAAGAATCCGTATGGAGTTTTCCAACAAATACCACAAATATATTTAAACACATCAAATGACATGTCTGTTCCAACGTGTTCATTATAAACATGTTTTAAATTGAGATCATCCTGTTTGAATAAAATCAAACTATTTGCATTGTCTTTTATCAAGTGTTTGGGGATTTTGGCATAACTCTGCGTGAGATAGAATGAATCAATATTATAGTGTCTTCCCATACTAAAATATTCTCGAATAACATCTTGGTTAGCACACGCTACATCATCAAATATCATTCAGAGAATTAGGTTTGGCTTTGGAAGGATGTAAAATATTTTCAGAGGCACTGAATGCATAATAACCGATTCCCTTTATTGGTTTCAGTAATTTAGCTAAATACATATACTTTGGTTGTTCCAATGAATGTGAATACACATAAATATTTTCAAATTTTAATCCATTCTCATGTTCGATTAGACTGATTAGCACATTCGTCTTTCCACAGTTCGATGGACCGACTATAATACAACGTATTGTTGGAGGAAATAGAAGACCATGTTTATGGTTCTTAATTTCCTCAAAATCATTATTTTCAACAGTTAGTGATATGGTGGGATGTTTGACTATTTTCATGGTTCTGATATAACTAACATAAAATTAAATATAAAAGGTATTTATAATTAGTATTCAATAGATAGTGCATTAATAAACATGTATTATTATATCGGTCAAGGGTTATTGAACAAAGCTATCAATAACTTACCATTTGAGATGCATTTACCTGGTTACCGTTTTTGTGGTAAATATTTTTATAAAAAAATAATCATTAAAATTTAGGTAAATATTTCTTTAGGACCAGGTACACGTCTCGAGGAACGATTACAAAAAGGTGATGTAGGTATTAATGGCTTAGATGAGGCGTGTAAAGAACATGACATATTTTATAATGAAAATAAGGATATAACAAAACGACACCAAGCAGATAACATATTAATTAATAAAGCTTATAAAAGAACATTTGCCAAAGATTCATCATTCAGTGAGAAACTAGCATCGTTAGCAGTTGCAAATTTGATGAAAGCAAAAGTAAAATTTGGTATGGGTCTCTATTATGAAAGACAACAACAAAACTTTGTTAAATGTTTAGAAAAGATTAAAAATAACCTTTTAAGTTCCTTAAAAACTATTGATGAATATACAAGGGTTGATAAGAAAGGAAATAAAACCAAAAAAGTTACACCTAGAAGAAGAAAAACCAAAAAAGATAATGTAATTGATGATGTTGATAATAATCTAAAAATGGATTTTGTGAGTGAAAATGCTATTGTTCCAAATAATAGAAAACGAAAAAGAAATACCTTCGATGCTGTTGTTAATGATAATGGTAATGTGAGTCTTCGTCCAAAAGTAAAAGCACATCGAAAAAATATGGTTGACTTAAATGAACCTATAAAGTATTCATTATTAAACAATAGAAAAAGAAAATCAGAAGAAGAAAAAGAAGACGATACTGAGAATATAAAAAAAATTAAACTCATGTAAGTTTTAGGTATGTCTAGAGAGAGAGAGATTGCTTTTACCATAGATACTATCGATGTTGAAGAGCTACTAAAAGACCAAGTTTACTTTGTACAATTTAACAACAAAATTGCACATAAAGAAGTGTACATTTCATTACAACAATTAGTTCTATTAAGTACATCAATCTGTTAAGATGGTTGCTGCTAAGAAAAAAAGAAGTTTATTAAAAAAAGAAAAGTGTAAATGTATTGGATTCATGAAAGCAACTGGACAAGTGAAAAAAGAATTGGTGAAACGTAAACCGAAAACATTGAACGATGCTATTCACATTGCATTGAAATCTGTGAAAAATTTGAAAAAGAGATTGAAACCGACACGTGTAATTAAATTACCAACAACTGGAGGTATACTACCGCTAATACCGATTTTTGCTGGATTGTCTGCACTAGGTGCCCTTACAGGGGGTGCGGCAGGGGTAGCGAAAGCTATAAGTGATGCTCGAGCTGCAAAACAACAATTAAACGAATCCCAACGACACAATAAAACAATGGAAGCTATTGCTATGGGTGGTAAAGGTCTCTACATGAAACCCTATAAAACTGGCTTGGGACTTTTTTTACACCCAATAGCCTCGTTAATAAAACGATACAAGAGATAAAAAATCTACAACGACCTTTAACCGATATCGATATTAAAAAATATGTTAGACTTTTGAAAATTCCAAATTTTAGAAATGTTTACATGAGAGATAATCTCCCAAGAAGAATTGGTAAAAGAAACGAGTGTGGTATAATCAATTTGGATAGCACTAATGGTCCTGGTACGCATTGGACTGCATACAAGAAAAAAGGAAATAAAATTATCTATTTTGATTCCTTTGGAAATTTACCTCCACCATGGGAAGCAATAAAATATTTCAAATCTAGTGGTTGTGTTAAAATTTTCTATAATCATGACGTATTTCAAAGTAAATTTAGTTTTAACTGTGGTCATTTATGTTTGTTGTTTTTGTTCTATAATAAATAAATTGTGTTACTCTGGATATTTTTTCTCATTTTAATATCAACCTTCAAAACGTTAGTACAAATGGCTAATTATATCTTTCAGTTAGAAGGTAGAACTTCACTGTTGTATACAAAATTACCAAATCCAATTAGACTAGTTGACAATGTTACTTATTTATTGGGTTTAGTAGACATTATTACATACAACACAATATCCAATGTGAATGCAACATACAACAAGTTTTCTATTGACAAGTATGTTTTGAGATCCCTGAAGGTACATATGAAATACAAGATATTGAAAAGTATTTAAAATCACAAATAAATGATTAGGAAATTAATATTAAAGAGAAAATTTCAATACAGCAACAACAACAAAAACAACTTCAGAAAAAACAGAAGGAAATCGTACAAGATAACAACAATGATAGTACTCATCTTACAATACATGCAAATAAAAATACATACAAGTGTGATATTAAAAGCTACAAAGTGATTGATTTTGAAAAAGAAAATTCTATCGGATCATTACTAGGATTTACTACAAAGCGTAAACTGGAAGATAATAAAAGACATATATCTGATGTAAGTATCGATATATCACCAGTAAACTCTATATCAATAGAATGTAATCTAGTTACAAATTCCTACCGTAATAATATGCCAGGTCACATATTGTATACGTTTGCACCGAACGTACCACCTGGCTATAAGATAATTGAAAAACCCTCAGAAGTCACCTACCTACCTATCAATACAAATTATATCGATGAAATCTATATTAAAATAGTTGATCAAGATGGAAATTTTGTTAGTTTCAATGGTGAACGCATTGAAACAGTTATATAATGGTATTCGTGTACAATTCTCTCCTACCACAAGAACCAATAAAAAGCCCTAAGAAATTGATTCAAGACAACAGTTTAAAAAAGAAGTTCAAAGGGTTAACACCTGAAAATATACAATTCCTAACCTCACTAGGGTTCAAATTGCTACACAAAAATAGGTAAGAAGAAGACTAGAAAAACAATAAAGGATTTTTGGTTAAGAGTTCGCTTAAATTTCCAAAGCAGTCTGTACAAACTACTCTTTTGGATAAAGTGTAACTGTGGTTATTCATCAACATCATCATGAGTTGTAACATTTTAAACATTGGTAAAAAAGTTTATGAAGACAGTTCGATTATTAGTTCTGAAGCACACACCCATGGACCTTATGCGAATACAACACTTCATAAATCAGATGAAATAAGATTACCTATACAGACACAAGACATATACACTCTACCATCACAGAGTTATTTGTATATCGAAGGAAAAATGACGAATACCTTAAATGAAAATACTACAACACTTCAATTTATCAATAATGCTATTGCATTTTTATTCGATGAAATCAGATATGAAATAGGAGGTACTGTAATTGATCGAGTTAGAAATCCAGGTATTACAACTACAATGAAAACTTTTATATCATATACACAAGGTGAACTTCGTCGATTCTCTCATGCTGGATGGCAACACCAACAAAATCCTAATATAACTGATGCAGAAGGTAATTTTAACGTTTGTATTCCACTAAGATTGTTAATGGGATTTTGTGAGGATTACAAGTCAATAGTAGTTAATATCAAACAAGAAGTAATATTGATTAGAAGCCCAACCGAAAATAATGCAGTTATAACGACTAAAAATGGTGAAGCACCAAAAATTATCCTAAACAAATTAATTTGGAAAATTCCACACGTACAAGTATCTGATATAGAAAAATTACGATTATTAAAGTACATTGAAAATGGAAAAGACCTTCAAGTGGCATTCAGGAGCTGGGAATTACACGAATATCCAGTCCTTCCACAAACAATGAATCACACATGGACCATAAAAACAGCTAGTCAAATGGAGAAACCTCGATTTGTAATTGTAGGCTTTCAAACAAATAAAAGAAATAATATTACTGTGGACAATTCCAAATTTGATCATTGTAATCTAACTAATATTAAATTATATTTGAATTCTGATGTATATCCCTATGACAATTTGAATGTTAATTTTAATAAAAATCAGTGGGCTATCCTCTATGAGATGTTTGTTAAATTCCAACAAAACTATTATTATAAGGATATTGCTGAACCTTGTCTAAGTCCACAAGAATTTTTATCATTGGCACCAATTGTTGTTATAGATTGTAGTCATCAAAATGAATCACTAAAAGGTGGTAGTGTAGATATTCGATTGGATTTTGAAACCAACAAAAACATTCCAAACAACACTACTTGTTATGCATTAATAATTCATGATAGATTAGTGAAATATAACCCCTTGTCTAATATTGTAAGAATTTTAAAATTGTTAAATAGATTAATGAAATATAACCCATTATCTAATATTGTAAGTATATATAAAATTAAATAATAAATTATTTATATTGAATATGAGTTTCTATCAACCCTTTTATGAAATGAAAAACCAGTGTCCATTTAAAAAAAATTTATTCTTTTATTTTTTGAGTAAACAAATCCTCAAAATTCATTATATCATCCTGTGATGCTGATCCTGGTGTTGATTTGGATACTTCTACAGGCGTCTCCTCCCCATCATCATTATCATCTTCCACTTCTATAGGAAGATTAGGAGAATCTTCAAGGTAATAATGTTTCCGCCTTTTGATACTAGGTCCGGGTGTTGAGGATACTTCTAGCCGTCTCGTTCGGTCTATATCTTCTAATTGCTCATCCAGTAAATTAAATTTATATTTTTTTACCACATTTTCAAGAACCTTAAAATCTTCCTCCTTATCGATTTTAGCCCGCATATATTTTACAGGGAGGTTGCCGAACTTTCTTTTTAAGGTGATCGTTCTCGAAGAATAGGATAACGATATAAATATCTTATCCCCACGTATCGCCATATCTCTGACCCCATATCTACAAAAGTTATAAATGTAATTAGGAATATTGTCTCCACTATTGAACTATTGTTGAAAAGAATTGAAACTGTTTTAAAAATAAAAAAAGATATATATGTAGATATTTTTAAATTCTTTTAACTTATTGTCTTGAGTGTGTGACGACAGCAAACACTATAAATATTAGATTTTTGTGGTTATAGGTACAGTCTTTTTCAATTCGCTATGAATAAAAGGTGTGGAATATGTTTGGAGGAGATAACTAACAATTTTGGACTATTGCCAAATTGTAACCATTGTTTCTGCTTCCCATGCGTAAAAAGATGGCATCAAAATAAAGACTTTGAATTGAATATTCGCAGAGGCTGTCCAGAATGCCGTATTGTGTCTCTTTATGTCTATCAATCTGAGGTTTATTATCAGAAAGCGGAAAAAGATCGTTATATAGTTGAGAAAAACGAAAAAATGAAGAAAATACGATGTAGGTATTTCCGAAAAAGCAAACCCAAATGTCCTTTTGGAAATACTTGCTTGTTTAGCCATCGATTACCAAATGGAGTTGAAATAGATATAGGACCACCCCAAATCAAACGTGCAGGTATGGGCGGTCGTACTGATTTCATAGAGGTTCTGTTCGCCCGTGGAGGAGGTAGAACTCAACGTCCAGCAATAGGAGGGTTTCCAGATACGATTAGTTTACTCGTGGTAGAACCAGGAATTTTTTACGTCTTGAGGGATGAATAAAAATCTGTATTTATTTAAAAATTCATACCAATAAAGTCATAAATAATCATGTATTTAAAAATTCTTGATAATAAATTCTCAAATCATGAATCTGTATTTATTGTAATACCACTACCTTTACCAAATAAACATTTTGAGTATTTATTCTAAAAATATTTTTTAATACCACTCAAGACAATAAAAAATAATAATAAAAACATAACAACAAAGGAATAGTACTTACTGAAATAATTGTTTCATTACCACCAGAGCTACCTTTGGTGGAAAGTTGAGCTTGTCTTCAGTGAAGACTACAATCGTACATGGAGTAGTTGCCATTGTTCTCGTATTTTCAAACTGTTGTTAATACTTAGAAAATCGTAACTTAAATATAAAATCGAAAAAAAAATCACACACGTTATAGTATAATCGATTACACATTTGAAATATTCTACAAGAAAAACATCCTATTAATATTTATTTAATCTTAGGATTATTAATGTAAAACATGTTTACTTGACACTGAGGTCATTAACGAAAAACATCACGCGAAAATATTTTTTGACCCTAGGGTCATTGACGTAAAAGAACATACGATATATGTTTATTTGATCCTGGAGTCATTGACGTAAAATATCACCCGATATTTAATAATTAAGTAGTTTCTTCATAACACAAATATTACGAGGTGACGTGAACATTTTTTTAAATTCACTTTAAATATTCAAGATTCCATCGTTAGCGTTTCAGTTGTTCAAATGCAAGCTAACTCAATGAATTCCAAGAAATTTATTGATGGTTTATCTGACGACTTTGTTAAGAAGATAGAAGAGGTGAGTAGATTAATTAGAACACAAAACGATTTGAAACTGTATATTAAATACTTAAGAAAAAATATTTTATTGTTAAGTAACTGTATAAAACATAAGTATAAATGTGTTGGAAATTTTTCAAAGATAGAGTCAAATTTAGCAATTCTTAAGGGCTATCTTCAAAATTTAAATGTTAAATTGAATAAAAAAACAAAAAAATCAAAAGAACTTGTTTGGGAAAATTGTGAGTCATGTTTCAATGGGAGAATCAAGACAGGTATCATAGTCAATTTGAAAATAAAAGATCCAAAAATTTTTTTACAAAAATCATTTAGAATTTTTTCATATCAAATTAAGAAACAACTGAAATCTTGCATACTCAAAACAAATGTTATTTTCTATGCGTTGTTCATTAAACCTCAGAACGGAGAAAGATCTATCAAACATTTCACTTCTAAATGTAACATTATCGATAACAATACAAATATAACTACTAAATGTAACATTATTGATAACAATACAAATATAAAGGAATGGTACAAGATCAATGTTTTGGATGATTTATTAGTAAAATTAGAGGAATTTCAAGAGCGTGACTCTGGGTGGGTATTATTAGAAGTTCTACATTTAAAAATAAATATAAATAGTTATTGTCCTATCAACGTTGGTAAGTCTACTTATATTGATTTACCAACATGGATAAAAAATACGTAAAGTGTTATCAATGTACAAAACACAGACTATCATTGTTTTCTATGGTCAGTAGTATGCGCTATATATCCAGCTAAAGACAATGTTTCAAGAACGTCATCATATCCTCACTTTAGTAGAGTTTTGAAATATGATAATATTAGTTTTCCTATAAAATTGAAAGATATTCCTAAATTTGAAGCTATGAATAAATTATCAATAAATGTGTTTACTGTTATGCAAGATAAGACGAATGAAGTTGCACCATTACTACTTAGTAAAACTAACTTCTCACCCAGAATTAATTTACTAATGGTTTCGTGTGATGATTATGAAATGTATCACTTTACATATATAAAAGATTTATCACGTTTAGTTAGTAAACAAGTGGGTAATAAGAAAAATAAAAAATGGATTTGTGAAAGATGTTTAAATTTTTTTTCAAGTGAAATGTATCTATTACAACATTTAGAAGATTGTAAAAAATTAAATACAACTCGAATAGTTATGCCTAACGAAACGAATAAAATAATGAAATTTAAGAACTTTAAAAATAAATTGTATGTTCCTTTTGTAATTTATGCTGACATTGAAAGTATACTCAGTAATTATGTTGATGTTGATAATGAGACACAAACAGAAAAATGTCAGAAGCATGAAGCATGTCGAGCAGTTTGGATCAATTATCATCCTATTTAAACAACAATCAAAAAGAAACAACTAGAAAATATTTCACTGATGATAAAAATTTCAGTTAGTTACAAAAAAGGGAATTTTTCCATATGAGTATCTTGATTCATGGGTAAAACTACATGATAAAAGTTTACCGTCTAAACAAAATTTTTATAGTTCAATCAAAAATGAAGAGATATCTGATGAGGATTATGAACATGCATGTAAAGTTTGGCATTTATTCAAAATAGAAAATCTACAGCAATATGCTGAACTCTATTTAAAAACAGATGTATTACTACTTGATGATGTATTTGAAAATTTTCGAGACATGTGCTTGAAAACGTACCAATTAGATGCCCTTCACTATTACACAACACCTGGTCTGGCTTTTGATGCTATGTTGAAAGTTACCGGTATTGAATTAGAACTACTAACTGATAGTGATATGGCTTTATTCATTGAAAAAGGTATCAGGGGAGGTATTTCACAAGCTTCAAATAGATATGCTGAAGCAAACAACAAATATATGGGTAGTAAATATAATTCAGATCTACCTACAACATTTTTAATGTATTTTGATATTAATAATTTATATGGAGCCGCAATGTCACTACCTTTACCATATGGACATTTTGAGTGGGTTCCAACTGAACATATTTATTCTGAAAATATTTTTAATACCACTCAAGACGATGAATATGGATACATCTTGGAGGTAGACTTACATTATCCTCAACATTTGTATGAACTACACAAGGATTTACCATTATGTCCAGAACATTTAGTACCACCTACATCCTACTCAGACAAACCAAAATTATTAACTACACTTTTGATAAACACAAGTATGTAATACATTATAAATTATTAAAACAAGCTCAAGAATTAGGACTTATTGTTAGGAAAATTCATCGATGTTTAAAATTTAAACAATCAGCATGGTTGAAAAAGTATATCGACTTGAATACACAACTCAGAAAGAACAGTAAGTATGAGTTCGAAAAGAACTTCTACAACGCTCCATATGGTAAAACAATTGAAAACGTAAAAAAATATAAGGATATTAAATTAACTAAATGGTTGGGAAGATATGGGGCAAAATATTACATTTCTCAACCGAATTTTCACAGTTGTACCATTTTCAGTAAGGATATGGTGATAATTGAGATGAATAAAGTCAAAGTAACATTGAATAAACAATGTGTATATTAGATTTATCAAAATTTTCCTATATGATTTTCATTATAATTATATAAAAAAAAATTGGAAACAAAGCAAAATTATTATACGGAGATACAGATAGTTTATTATATAAATTTTATGATATTGATATCTATGAACACATAAAAGAAGACATTGATATATTCGATACATCTGACTATCCAGAAAATAATGTTTTTGGAATTCCATTAAAAAATAAAAAGGTTATAGGTTTGATGAAAGATGAAAATATGGGAAAAATAATGACACATTACATTGGTCTTAGATCAAAAATGTATTGTATTAAAGTTATATCTCATAATAATGAAAGTGATTAAAAAAAAAGCTAAAAGTATTCAAATGTCAGCATTGAAGGAAATAACATTTGATGACTATTATAGATGTTTATTTCAAAATATTGAGGTAGCAGTTGTACAAAAATCAATAGTTTCAAAATTCCACGACGTATTTACAATCTCACAAAAGAAAATCGCTCTAAGTCCTTATGATGACAAAAGAATTATTAATAATTTATCAACAGATACAGTTCCATGGGGATATCACACTTATTTTAATAGTTTTAACAGTCTATAGTTTAAAAAGTCTTTACAATCTCACAAAAGAAAATCGCTCTCAGTCCTTATAACGATAAAAGAATTGCTAATATTTTATCTACAGATACAGTTTCATGGGATATCACAATTATATTTATTCGTTTTTTGTGATAATTAATCTTTCTCATCCACATACAATTCACTTTCACTTACATACGATTCACTTGTAAGTTTTCGTTAATATTTTTAAATGTGATTATAATTATTTTTATATTCTAGAACATATACCAATCGAAGTCGAGATTTGCTAAATTATCATTAACAAACAACAAGCCAACAAAAAGACAAATACAACCACAAAGAGTTTACCATAAAAATTTTGGTACCCAGTTCTGCCAACATTGTGAAACGTTTTTTTGCTTTTGTGACGAATCAATAGAAAAACATTTAACACCACCACAATCAAAACCAGCACCATCACCTACATCGACAACAACAACCCCAAACTTATACTGTTACGAGAAAATGCCAAAATCTTCTGTTTAAACAAATCAACCATGAGCAGTACAACGATCGTTTCACACGTCTCAGAGTTAACAATTTGTGGAGTGTGTCGAAAAATTCATAGCAGACGACAACCACAAACTAAATCCATTAACTGGTCAGAGAAAATTATTATAAACTGTTCCAACTGCTTACAGACACGTCCTGCTATGCGTGGTCTTAAAGTGGAGTGGATAAAAAAGTAATAGACTCCAAAACTAAATATTTTAATATATACATTAAGTTTAGGATACGTTTATTATTATTATTTATAAAATATATATATATAATTAATGAAATTTGTTTCTAACTAATATAAACTTTTAAATATATTATTAAATGAATTTACTGTTTGTTATTTCTTAAACACACAACAGTCCTATTCACTTAAACACACAACAGTCCTATTCAACAACAAACAAGAGTCGAGGCTAGGCTAGGCTAGGCTAGGCTCTTGAAACACACACACAAAATATCTTATTCTAAAAGCTAATCGACATTACACAATTGTTGTCTTGCTGTTATACACCAACGATATACCATTTAAACAATACAGACAACAGCCTAGTGCTTATGGAGTGTGATTTCGAATCGGAAATCCCAGGTTCGATTCTCAACCAAACACACTTTTTTTTTCATATTAATATTATCACACAAATATTACTGACTACTGATACCTGGTGCTAGTACCTCATATACGATAGGGTTGGGTAAAATAAGGGTAGTAAGATAGGGGATGACTCCCATAGGGGTTGCTACTTCTTGTGATTATTACCAGAGGCTCTACAATGACTCTCTTACACGATTCAGAGAACCGGATGGACAGGTTACCAAACTGATCCAGTTTCCCGCTTGCTATACTAACAGTGAGTTTTTTTCTTTCTGACCTGGATGCTCTGGTTCAGGAATCTCATTAGAAATAATAGTTTCATAAAAATTAAGTTCTTCTAGAGACTCTAGCTCTAAAGTGTTTTGTAACAAGTTTGTGAACATCTTGAAGCTTCAGCATCTTGACTTGGTAGACATCACTTTTAATGATAGCAGGTTCAATCATGAAGAGTTTTTCCTTTTCTTAAAACACTTTTGAAGGTCTGTAAATCATTTTGGTAATATAACTCACCTCTAATTAACACGTTTTTAGTTTTACGTTTCTTCAACAAGAATTGTTTTGTGTTTTTGAAAGAAGAAGTGGGTTTCAATACATTTGAGATCGTTTCTTTCCAATAAAATACGTTGCAATTTGGTAAGACATGAAAAACCGTTCCATTTTTGGAAAATAGTTCTATATAGGTTTCTGGTTGTCCCATAACCTCCAACTTTTTGATCCTCTTTTCAGTATTACCGAAAACCCTATTAGCAGGCAAAAATGAATGGAATACTACTGGAAAAAATCACTTCGATTTTCTTGATATGTTCTGGCGCTCTATCCGAAAACCATTTGCAGCACATTCCAATAAGTGTCATATTCCTATGTTGCTCACTGCAATCATCGGCCATCAGCCTGGCAGCAGTTACAATTAGATCAAACTGGATTTAATTGAGTCTGTCCAGAACAGCAGATGAAACTTCATGAGAACCTTTCTCAAAATTCATTTACAGTCCAGAAAAAGGAGAAAACATTTTTGTTGGTAAGGTTGGATTGAGATGTCCCCTGAACATTGGTAAAATTGTACAGATACAGTTGCCTTGAGTAATAACTAGATTGATGTGGATCCTTAGGGATGACTAATGTCACTCATATTTGAAGAGTATTTCGGGATCCTATTAAATAACTATTGTCATTTATCACATGTTTTAAAATTTATTTATTTCTATTCTATTCTATTGTAGTAGTATAGCAAGCGGGAAACTGGATCAGTTTGGTAACCTGTCCATCCGGTTCTCTGAATCGTGTAAGAGAGTCATTGTAGAGCCTCTGGTAATAATCACAAGAAGTAGCAACCCCTATGGGAGTCATCCCCTATCTTACTACCCTTATTTTACCCAACCCTATCGTATATGAGGTACTAGCACCAGGTATCAGTAGTCAGTAATATTTGTGTGATAATATTAATATGAAAAAAAAAGTGTGTTTGGTTGAGAATCGAACCTGGGATTTCCGATTCGAAATCACACTCCATAAGCACTAGGCTGTTGTCTGTATTGTTTAAATGGTATATCGTTGGTGTATAACAGCAAGACAACAATTGTGTAATGTCGATTAGCTTTTAGAATAAGATATTTTGTGTGTGTGTTTCAAGAGCCTAGCCTAGCCTAGCCTAGCCTCGACTCTTGTTTGGTGTTGAATAGGACTGTTGTGTGTTGAATAGGACTGTTGTGTGTTTAAGAAATAACAAACAGTAAATTCATTTAATAATATATTTAAAAGTTTATATTAGTTAGAAACAAATTTCATTAATTATATATATATTTTATAAATAATAATAATAAACGTATCCTAAACTTAATGTATATATTAAAATATTTAGTTTGTGGAGTCTATTACTTTTTTATCCACTCCACTTTAAGACCACGCATAGCAGGACGTGTCTGTAAGCAGTTGAAACAGTTTATAATAACAATTTTCTCTGACCAGTTAATGGATTTAGTTTGTGGTTGTCGTCTGCTATGAATTTTTCGACACACTCCACAAATTGTTAACTCTGAGACGTGTGAAACGATCGTTGTACTGCTCATGGTTGATTTGTTTAAACAGAAGATTTTGGCATTTTCTCGTAACAGTATAAGTTTGGGGTTGTTGTTGTCGATGTAGGTGATGGTGCTGGTTTTGATTGTGGTGGTGTTAAATGTTTTTCTATTGATTCGTCACAAAAGCAAAAAAACGTTTCACAATGTTGGCAGAACTGGGTACCAAAATTTTTATGGTAAACTCTTTGTGGTTGTATTCGTCTTTTTGTTGGCTTGTTGTTTGTTAATGATAATTTAGCAAATCTCGACTTCGATTGGTATATGTTCTAGAATATAAAAATAATTATAATCACATTTAAAAATATTAACGAAAACTTACAAGTGAATCGTATGTAAGTGAAAGTGAATTGTATGTGGATGAGAAAGATTAATTATCACAAAAAACGAATAAATATAATTGTGATATCCCATGAAACTGTATCTGTAGATAAAATATTAGCAATTCTTTTATCGTTATAAGGACTGAGAGCGATTTTCTTTTGTGAGATTGTAAAGACTTTTTAAACTATAGACTGTTAAAACTATTAAATATAAGTGTGATATCCCCATGGAACTGTATCTGTTGATAAATTATTAATAATTCTTTTGTCATCATAAGGACTTAGAGCGATTTTCTTTTGTGAGATTGTAAATACGTCGTGGAATTTTGAAACTATTGATTTTTGTACAACTGCTACCTCAATATTTTGAAATAAACATCTATAATAGTCATCAAATGTTATTTCCTTCAATGCTGACATTTGAATACTTTTAGCTTTTTTTTTAATCACTTTCATTATTATGAGATATAACTTTAATACAATACATTTTTGATCTAAGACCAATGTAATGTGTCATTATTTTTCCCATATTTTCATCTTTCATCAAACCTATAACCTTTTTATTTTTAATGGAATTCCAAAAACATTATTTTCTGGATAGTCAGATGTATCGAATATATCAATGTCTTCTTTTATGTGTTCATAGATATCAATATCATAAAATTTATATAATAAACTATCTGTATCTCCGTATAATAATTTTGCTTTGTTTCCAATTTTTTTTTATATAATTATAATGAAAATCATATAGGAAAATTTTTGATAAATCTAATATACACATTCCTAAATAAATGGGTTTATTCAATGTTACTTTGACTTTATTCATCTCAATTATCACCATATCCTTACTGAAAATGGTACAACTGTGAAAATTCGGTTGAGAAATGTAATATTTTGCCCCATATCTTCCCAACCATTTAGTAACTAATTTAATATCCTTATATTTTTTTACGTTTTCAATTGTTTTACCATATGGAGCGTTATTCATTAATTTGTAGAAGTTCTTTTCGAACTCATACTTACTGTTCTTTCTGAGTTGTGTATTCAAGTCGATATACTTTTTCAACCATGCTGATTGTTTAAATTTTAAACATCGATGAATTTTCCTAACAATAAGTCCTAATTCTTGAGCTTGTTTTAATAATTTATAATGTATTACATACTTGTGTTTATCAAAAAGTGTAGTTAATAATTTTGGTTTGTCTGAGTAGGATGTAGGTGGTACTAAATGTTCTGGACATAATGGTAAATCCTTGTGTAGTTCATACAAATGTTGAGGATAATGTAAGTCTACCTCCAAGATGTATCCATATTCATCGTCTTGAGTGGTATTAAAAATATTTTCAGAATAAATATGTTCAGTTGGAACCCACTCAAAATGTCCATATGGTAAAGGTAGTGACATTGCGGCTCCATATAAATTATTAATATCAAAATACATTAAAAATGTTGTAGGTAGATCTGAATTATATTTACTACCCATATATTTGTTGTTTGCTTCAGCATATCTATTTGAAGTTTGTGAAATACCTCCCCTGATACCTTTTTCAATGAATAAAGCCATATCACTATCAGTTAGTAGTTCTAATTCAATACCAGTAACTTTCAACATAGCATCAAAAGCCAGACCAGGTGTTGTGTAATAGTGAAGGGCATCTAATTGGTACGTTTTCAAGCACATGTCTCGAAAATTTTCAAATACATCAACAAGTAGGAATACATCTGTTTTTAAATAGAGTTCAGCATATTGCTGTAGATTTTCTATTTTGAATAAATGCCAAACTTTACATGCATGTTCATAATCCTCATCAGATATCTCTTCATTTTTGATTGAACTATAAAAATTTTGTTTAGACGGTAAACTTTTATCTTGTAGTTTTACCCATGAATCAAGATACTCATATGGAAAAATTCCCTTTTTTGTAACTAACTGAAATTTTTCATCATCAGTGAAATATTTTTTAGTTGTTTCTTTTTGATTGTTGTTTAAATAGGATGATAATTGATCCAAACTGCTCGACATAAATCTAAACGAATCTAAAAATCTAAAATTAATATTAGTTCCCTCAATATATTTTGTAAATGAAATGTAACGTTCTTTATTCAAAGGTAGTAGATTGAGATTTCCTTTTATTTTTGTGCTTAATGTTTTAATTATGAAATGAGAATCATATCCTGATAGATTATGAAATATGACTGGTATACTATGAGAATTTCTGTATGATAAATTGCATGATACGTGTGCTGGACCTCTATATTCTCCAGAAAGGTGACAGTGATCCCTAACCTTGACCTCATTTTCGATAAATGGTTTTTCACAAATACTACAAATTGAAGATGTATTAAAATGTTGTTGTTCATCAATTGTTAAATTTAAAGGTTCCGACTGTTGGTAGATTTCATGAACTTGTTTAGCAATTTGATATAATTCATGAACAAACCAATCTTGACAATCAGAACCAGTATATATTCTAAATTTAGATAACAATTTATTTTCATAACATGATTTTAAATAATATCCAATACTGAAACATACAATTTATTTTTAAAGTTCTTAAATTTCATTATTTTATTCGTTTCGTTAGGCATAACTATTCGAGTTGTATTTAATTTTTTACAATCTTCTAAATGTTGTAATAGATACATTTCACTTGAAAAAAAATTTAAACATCTTTTACAAATCCATTTTTTATTTTTCTTATTACCCACTTGTTTACTAACTAAACGTGATAAATCTTTTATATATGTAAAGTGATACATTTCATAATCATCACACGAAACCATTAGTAAATTAATTCTGGGTGAGAAGTTAGTTTTACTAAGTAGTAATGGTGCAACTTCATTTGTCTTATCTTGCATAAAAGTAAACACATTTATTGATAATTTATTCATAGCTTCAAATTTAGGAATATCTTTCAATTTTATAGGAAAACTAATATTATCATATTTCAAAACTCTACTAAAGTGAGGATATGATGACGTTCTTGAAACATTATCTTTTGCTGGATATATAGCGCATACTACTGACCATAGAAAACAATGATAGTCTGTGTTTTGTACATTGATAACACTTTTCGTATTTTTTATCCATGTTGGTAAATCAATATAAGTAGACTTACCAACGTTGATAGGACAATAACTATTTATATTTATTTTTAAATGTAGAACTTCTAATAATACCCACCCAGAGTCACGCTCTTGAAATTCCTCTAATTTTACTAATAAATCATCCAAAACATTGATCTTGTACCATTCCTTTATATTTGTATTGTTATCAATAATGTTACATTTAGTAGTTATATTTGTATTGTTATCGATAATGTTACATTTAGAAGTGAAATGTTTGATAGATCTTTCTCCGTTCTGAGGTTTAATGAACAACGCATAGAAAATAACATTTGTTTTGAGTATGCAAGATTTCAGTTGTTTCTTAATTTGATATGAAAAAATTCTAAATGATTTTTGTAAAAAAATTTTTGGATCTTTTATTTTCAAATTGACTATGATACCTGTCTTGATTCTCCCATTGAAACATGACTCACAATTTTCCCAAACAAGTTCTTTTGATTTTTTTGTTTTTTTATTCAATTTAACATTTAAATTTTGAAGATAGCCCTTAAGAATTGCTAAATTTGACTCTATCTTTGAAAAATTTCCAACACATTTATACTTATGTTTTATACAGTTACTTAACAATAAAATATTTTTTCTTAAGTATTTAATATACAGTTTCAAATCGTTTTGTGTTCTAATTAATCTACTCACCTCTTCTATCTTCTTAACAAAGTCGTCAGATAAACCATCAATAACTTTCTTGGAATTCATTGAGTTAGCTTGCATTTGAACAACTGAAACGCTAACGATGGAATCTTGAATATTTAAAGTGAATTAAAAAAAAATGTTCACGTCACCTCGTAATATTTGTGTTATGAAGAAACTACTTAATTATTAAATATCGGGTGATATTTTACGTCAATGACTCCAGGATCAAATAAACATATATCGTATGTTCTTTTACGTCAATGACCCTAGGGTCAAAAAATATTTTCGCGTGATGTTTTTCGTTAATGACCTCAGTGTCAAGTAAACATGTTTTACATTAATAATCCTAAGATTAAATAAATATTAATAGGATGTTTTTCTTGTAGAATATTTCAAATGTGTAATCGATTATACTATAACGTGTGTGATTTTTTTTTCGATTCTATATTTAAGTTACGATTTTCTAAGTATTAACAACAGTTTGAAAATACGAGAACAATGGCAACTACTCCATGTACGATTGTAGTCTTCACTGAAGACAAGCTCAACTTTCCACCAAAGGTAGCTCTGGTGGTAATGAAACAATTATTTCAGTAAGTACTATTCCTTTGTTGTTATGTTTTTATTATTTTTTTTATTGTCTTGAGTGGTATTAAAAAATATTTTTAGAATAAATACTCAAAATGTTTATTTGGTAAAGGTAGTGGTATTACAATAAATACAGATTCATGATTTGAGAATTTATTATCAAGAATTTTTAAATACATGATTATTTATGACTTTATTGGTATGAATTTTTAAATAAATACAGATTTTTATTCATCCCTCAAGACGTAAAAAATTCCTGGTTCTACCACGAGTAAACTAATCGTATCTGGAAACCCTCCTATTGCTGGACGTTGAGTTCTACCTCCTCCACGGGCGAACAGAACCTCTATGAAATCAGTACGACCGCCCATACCTGCACGTTTGATTTGGGGTGGTCCTATATCTATTTCAACTCCATTTGGTAATCGATGGCTAAACAAGCAAGTATTTCCAAAAGGACATTTGGGTTTGCTTTTTCGGAAATACCTACATCGTATTTTCTTCATTTTTTCGTTTTTCTCAACTATATAACGATCTTTTTCCGCTTTCTGATAATAAACCTCAGATTGATAGACATAAGGAGACACAATACGGCATTCTGGACAGCCTCTGCGAATATTCAATTCAAAGTCTTTATTTTGATGCCATCTTTTTACGCATGGGAAGCAGAAACAATGGTTACAATTTGGCAATAGTCCAAAATTGTTAGTTATCTCCTCCAAACATATTCCACACCTTTTATTCATAGCGAATTGAATAAGACTGTACCTATAACCACAAAAATCTAATATTTATAGTGTTTGCTGTCGTCACACACTCAAGACAATAAGTTAAAAGAATTTAAAAATATCTACATATATATCTTTTTTTATTTTTAAAACAGTTTCAATTCTTTTCAACAATAGTTCAATAGTGGAGACAATATTCCTAATTACATTTATAACTTTTGTAGATATGGGGTCAGAGATATGGCGATACGTGGGGATAAGATATTTATATCGTTATCCTATTCTCCGAGAACGATCACCTAAAAAAGAAAGTTCGGCAACCTCCCTGTAAAATATATGCGGCCTAAAATCGATAAGGAGGAAGATTTTAAGGTTCTTGAAAATGTGGTAAAAAAATATAAATTTAATTTACTGGATGAGCAATTAGAAGATATAGACCGAACGAGACGGCTAGAAGTATCCTCAACACCCGGACCCAGTATCAAAAGGCGGAAACATTATTACCTTGAAGATTCTCCTAATCTTCCTATAGAAGTGGAAGATGATAATGATGATGGGGAGGAGACGCCTGTAGAAGTATCCAAATCAACACCAGGATCAGCATCACAGGATGATATAATGAATTTTGAGGATTTGTTTACTCAAAACATAAAAGAATAATTTTTTTAAATGAACACTGGTTTTTCATTTCATAAAAGGGTTGATAGAAACTCATATTCAATATAAATAATTTATTATTTAATTTTATATATACTTACAATATTAGATAATGGGTTATATTTCATTAATCTATTTAACAATTATAAAATTCTTACAATATTAAACAAGGGGTTATATTTCACTAATCTATCATGAATTATTAATGCATAACAAGTAGTGTTGTTTGGAATGTTTTTGTTGGTTTCAAAATCCAATCGAATATCTACACTACCACCTTTTAGTGACTCATTTTGATGACTACAATCTATAACAACAATTGGTGCCAATGATAAAAATTCTTGTGGACTTAGACAAGGTTCAGCAATATCCTTATAATAATAGTTTTGTTGGAATTTAACAAACATCTCATAGAGGATAGCCCACTGATTTTTATTAAAATTAACATTCAAATTGTCATAGGGATATACATCAGAATTCAAATATAATTTAATATTAGTTAGATTACAATGATCAAATTTGGAATTGTCCCAGTAATATTATTTCTTTTATTTGTTTGAAAGCCTACAATTACAAATCGAGGTTTCTCCATTTGACTAGCTGTTTTTATGGTCCATGTGTGATTCATTGTTTGTGGAAGGACTGGATATTCGTGTAATTCCCAGCTCCTGAATGCCACTTGAAGGTCTTTTCTATTTTCAATGTACTTTAATAATCGTAATTTTTCTATATCAGATACTTGTACGTGTGGAATTTTCCAAATTAATTTGTTTAGGATAATTTTTGGTGCTTCACCATTTTTAGTCGTTATAACTGCATTATTTTCGGTTGGGCTTCTAATCAATATTACTTCTTGTTTGATATTAACTACTATTGACTTGTAATCCTCACAAAATCCCATTAACAATCTTAGTGGAATACAAACGTTAAAATTACCTTCTGCATCAGTTATATTAGGATTTTGTTGGTGTTGCCATCCAGCATGAGAGAATCGACGAAGTTCACCTTGTGTATATGATATAAAAGTTTTCATTGTAGTTGTAATACCTGGATTTCTAACTCGATCAATTACAGTACCTCCTATTTCATATCTGATTTCATCGAATAAAAATGCAATAGCATTATTGATAAATTGAAGTGTTGTAGTATTTTCATTTAAGGTATTCGTCATTTTTCCTTCGATATACAAATAACTCTGTGATGGTAGAGTGTATATGTCTTGTGTCTGTATAGGTAATCTTATTTCATCTGATTTATGAAGTGTTGTATTCGCATAAGGTCCATGGGTGTGTGCTTTAGAACTAATAATCGAACTGTCTTCATAAACTTTTTTACCAATGTTTAAAATGTTAAAACTCATGATGATGTTGATGAATAACCACAGTTACACTTTATCCAAAAGAGTAGTTTGTACAGACTGCTTTGGAAATTTAAGCGAACTCTTAACCAAAAATCCTTTATTGTTTTTCTAGTCTTCTTCTTACCTATTTTTGTGTAGCAATTTGAACCCTAGTGAGGTTAGGAATTGTATATTTTCAGGTGTTAACCCTTTGAACTTCTTTTTTAAACTGTTGTCTTGAATCAATTTCTTAGGGCTTTTTATTGGTTCTTGTGGTAGGAGAGAATTGTACACGAATACCATTATATAACTGTTTTCAAGTACAATCTTATTGTTATGCGTTCACCATTGAAACTAACAAAATTTCCATCTTGATCAACTATTTTAATATAGATTTCATCGATATAATTTGTATTGATAGGTAGGTAGGTGACTTCTGAGGGTTTTTCAATTATCTTATAACCAGGTGGTACGTTCGGTGCAAACGTATACAATATGTGACCTGGCATATTATTACGGTAGGAATTTGTAACTAGATTACATTCTATTGATATAGAGTTTACTGGTGATATATCGATACTTACATCAGATATATGTCTTTTATTAGCTTCCAGTTTACGCTTTGTAGTAAATCCTAGTAATGATCCGATAGAATTTTCTTTTTCAAAATCAATCACTTTGTTGCTTTTAATATCACACTTGTATGTATTTTTATTTGCATGTATTGTAAGATGAGTACTATCATTGTTGTTATCTTGTACGATTTCCTTCTGTTTTTTCTGAAGTTGTTTTTGTTGTTGTTGCTGTATTGAAATTTTCTCTTTAATATTAATTTCCTAATCATTTATTTGTGATTTTAAATACTTTTCAATATCTTGTATTTCATATGTACCTTCAGGGATCTCAAAATCATACTTGTCAATAGAAAACTTGTTGTTTGTTGCATTCACATTGGATATTGTGTTGTATGTAATAATGTCTACTAAACCCAATAAATAAGTAACATTGTCAACTAGTCTAATTGGATTTGGTAATTTTGTATACAACAGTGAAGTTCTACCTTCTAACTGAAAGATATAATTAGCCATTTGTACTAACGTTTTGAAGGTTGATATTAAAATGAGAAAAAATATCCAGAGTAACACAATTTATTTATTATAGAACAAAAACAACAAACATAAATGACCACAGTTAAAACTAAATTTACTTTGAAATACGTCATGATTATAGAAAATTTTAACACAACCACTAGATTTGAAATATTTTATTGCTTCCCATGGTGGAGGTAAATTTCCAAAGGAATCAAAATAGATAATTTTATTTCCTTTTTTCTTGTATGCAGTCCAATGCGTACCAGGACCATTAGTGCTATCCAAATTGATTATACCACACTCGTTTCTTTTACCAATTCTTCTTGGGAGATTATCTCTCATGTAAACATTTCTAAAATTTGGAATTTTCAAAAGTCTAACATATTTTTTAATATCGATATCGGTTAAAGGTCGTTGTAGATTTTTTATCTCTTGTATCGTTTTATTAACGAGGCTATTGGGTGTAAAAAAAGTCCCAAGCCAGTTTTATAGGGTTTCATGTAGAGACCTTTACCACCCATAGCAATAGCTTCCATTGTTTTATTGTGTCGTTGGGATTCGTTTAATTGTTGTTTTGCAGCTCGAGCATCACTTATAGCTTTCGCTACCCCTGCCGCACCCCCTGTAAGGGCACCTAGTGCAGACAATCCAGCAAAAATCGGTATTAGCGGTAGTATACCTCCAGTTGTTGGTAATTTAATTACACGTGTCGGTTTCAATCTCTTTTTCAAATTTTTCACAGATTTCAATGCAATGTGAATAGCATCGTTCAATGTTTTCGGTTTACGTTTCACCAATTCTTTTTTCACTTGTCCAGTTGCTTTCATGAATCCAATACATTTACACTTTTCTTTTTTTAATAAACTTCTTTTTTTCTTAGCAGCAACCATCTTAACAGATTGATGTACTTAATAGAACTAATTGTTGTAATGAAATGTACACTTCTTTATGTGCAATTTTGTTGTTAAATTGTACAAAGTAAACTTGGTCTTTTAGTAGCTCTTCAACATCGATAGTATCTATGGTAAAAGCAATCTCTCTCTCTCTCTAGACATACCTAAAACTTACATGAGTTTAATTTTTTTTATATTCTCAGTATCGTCTTCTTTTTCTTCTTCTGATTTTCTTTTTCTATTGTTTAATAATGAATACTTTATAGGTTCATTTAAGTCAACCATATTTTTTCGATGTGCTTTTACTTTTGGACGAAGACTCACATTACCATTATCATTAACAACAGCATCGAAGGTATTTCTTTTTCGTTTTCTATTATTTGGAACAATAGCATTTTCACTCACAAAATCCATTTTTAGATTATTATCAACATCATCAATTACATTATCTTTTTTGGTTTTTCTTCTTCTAGGTGTAACTTTTTTGGGTTTATTTCCTTTCTTATCAACCCTTGTATATTCATCAATAGTTTTTAAGGAACTTAAAAGGTTATTTTTAATCTTTTCTAAACATTTAACAAAGTTTTGTTGTTGTCTTTCATAATAGAGACCCATACCAAATTTTACTTTTGCTTTCATCAAATTTGCAACTGCTAACGATGCTAGTTTCTCACTGAATGATGAATCTTTGGCAAATGTTCTTTTATAAGCTTTATTAATTAATATGTTATCTGCTTGGTGTCGTTTTGTTATATCCTTATTTTCATTATAAAATATGTCATGTTCTTTACACGCCTCATCTAAGCCATTAATACCTACATCACCTTTTTGTAATCGTTCCTCGAGACGTGTACCTGGTCCTAAAGAAATATTTACCTAAATTTTAATGATTATTTTTTTATAAAAATATTTACCACAAAAACGGTAACCAGGTAAATGCATCTCAAATGGTAAGTTATTGATAGCTTTGTTCAATAACCCTTGACCGATATAATAATACATGTTTATTAATGCACTATCTATTGAATACTAATTATAAATACCTTTTATATTTAATTTTATGTTAGTTATATCAGAACCATGAAAATAGTCAAACATCCCACCATATCACTAACTGTTGAAAATAATGATTTTGAGGAAATTAAGAACCATAAACATGGTCTTCTATTTCCTCCAACAATACGTTGTATTATAGTCGGTCCATCGAACTGTGGAAAGACGAATGTGCTAATCAGTCTAATCGAACATGAGAATGGATTAAAATTTGAAAATATTTATGTGTATTCACATTCATTGGAACAACCAAAGTATATGTATTTAGCTAAATTACTGAAACCAATAAAGGGAATCGGTTATTATGCATTCAGTGCCTCTGAAAATATTTTACATCCTTCCAAAGCCAAACCTAATTCTCTAATGATATTTGATGATGTAGCGTGTGCTAACCAAGATGTTATTCGAGAATATTTTAGTATGGGAAGACACTATAATATTGATTCATTCTATCTCACGCAGAGTTATGCCAAAATCCCCAAACACTTGATAAAAGACAATGCAAATAGTTTGATTTTATTCAAACAGGATGATCTCAATTTAAAACATGTTTATAATGAACACGTTGGAACAGACATGTCATTTGATGTGTTTAAATATATTTGTGGTATTTGTTGGAAAACTCCATACGGATTCTTATCAATTTTCAAGGATTGTGCAATGAACGAGGGAGGTCGCTACAGGAAGGGATTAGATCATTATATATACATTTAAATAAATTCTTAATTAAATAAAATTTATTGTTGATTTACTTTGAGTTTAATTTCAACCAACATATTGAATAGGATCCATTGATTTACCGTTCGCTGATCGAACAGCTACCTGTCAAACCACATAGCTGTTCGAACAGGTACCTTCTCATCATTTAATTATCATGGGAGTGATCTCATAAGCTGTTCGAACAGCTACAGGTAAAAGCAGTTGACTGTTCGAACAGCTTTACAAAACCTGTTACTCTCCTCTTTCAAAACACTTCATTACAGTCTTTCAAAATGAAAAGAAGTGATGCTGAACTTAAAAGAAGTCTAATTATTAAAAGAAAAAATATAAAGAACAAATTAAACTTTCTGAAATATGGTGAAATTGCACAGGAGAATTTGTTTCAACCCATAACAAAGCACCTAAAAAACATTGAAAGTAAATTAAAGATTCCGACAAATGATAATGATGACAACCAGTCATTATCAAACTATGAATATATGAAGCAAAGTCTTAAGAAAAAGAGAGACAACTTTACACCGCTAAAAAATAGCACACAAATTGAGGAATACGATTATGGTGATGATGATGAGGATGATATATTTTATTATTAAACACCTAAAATACCTCATAACGTATCACAAAAATTATCAAGATCTCTACCATTGTTTAGTATAAAAGAAGAAGATGAAGAACCTAGTAACTTTAAACAATCAATTCTAGAAGATATATCTGATGAGAAAAACAAATCACGCTTAGAAGACATAGCTGAAAAATCTTACAGAGATTATTTGGAACAATATGATGTACTGCCTCGGAAATACATTCATAATATGTATGATGAGGAAAAAAAGAAAGAACTCGATCATAAATATCGTGTTAGATTAACTGAAACAGAAAAATTGATGATTGGTGACAGTCAACTTAACATAAATGGACCAGATATTATTGTTAAAGGTAAACGTTTCAAAGGAACTAAAGGGTTGTATGAATTATTATTTATAAAAATCCTCAAGATTTTACAGTAGAAGATGAACAGAATTATAAGAAAATCGTTCTAATGACAAATGCTAATCGTCGTTATTATAAAGCCAATAAACAAGTGGCTGGAAGTAAAATGCAAAAATATAGAGAAATATTATCATCTTTATCTAAAACACCTACAAAATTGGGTGGATTATTGATGGATGTAAATAACTATAAAATTGATTACATACATTGGAATGATCCAAATGAACTTGTGGATCGGTTACGTTTACTTATAGCTTCACAGCAAGCCGGTAATAGTTCAGTAACTAATGAGATAAACTCCATTATTGAAGAATTAAGAGAAGCTCAAATTATTCAATAATGACCACCAATTTCGCTACAGATGTAAAACGACAAGTGGTTGAAGAAATTCACAGACCAGCACGAATAAACTTTAAAAGGCGACATGTAATCATCAAATCTCTTAATGATCTATTTCAAGCAGATCTAGTGGAAATGATTCAGTATGCCAATGAAAATTCTGGATATAAATATATACTAGTCGTAATAAATTGTTTCTCAAAATTCGTTTGGGCATTACCAGTCAAAAATAAAACAGGTTATGAAATAACTAGAACAATGGAAGGTATTTTAAAAAAACAAAAACCAATCAATTTAGCAACAGACATGGGAAAGAAATTTTTTAACAAGGATTTCAAGAAATTAACAAAAAAGTATAACGTTAATCATTATGCTGTATTTAGTGAGAAAAAAGCTTCTATCGTTGAAAGAGTGAATAGAACCTTAAAAAATATTATGTGGAAACAATTCAATTTACAAGGTCATTATAAATTGATTAACATTCTTCAGAAAATTGTTGAGAAATACAACAATACAAAACATAGGACAATAGGAATGAAACCGGCTGAGGTCTCAAAAAAACATGAACAATTTCTATTAAAAACGGCATATAATAGAATAAAACAAGCTGATTTAAAAAATAAATTTAAAGTTGGAGATCATGTACGAATATCTAAAATTAGAGGGGTTTTTGATAAAAAATACATGCCTAATTGGTCAACTGAGATCTTTATAGTGAGAAAAGTACAGTTGACTAATCCTACTACATATCTTTTGAAAGATATGCATAATGAAAACGTACTTGGATCATTTTACAATGAACAATTACAACATACAAAATTCACTGATGTGTACTTAGTCGAGAAAGTATTAAAAAGATCAAAAAATAAGATATTAGTCAAATGGTTGGGATTCAGTGATAAGCATAATAGTTGGATAGATAAGAATAACATAGCTTGAAATCCCCCACTCCCAACACAACATATATAAAGGTAACATGAATTGGTCTTCTAGTCATTCATTTACTTGATATCTACTTAGAATATGTATATAATAGACGTACAAGGGTTTCAATACAAAGATAGTGATTTCATTTGTAAGGAAATCATAATTCTTAACATGGGCACTGGAAATTATCAACATGTGTTTATAAGAATACCATTTGATTTATCGAACTTTAAAAGCAATATCCAAAATCACATGAACTGGCTCACTAACAACAAACATGGATTAGACTGGAACAGTAATGATAACGATTATGTATCATTCATCAACTTAGAAAACTTGATAGATTACATTAAAGATAATATTGGACTTTCTGATGTCTACGTAAAAGGATTAGAACAGAAGAAATGGTTGGAAAAACTACTAAACAATAATAACAACATATTTGACTTAACGGAAGATGGATATCCGAATTTAAAAGAAATGAAAGATTGTTTAAAATCATATCATTGTAATAAACATTTATATAATAATTTGACATGTAGTTTAGAAAATGCATACTTTTTATATAATTTGAATAAATATTTTAGAAATTAATTTGTTTAAATCATTTCATTGTAATAAATATTTATATAATAATTTGTTATATAATTTAGAAAATGTATACTTTTTATATAATTGGAATAAACACTTTGGGAAATATGTATTTTTGTTTTGCGCATGCGCATATTACTGTAAAAATCATATAAATACCTCACACTTTTTACTTTCTGTTCAGTTGTTCTAAAACAAACAAACAATATGTTTCTACGTTTTATTTTGTTGATTACTATTAGCAGTTACGTCTTACCCTGTTATGTTCAGGTAGAATGGGATACGTTTCCAATTGAAGATGGAACATTCTACTTGTATCAAATAAATCGTAATAATACTATTGAATTGAGATGGTATACAGCTTTCTACTCTAATAAAAATATTAATATTGGAACCGAAATCAAGAATTACCAAAATCAAAGTATTGGATATGTAATCGGTCATGACCATCAAAATTACTATCCCATAACCCAACTGACTAACACACAAATGCATTGTGGAAGATATGGTTTGGAAAATTTAATGAAAAACAAATCTATGAGTATAAAGGTTGAACAGTACAAATTCAATATAAATCAGCTTAAAGACCTCTTTGTGGAACTTGCACATCAAGAATTTCAATGTTTTGTTTGTGTATAAAAGTGTGAAAGCATTATTATTCAGACAGTAACTCACTGTACTTCAAGATGAACAGTCTTCTTATCCATTGTCAAAATTGTGATTGGTGCTTTGAAGATGAAGTAATATTATCCTCTTCGAAATGCAAAAAATGATTAAATTTTTTCAGTTTAATTTTATCAAAAGAGAAAACTGAATATGTTATAACAGATCCAGATTTTTTACCACAATCTAATAAACATTGTTATGATGGGTTTTACCACGACGAACGAGATGGAAAATTCCACTACTATCAATTACAACGTCATGAAGTATCTTTACCAATACTTTTTCTCAAGAAATCAGTTTCATATAGTTTAAGTAATAGTAAACGATTTGAGAAGATAGAAGAAGGGCTTGTAAAATATTCTGATGTAGAGAATAAATGATTATTGAATTATTTTGTATTTTATTATAGAGTCGAGGCTAGGCTAGGCTAGGCTAGGCTCTTGAAACACACACACAAAATATCTTATTCTAAAAGCTAATCGACATTACACAATTGTTGTCTTGCTGTTATACACCAACGATATACCATTTAAACAATACAGACAACAGCCTAGTGCTTATGGAGTGTGATTTCGAATCGGAAATCCCAGGTTCGATTCTCAACCAATCACACTTTTTTTTCATATTAATATTATCACACAAATATTACTGACTACTGATACCTGGTGCTAGTACCTCATATACGATCGGGTTGGGTAAAATAAGGGTAGTAAGATAGGGGATGACTCCCATAGGGGTTGCTACTTCTTGTGATTATTACCAGAGGCTCTACAATGACTCTCTTACACGATTCAGAGAACCGGATGGACAGGTTACCAAACTGATCCAGTTTCCCGCTTGCTATACTACAGAAACAGCAGAAAAAACTTGCAAATTTATTGAAGAAATTACGGCTATACTGGTATAATTACATTATTATGTTAAATAAAAATAGTTTTGATTGCATGTTTTCTTGGATTAATCTAAATATTGTATTCTTTTATCCATATACCCTTTCCAAATTAATACTTAATTTCACAACAGTTTGGTATCAAATCTGGCAAAATCCAACTGTCAGTATCAAACACCCCATTCCCCATTTATTTATTTTTTAGTTTTTTCAAAAACGGTTAAAAATTTAAGCATATTGACCTTAAAATCCGATGCAGTTCTAAATTTTCTTTAATTAGAAAATATGCTCACTTTAAGATAAATAATAATAAGAGCTTAGTAATTATTGGCCCTTTACTAAAAAGTGAATGTTGGGTAACAACATGTAGTAATCAATTTAAACTAATTACAGATGCTTTATTAATCTGATATTCTGTTATTTTATTTTTTTGATAAAAGAAGTCGAAAGTTATTTATAAAAAAATATATTAGTGTCAGATAAAAATGTAAAGTTGGTTTTAGGTTTTGTCTGTATTATTATTAAATATATAATTTAATAATTACAAATAAATGATTAGTTGTACCATTGCACAACAGATAATGGGATCCAGAAAGTAATTAAATAATTAATTTAATAATTCAAGTCTGAAAGTAAAGAAAGTTTAAGCTGAAAATAATTACACCAACTGTACAATGGATGCTAAATTGAACTTGGAGAAGCTGATTAATCATAGTGACAGAAATGGAAAATCAAATTATGTGTCATGGAAGTTCAAGTTAGATTTGATATTAAAAATGAAAGATTTGTCAGAATATGTTGCTGGTAATATTACAAAACCAGATGAAGCAAGTGTTAGCTATGGAAAGTGGATCAAGAAAGACATTGAGGCTCACACAATCAATGGGCTAAATGTTGATGAAAAGATTGCTTTAAAAATTTCTACCTGTAAATCATCACATGAAATGATTACAAGATTAGAAGGATTGTATGGTCAGAAAAGTCAGAAGTTTACAGCAATGGTACAACAACAGTTTTTCAGTCAAAAATATGATAAATTGAAGTCGGTTGCTGAAAACTGTTTGTTAATTGATGGACTAGCACAAGATTTACGATCAAATAGTGAAGTAGTAAAGGGAAGTTGGATTATGTCAAGAATATTAAATTCTCTTCCATCGAAATTTGATCATTTTCAAGCAGCATGGGAATGAGTAGCTGAAGTGGACAAATCATAACAAAATCTTCGTGATCGTCTACAGCAAAAAGAAATAAGATTGCAAAATCGTGAATCTGGTATTGATGAAAATGCATTTACCAGAATGTCCAGATAAGAAAGATAATCATTCAATTAAAAAAAATGATAAAGTTAAATCTTTTGTATCAGTTCAGCTTTATCATCAATGTATTTTGAAGACTCATCAAATAATCGTGACGTGTGGATGCAAGACAGTGGTGCAACTCATCATTTAACTGGGAATTTAAAATGGTTATCAAATATAAGTTCAATGGAGACTCCAATTGTATTTGAAATTGGTGATTCAACAAAATTGAAAGGTATTGCATTTGGTTATATAGAATTAAACGCATATTATAATGAAAAATGGTATCCTATTGTATTGCGTGATGTACTATATGTTCCTGATCTCAAGTTTAATTCTAGCTACAGCAGAAAATTCATTGATAATGGAAGGAAATAAAGTTGTCTTAATAGCTGAAAGGATCGAAGCATTATATAAAATGTATTTTCGTCAAAAGGAAGAGTACAGTCTGAAAGATGTTGGTTTAAAACTGTAGCATGAAAGGTTAGCACATCAAAATATTGGTCATGTTAAAGAAATTTTATTGAAAAAATAAATTAAATATATTGATGACTGTAATAATGTTCGTGAAGGATGTGTATATGGAAAGGAAGACAAAATATCTCATCCAAGAAATGATAAAATTGCTAAAGATGATGTTGACAAAGTTCATGTTGATATAGGAGAAATGAATGTTTTATCTTTTGCTGGAGCCAAATATTTTTTGTTATTTAAAGATGATTTTAGTAAGTTTAGAACAATTTATTTTCTGAAAGAGAAGTCTGAAGCAATTGAAAAGCTAGAAATATTTTTAAATTTGGTTGAAAATCAATTTGGAAAGAAAGTAAAAGTTTTAATGTCATATAATGGAACAGAAATTAAAAATATTAAAAGTAAAGCTATTTTTGAAAAATTAGGAATATTTAATGAAAGGTCAGCGACTTATACACCTCAACAGAATGGAAGAATTGAAAGAGAAATGAGAACAATAGTAATAGCAGCAAGATCAGAGATTTATCCAAAGAATCTTGATCCAGCATTGTGGGCAGACGCTTTAAACTATTCAGTATTTACAATTAATAAAATTGGAACAAGTAATGTAATTGACAAATCACCTGGTGATTTGTGGTTTGGTCGTCGAGTAAATTAAAAAACTATGAGAAGTTTTGGATGTGAATGTTACATGCTAATACCAGATCATCAACGTCAGAAATTAGATATGAAGAGTAAGAAAGGTATTTTTGTTGGTTATGATTTGGAAGAAGAATTTATTTACAAAATGAAAGGCAAGTTGAAGTATCGTGTAATGTAATTTTTAATGAAAAAGTTACTTCTGAGGATAGCTTTATGGAAATTAATTGTAAAATGATTAATAATATTGAAGTAAATGTTGAAATTGATGAAAAAAACTGTGTCTGATATGGAAGATAAAGAAGGTCAGGAGGAGTTTTGCAGAGAAAGTAAAGATTCAGAACCAGAAGTTAAAACTACAAGATATAATTTACGAAATAAAAGAAATATAAATATACCAATTAAATTTCATGATTATGCAATGATTGGAGAGATTTATGATATTTCTGTGAAAGATGCACTGAATGAGACAAGATGGAAAAGAGCAATGCAAGAGGAAATTGATGTTTTGAAATCTATGGATGTTTGGGAACTAGTAAATTTACCAGAAGGGAAGAAGCCAATAACATGTAAATGGGTATTGCGAGAAAAGGTTGATGGAAGATTAAGAGCAAGAATTGTTGCAAGAGGTTTTGATCAAACACGAGGGATTGACTATACTGTAGCGAGACATACAAGTATTAGGATTTTATTATGTCATGCAGCTAGTAAAAGATTAAAAATTATTATTTTTGACATTTTTAAATGAAATATTGTCAGAAGAAATATTTATGATGCAGCGTGAAGGTTTTGATGATAATTCAGGAAAAGTTTGTCGTTTGAAAAAGTCTTTATGGTCTAAAACAAGCTTCCAAAGAATGGAATGCTATATTTACAAAATATTTGAAGAATATTGGTTTTGAGGATACTGATGATGATCCATGTATATTTATGATCATGAAGAAGAAATTATTATTAGAATTTTTGTAGACGACGGAATAATGATTGGAGAAGATGAAGATAAAATGAAACAAGTACAGCTAAAATTAAATAAAAAATTTAAAATGAAAATTACAAAAGCTGAGAATGGTAAATTATTTTATCTTGGAATGGAAATTCATCTAAAAGAAAATAGAATTTTAGTAACACAAGAAAAATATACCAAGAAAATATTGTTGAAATTTGGGTTTGAAAATTCATATCCAGTTACTACACCTGTTGAACCTGGAATGATAACAGAAGATAATAAAAATGACAAACCATTGAAGGGTATGCCATATCGAGAAGCAATTGGGAGTTTATTGCATTTATCTACAATATCAAGACCAGATATCAGATTTGCTGTGAATTATAAGTCGACAAGTTAGTAATCCAAAGTTGAGACACTGGAAAATGATTGAAATTTTTTTAAGTATCTGAAAGGAACAGAAAATTATGGTATATTCTTTGACAGACAATTAGAATTGAAAGTATATACTGATTCTAATCATGGAGGAACTGAAGAAGACATGATTTCAACCAGTGGAGTATTAATTGTATGTGGTGGACCTTTTGTTTGGTTGACACAAAAACAAACAATAACATGTTTATCATCAGCAGAATCTGAATATCAAGCTGCAGTAAGTGATATTCAAGAAATTAGTTGGATTAGAAGACTTATAGAAGAATTAAAAATAATTGATTTGAGTGGACCTACAAATATGTATATTGATAATCAAGCAGCTAAACATATGTTGGAAAATTTGGAAGAAGGAAAAATAACAAAAGGAAATAATCATATTGAAATACGAAGAAAGTTTATTAATCAACATGTAGGAAAGACAGTGAATTTAATTAGCATTAACACTAAAAATCAGATTGCTGATATATTGACAAAAGCATTATATAAAAGAATTTTTGAATATTTACGTTTAAAATTGCTTAAGGAGGAGTGTTGGGTAACGTCATCTAGTAATCAATTTTAAACTTATTACCGATTCTTTATTAACCTGATCTGTTTTTTTTTTGATAAAAAAAGTTGAAAGTTGTTTATAAAAACATATATTAGTTTCAGATAAAAATGTAAAGTTGGTTTTAGGTTTTGTCTGTATTATTATTAAATATATAATTTAATAATTCTAAATAAATAATTATTTGTACCACTGCACAACAGTGAAAATGGTGGACCTTTGATATTAGACCCGTCAAGTATATTACAATAATGGTCTTCTGAATATAACTTTCAACTAAATCCTTTAAAGTCAAATGTTATTTATCATTTTTGGACATTAAATAAAATTTTTTGAGAATAGTCTAAATATTCAGTTAGGTGGTGTGCCTCTTCCTAAGGTTGATTGTGCTAATAATTTGGGCATTATATTGGAATGCTGAATTGGGGTTTCGTGAATACGTCAATTTAATAATTGAGAAGTCATTTTTGTCGCTAAATATGCTGTATAACAACAGAGATTGTTTAAGTTGCTCCATGCTAAAAATGCTTTGTACGAGTACATTTATTCAAATTTGAATTATTGGGACATAATTTATAGCCCTTGATTAGAACTCGTTGAGAGAAACCGCATGTAAACAGTACAAAACACCTGTTCAAGGCTAATATTCGGATCACTAAATATTACCAAAATTCACAGACTTGTAATGAACTTAAGTCGCTAAAAATGGACTTACATTTGACTAAATTATGGATTAGGATTTTATCACACTTGTCCATCCTATTATCATTAAAAGTTATGTTCATTGCGCGTTTCTAGAGTCATAAAGTTTCCTAACAAAATATCAATTCCACACCATCGTACTGCTATATTTCAGAGGTTTCAGAGGAGTTACGTGTAACGCCATTAAAATTTTAAACTCCTTACCAATAGAATTAAAATGCCTTGATAAACAGAATTTTAACTCAAAGTTAGACAAATATATATTAAATAAATTATAGGCTTTTAACTTAATATAAGAGTGGGTTTACTAAGGTTTAGGAATGTTCTACGTTTCTTGGGCATTTTTTAATGGTAAACCCCACTCAAATATAAGGTCATTCAGGGCTGAGAAACAACAAATAAACAATAGTAATATACTTGTTTCTTGAAATTTGTTTTTAAAAAACTTTTTATTTGAAACAAGCACTACAATTATTATTTGGGACTAATACAAGCATCTATCTACTTAGAAATTCAAGTCAAGACTAAAATGCTTAATAAATTATAATCAAGGCGACCCGACGGCGCCGCTGACTCTGTGCTCGTGTCCTCTGTGCCTTGTCAGCGTATCCTTTGTGGATTGTTTATGTAACACTTCCATCCCTGGATGAAGTTCTGGGAGGGACGAACAAGACTGTATGGGTTCCATCCCTGGAAGGCTCTTCTTGTGCGTTCATTCTGCATGGTAATTTGTTTCTGAATCTGTATAACAGAATTAATGCACAAATAATTATTAAAATGTAAATTGGGCTTGACCAAAAGTGGGCAAGGTCTTTGACCTCTATGGAGCTTGTGGAGTTCTTCGAGTGAAACCTTTTCTAACTGCATTGGGTTGGTCCTTGTTGACTGGTGAATGAAAGCTGTTTTTATTTTCGGCAATGTAATTGGCTGTTCTTTGACTATGTTTTTGGTGTTGGTAAATTTCTCTTTGGGCGTACTGAATTCACAATCATGTTATATCTCGATCAGGAATGGTCCCTGGAGTTGTAGAATTCCTGAAGATTGGCACTGAGTTGAAACTTTCGTGGGTTTCGGGAAGATTGCGATATAATGAGCTTTTGTGATTTGTTCAATCAAGGTGGTATTGATGACTATCGGAACGTGTTGGCAAAGGGCTTCTTCTTCTGACAGCTGGAGTATGTGTGAGATGCAATCTGGATGTGTTCTGAATGGTACTTGTGGCATATGTAATATATTATATATTGGAGAAACCTCTAGACCTCTGAATATTCGAATAAACGCACACAAAAATTACATAAAAAAACGACAATTTGAAAAATCCAAAATTAGTGAACATGCTTGGGACCTTGGGCATAAAATACAGTTTCAAAATTCAGTTATATTACATAAAGAAGAACACAACACCAAAAGAAAACTAAAAGAGTCGCCTTTAATTTTGTTAAATGAAAACGATTGTATCGCTACTACCTCCATAGAATTCAGTCGTTCCTGGTTGCCGATGATTAATGATGAAGAAATTACTAATGGTCATGTCCTTGTGAACAATCCAATATCGGAATAGTTCATAAGGTTTTTCATAGGTTTTCCCTTATGATTTTAATGGGATCACTGAATCAACAAGTTCTTTGATCGCATTTTTGGCGAATGCTCTATCTTATAACAAAGTCGCAACTAGGAGCGCCACATAAAATTCTGAAGATCTCCCTTTCAAATTCTTCCAATTTGAAAGGAACTTTATGATTATATGATCTTTAGAAATTTCTGTGCTACACTCTGTATATTGCAAATAATAATGCACATTGTCAAATATTTTAATTTACATCTTAGAATTGTGCCTTTTTAATCCGTAGTTTCTTAACCATTGACAACGGGGTCTGATCTAGACCCCGAAACGTTTGGAATATACAGCAATTTTCTTTAAACTGTGGTCTTATTTCCCAAGAAGCAGTGTTGTTTGACGTAATTTTTATCGGCATCGGGGTAGGTAATTTTGAAGTGCCTGGTTTGGGTTTCCATACATTTTGCGGTTTTCCAAAAACTTGTTGGTGGGTTGGCAAACGTCGGGGTGGAAGTTTGGTTTGGTTTTGAGCATCACAGGTCCACTCGGAAAGGGGCGTGGTTGTTGCCACTCAGGTCTGTAGTGATAGAGCATTGGTGGTCGAAATTGTGATTGTTGCCAATTTGGTTTATTCTGAGCTGGAATTTGGTGTTGTTTTGTTGGTGGATGTATTGGAGCTTGGTTTTTCTGGAGGTAGTTTATATTATTTTCTTCTTAGATGTACTGTATGGCTACCGCAAGGTTTGCTGGCCTCATTGCTCGGACGGTTGAGCCTAAGGGTTCTCTCAACCCAGCCAAAAATGTGGTTAACACTTGCTTCCTAAAGAAGTCTTTCTTGCTACCCTTGATGATTACATTATCATTATGTAGGTCAGTGTAATTACACAAACCGTTTAAAATCCCCATGCATTTTTCAAAAACCGGTGGTGATTGTTCGTGTGGTAACTGTCTCAGATTAACCAAATCTCTGGTTAGGGAGTTTTCATCTCGTTGATCACCAAAGTTTTGTATCAGTGTCATTTTCACATCATCCCAAGTATCGCAACCGTATACTGAAACAACTTCTTTTGCTCTTCCAGATAATCAGCTGAGAATTTCTCGAAATATTAAAATCTTCTGGACACTTACCTGGTTCGTGCTGTCGTAGTAATGTGTAAATAAGTTCGTGGAGATATTCACTAAATGTTTTACATCGAAGACAGGGGGTGGTACCATGAACTATCACTCTCGTCTCCCTCCCTCTCCTTTCGCTGCAGGGGGGGGGAGAAGGAGGGGAACTAGTCAGGGTCACGCAGTCCTTTTGCTGTTATACCTTTATTTCTGGATAACACAAAACTTCCAAACTTCCGCGAAAGTTCCTATATATTTCCTTTTTCCTATATATGTAGCCTTTTTGTTATTTTTTTTATTTTTAGTAATTTATTAAACATTAAAAAATATCCTAATAATGACAAACAAGAACATTCCTAAAGCGTAGTGTCAATCGTTGCCTGGGTGGAAAGTTAAGTAAATCAAATTAAATCAGTAACCACTCTAAATACAACATAGATAAGTAACAACAACAAGACAAAATAAGCTTTATAATCGCAAAACAAACCATTAAATGTCTGCCGGTTCGGTGAGTGCACAAGCACTTGTACAAGTAACCACTCTAAATAGGCAACTATGAATGGATACATTCATTCTATTCCCTCAACTACCGAAACAGATAAGTAAGCAATTTCAGTAACTGCCAAAAAGACTAACGGTGCAATAATAAGTAATGAAATAAAAATCTGCAAATGCCGAAAGAAAGCATATTCAATAATTCAGTCATTGGAGGATTTTATGTGATGTCACATCTAACAACCGTTAAAATTTGTGTATTGAAATGCTCCCAAAATGTGCTATTTTCACTGGTAGATTGAATCCTAATACTTTACAACGTTGGTGGTCGGCTTCGCCGACGACGGACATCTACTGACGTGTGTCACGATACCCTTATAGAAGTGGTACAATATGGAACTACTCTACTACTCTACATGTACATCTCGAACGTAGTTTTTATTATTGTTTATATCTATGTAGGCATTACTAATTATGTTCTTCAAATATGGAACAATATGGAACTACTGCTACTATGTTGACTGGTGATATTATCGGAACGATATGTATGTAGTGCTTGTAAAAGGAGTTCTCAAAAAAAACTATAATAACTATTTTTATTTATTTTGAATTTAAATGTTTGAAGTTTACCATCGAGTAAACGTCAATATGTGTAGATGCCTCAGTTCAATCTTTCATGTTTTCTTTCTAATGTTTCTAAAATAAGCGATTACATTCACATAGTGAAACTTTCATAAAACATATATTTTAATCCATGTAAAAAGCAGAATCTAAAGATTAAAGCACAGAAACATATTTATTTTCAGAACGCGTTCAACACTCTGGAGGCAATGAAAATTATAGCAAATTCCTGGGGGATTAAAATCGTTTACAAATATAACTGACTAGAGGAAAATCCTTTTAAGCCGACAGTTGAAATTTCCAATCTTCGAAATCCGCCTACAAGCGTAGGACAAACAATTTGCGCTTCGCTTTTCTTTAGTAAAGATATATACTTTCAGTGATTTTTCCCATAAATTTGGTGCACAGAGTTGTTTGTACAAACAGTTGATTGATTTCTGTTATTTTTTAAGTATAGTTAAATACTGAAACGAATTACGCCAATAAATAAGTAAATTCTATTTTCGGGATTAAATTACTTATATTTCTTTCGTTTCTGAAGTAAATACTTGGAGTAAATTTGATTAATAACATTGAAAGAAATTTGGACTATACCACTAAAGAACAATTTGGTATTCCGGTCACTTTTTTCTCATTGCTTTGTGTAATTTACTTGCTGCTGGGTATACGATAATAACCGGGAGTAGTTACGGAGTTTTCGAAAAATTATTGCAATTATGATTCCTTATTATTATTAGAGAAAAATAATTATTTTATTTATAAATATCAGAGTTAGGATGTTTTAGTATGAACTCTGAAATCCTTTACTGCTTTTTTAAAAGGGTTAAAAAGTTAAGCATTGATTTTGAAATTTATATTATACTAGTCATTACCTGCGGTTTCACCGGCGTATAGGTATGTACAATTCTTTCCAAAAACAAATAGCTTATTTTGAACCACTTTACATAACTATAAATCTACCATTCCCGAATATATTTTACATAAACTGCAAGCGCTTATGGGCCACACTATATAACAATTTTATTCGACATTTTTTTAAATCATTTTGTATAACTGTAAATCTACTTCACCATATAGTGCATCCTGTATATGCTGTTGTTTATTTGTCACCTAATATAACATTTTTTATACACATATCTGTACATTTACTCCACCCTATATTTCAGCTATGCAACTGCTTATGGAAATATAATAATTATTTCTGATAATTTTTAAGCCACCTTATAAAGTATAATTTCTCTCCACCCTGCATTTTAACCAACCTTTATTTGTAACTTATTCTAACAATTTGTTAAATACATTGTATAACTATAATTTTGATTGGCCCCATATATCAGATATTCCATATAGTAGGATGCAATTGTGCAAGGTCTACCGTTTATAACAAATTTTGTTAAACATTTTTGATCCAGGCTGTAAAACTAATTCTACACTCTCCCCGATTTCAACCACCTTGAATATACAACGACCCAATATAACAAATTTTTGTACCACGCTGTATACTATAAATCCACCAATCACCAACATATTTCTACCAAACAGAAACTGCTTATTGGCTTGATCTTTTTTTTACCGTCTTATGTAACTATAACTGTTCTTTCATCTATTTTTAAAGCATCCTGTTAATACTACTGCCAGTTGGTCATCAATTATAACTAATTTGTCTTTCAGTTTATGAACCATCCTGTATAACAATAATTTTACTCTACAAAATATTTCAATCACCCTGTATATGCTCCAAATATAACATATTTAAAATATTTAGCTATAACACTCATTCCTAACATATTTCAATTATCTTACTCATGCAATTGCTAATAGACTATGCTATATAACAATTTTTCTGATATTATTTGAACCAACCTTGACAGTATAATTTGTCTCTACATTAAATGCTCATAGTCTATCCTACAAAAATTTCCGAACGTTTTTTATACACCCCGTTTAACTATAATTCTACTCCTCCCTCTTTTCATCTACCTTGTATATGCAACTACTTATCGGCCACCACGTCTAATATTTTTTGTACCGCTCTGGGTAACAACAAATCCAATAATTTCCAATAAATTTCACCAAAACTGCAACTGCTTATGTGGCACCCGATATAACAGTTTCGTTTACAAAATTTCTGTATGACCTTCTATGTATATTTCTGCTTCAACTTGTAATACTACCCTGAACAGCAAGTCACCCAATATAAATTTTCTAAATATTTATCTGTACCTCTACTCCACCTCACACCTCAACTATCCAATCTGTTCAGCTGATTATGAGCTATATGAGCTACGCTATTTCTAAATTTTTTGGCTGAGTTTTTGAAACACAGTATAAAATATAATTTTTCTACACATTTTATTGATACCACACTTCACCTTGTTTGAATAACAATATGTAACTACAACTTTACGTCACCCCATATTTTAGGTAGTCCTTATATGCAAATGCTCATGTTCTACCCTATAAAATAAAATATTTCTAATTTTATTTAACCCACCCTGTATAATTATAATTCTACTCCACCCTATATTTCAACAACCTTGTATATGGAACTAATTATGGACCACCCAATATAACGTTTTGTACCACCCCGTATTCTTAGAAATCTAATCCACCCTCCATTTCAGCCATCCTGTATAAGGAATAGCTTGTAGTTCATAACATTTCCTCGTTATATTTCTTAAACCCACCTGTATAACTTTAATTATTTAACGAAACATATTTCATCCATCCTACATATGCAACTACTTGTTGATATTAAACAATTTTTTTAACCAACCTATTAACTCTAACTCCACTAAATCTTATAAATCGACCACACTTTATAAACAAGTGCTTCTAACATTTTATCAACCCGTTTCATAACTGTAGTACCACAAGAACATGATTCAAATACCCTAACTGCTTACACAACACATTTTTTTATCCACCCCTTATATATATATATTGCAATATAGTCCGTGGGTTCAATTTAAAATTATAAAACTAATATTCACTTTCACTTTTCTAGAACTTTTATTTACATCGAATATACAACAGCTGATTCAAATATCACAATAACAATTTTACATATAAGCTCTTCGCTCCACTAACTGAACTCGCGATTGTGGCCTGTTTCCTTTATAAAAAAATCATCATCACTCCTACAGGTGCGGAGGCTTTTCGAGAACCATTTTTTATCACAAAGCGATTGTTGTCGTACGGAAATGAAACAGGGTCGGCATTGGGTAAATTTCGTAACAATATATATATAGTTACTCGAATACTAAGATTTTCAGAATACTATATAACAGCGCGAGCGCTTCTGAAAATCTTAGTATTCGAGTAACTAGAAGTGAAAGCAGAAGGCTACGAGAATTATGCGAACCGACCTGAAGAGGGCAGATGTGACTCTGCCGAAACGTCGTCATTTTACCATCGATCCCAGCAGGGATCATATATATATATATATATATATATATATATATATATATATATATATATATATATTGTAATGAAATAAAGTTTGAGTGTAATAATATAGGTTCCAAAAATTAAAATTTAACTAGTATTGTATAACCAGACATGAAATTTAGGGTATTTGAAATAGCAAAGCGAGCATGTTTGTTCACAAGGGAAACATGACATTGTGAGTAGGTATATGATTATATGTATTGTAAAAACCCTTAATATCATAGATCTAGAGGGAAAAATATAATGTATACTTACTATTGAGTGCTAAAGTCCAAAACGATGATTATCATTACCAATATTACATAGCATCAGGTAAATCTGTGAAAATTTTCAATGGCATAGTCAATACACATCTTCATATCAAATTCATAGTAGCTAAAAATACAAAATCATATTAGAATCTAATTTAAACAGGACTTAAAGCTAATGTGAGGAACAGAATAGAAATATCTAAATTTGAAAGTAAAGTACCATGTATAAAAAGTCAAGGGAAAACTAAATAAAATTCTAAAAGTAAACAACAAACTAAACAGACAAAAAGAGTTATAGTTACATTGATAAACATTAAGGGGGTAGAACATCACAAAGTACATGTTAAAGTAAAACGGTTATCAGGTATTAAAAAATCGTAACAATATAACAGCAAAGAGAAATGAAACTAGGTAGAAATATTTGCAGAGATTCAAATAGTATAATGTAAACAAGAACAGGTCAAGAACAGTTCATTAAACTTAAATTTTGGGGAAAATAAATAAAGGTATAACAGGTTAAATTTCATATAAAGTCCAGAACTAAATAAAAAGATTTCAAAAGTTTTAAAGTATATTAAAAGGTACAGAAAGGCTCAAAGAACACATTTCAAATGGAAAATATGAAGGAAAATCATTTTACAGAAAAATATTCAAGTTCAAAAGAAAATGTTTTAACCTAGGATTTTCAATTACAAAATACAAGACTAAAACTAAATTGTAAGACAAGTTTTATAAATCAATAACACCAGTATTTTTCCCAGATTTTAATGATTCAAAATACAAAGGGTTTAATTAAAATTTTTATTTCGTTAATTATGTCAATATGAACTAATTGTCGTAGAAGTTCAGATGGTTTACGATTTGTTATATATTACCTGTCATCTTTTGACAATTGTCCAGTCCTTTACCATCGTTGCTCAAGTGCAAGTCCAGTTTTTTTTAAATAATCAAGTAAACTTTAAACTATGTACTTATACAAAAGTGCAACGTATTTTGTTGGCATAAGTCGCCATATTGAATTAACTGAAACTCAAAGTGACATTTCAATCCCGAACGATAACGAAACCGATCTGATCATGTGACAAATAGTCTCAGTTGGGAATATACAAGGAGAGTTCAAAATAAAATACAACAAATACAATATTGCAAGTGCATATTAAAAATAAAAGTTTTGATTAGTCAAAAAGATGAAAAGATGAATACGGAGCGGAGAATGACTACAAATACAAGACAATTAAAAGTAGCAGATATAAAGAAAGATCAAACTATAAACGATCTTTACCGATAATGCAGTAACGGAGCCCAAAAGGAGAAAGGAGAGGTTTTTCAGCTTAAAAGTGATATAAGGTATTTAAAACAAAACTGTTTTAAAATAAAAACAATGATTAATGTGTTTTAATTAAATTTTGTACATATATTTCTTATTTGATAAGGTTTCTTGTTGATATTTCATAATTTGTAACTAGGTGTTAAAAATAATTATTAATATGGGTAATTTTTGACTAAAAAACTCCACATTTCTGAACACTAGTATTAATAGAAATTTGCATTCAAATAATTGTTCAAAAATAATTATTGTTTGACATAATTGTTTAGTTTAAAAGATTCAATAAAATTTGTAATTTAAACATGCAAATGATTGCTCAATGAATTCAAAATCAAACCATTTCATTTAAGAAGCAAGTAAATTGAACAATAACAAACAAAATAAAATAATAATTAATATCATTATAATTGGCGACCTAATATAACTTTTTGTAATATTGTTTAAACCGATTTAATTCTTTTCCGCTCTATGTTTCACCTAACCTGTATATGGAACGCCCTGTAAAATTACGCTTGATATATGAGTTGATTTTTTTTAAATCGAAACATGTTAACATCATTGAAGTTTTTTGCTATATCTACCGTTTATGCCAATTTGGCAGCTAAAATGAATATCAGATTTGAAGTAAAACTATAGGCGTTGCAACAAGAAAAATAAACAAAATCAATACAATAGTTCTTACATGATGCCCGAACAAACGAACATACAAACAAACAGATAACTACAATTTTATAATAGTTTATAGATTGGAAATAATTAATACAATTGATAACTAGGTCAGAGTGACACCATGAAAGGTTTGAGTCTATTATTTATTTATTTTTTTCCCATATGTAGATTTCACATAAAATGTAAAGAACAAATAATTCATATACATATTGAAAATTAAAAAGAAAACTATTAATTCCGCTATAGCCACAATAGTATTCAACAGATGGCCCTGTAGGTAAAGCAATGATCGAATAATTTTAAACGGATTAACCCACTGAAGAAATATTCACGCCATATATTTGGATTGTCGAGAAGATGGACTGTATTTCGGGAATATTTGTGGGGGTGAAAACCCATTATTTGACATTTTAAATTGGTAATTTGCCGGGCCAAAGTGCGTTAAGAAAAAAATATCTACCGGACCAAGCGTAGAAGAACTTCTGCCAGACTAACTATGCACAACTTCTTGAGATAACAAATTATAATAAAAATGTTTACCGGTATACTAGGAATAATCGTAATCAACATCCGTTCAATCCAAATATTTTTCGCTGTTTAACCAAAATTTAAAATGCTCTCTAACAAATGTGATGACAAAAGTAGTACATAAACATTTCTAATATAAAATTAAAACTACGAAGTGTATTTTTTGAGGTCTGATTAAGTCCCACCCCGGCTATTAATACCATATTGTAGTATAGATTGAACTATGCATGGTACACATTATTAAGTTTTTTTATATTTATGAATTGTCTCATTTGATAAAATAATTAAAACAATTTTCTTAGTTTAGCTGTTGTTAATCTCTAGCTTATTTTTGTGTGCAGTAAGTACTGTTGTTCCTGGAAATATGTGATTGTAAGTAACCATTACACAAATGCTAGGCGAAAATGCAAAAACATTTAGGTTTTCTTAAATTTAAGTTTTTCTGCAAGTTTTGGGTAAATTTCATTTAAATTTTTATTAAAAAAACGTAGAATCTGCCTAAAGAGTAGTTAGAAAAAGAAAGGTCCCTAACATCTATATTATAAACAAGAACCCCATAGTTACATATTACAGAATAACTTGTGTCATATATTTGAACTTTTTGTTGCCTACAACATAAATAAGATCTGAAAAGCTAGTTTGCTACACCCCTCACACCAAGATTGGTAAGCTTTTCCAGTAATATTTCATGACTTACTGTGTCTAATGCTTTCGGCAAATCTAGGAAAACTGCTCCACAGCACATAGATTTATCAAGCCATTTATAAATACGGCCTTGAAAGAAGTTCTTTTGCATTTCCAGTACTTTTGTTTTTACGGACACCAAACTGAGAGTTAGAGAGTAGATTCATTTAGTCAATTTGTTCTACCGTTTTTTTGATTTTTATAATTCTGAAAGTCTCCTATTTATTTATTTAATATGGTTCCAGAATCAACCTCATCTTGTTTCTCAGCATTATTCTGATTCATCAAGTTTCGTTTTTTTTTTAAATTGAAAAATGTTCCGCCTCCTGCACCATATACCGCTCTTCACTGTAGGTCGGCTCAATTTAATTATATCTTTACTGTCAAATATTATTTCAGCCAGGTCTTATTAAGAAACAGGAAGAATTACTAATAAGCAGAGCGTTGTCTTCGAATTGTGCCCTAACTCCGGATAATTCTTAACAGATTTCATGGAATTCTTAGAGAACTGCTCTACAGTAAAATGGTCTGCTTCATTTCTGGTATTTTAATGTAAGACTTCGGTTTTTTCAATATTTATAGACGTATTTTTGGCTAGTTGAAGAAGGCGCTCATTGTTACTAATTCATTCGCTTAACAAAATGTTCGAAATTTATGTTCTGACTCTTTTATGACACCCACTAAAGTAAATAAATGAAAATTTAGTAGCACTAATTGCATCCGTTGAGAGAAGGATATGTTTGAATGTATATTTCTAGAAACTTATGTCTATTTAATCAGTCAGAACGTGTTTGTTGAACAATATTTTTCTAAAGCACTTTATAGGTAATGTTTTGCTTGCCTATTCGTAGTCTTCAATATTCTTGACGTGTTCGTCAAGCGAATTCAACCTTACGTACAAATTGCTTCAGAAAGAAATTATTATTCAACGATTCCTGATAATGACTTGTTAAGCTGATACGTATACCGAATATACACATTCACCATTTCGTCAAACGAGAAGTTTTTAAACAGAGAGGTAACTAGTGCTCTACGCAGTTTTCACAAATAGTTGTGCGAAATGAAAATCCACATGAAAAATCAGAATAAATAAATAAATGCGCATAGAACCCGATGCAGAAAATCATTCGCGGAGTGACAAAACTAAATATGATAATATCTGCAGGTGTTTAAATGCCCTACCCTAGATATGATTAACTGTCCGATGTCGTTTACTAAGCAAAAGCACACCGCACTTAACAAATTATAGCTCACTTCAGTATGCAGAAATCTACAAATAGTGCAATGTAGACTCTACGTACCAGCTATGTGGAGTAAATGTTTGAATAATAACATTTTTCTCCCATATATATATATATATATATATATATATATATATATATATATATATATCAAAAATATCTATTACATTGAACTTGTAAAAAAAACTCAATTCCAAATATCTCCAAAATGTTCTGCAGTCAAAACTGAATCCCATCTATAAATATATTAGCAAAAAAAGGACCCCAAACTGTTAACTGTTAAACAGATTAAAAGCTAACTCTCCAAAATAATTCCAAAATTCCATAAGGTGATGGCTCAAAGTAACATAAAGTTCCAAAAATTATTTCCAAGAAATAAATAACTCCATAACCATAATAGCTCCAAAAACAAAAGGCTTCACCATAAAATAACCACCACATCGGTAAACAAATGAGACCCAGCCGTAACATAACTTGCATCCAATAATTATAAGCCCAGCCGTATTGAAACAGAACCACCATAAGAAAACGGTTCCATCATAAGAAAACACCGCACGGTAAGTAAACGGCTCCTCCTTCACGGTAAGTAAACGGCTCCTCCTTAAGTCCCTTAAATATTAAATTGCACATAACGATTCTGTTTGAACAAACTAGCTGTGTATCCAAAAAAATTCTTTTTCATCAACTTAAATTCCACGATGCCCACGGAAAATGTATGCAAATTGAATATTATATTCTACGGACGCCTAAATCATCTGGGCTTCTACTTAGAACCACCATCATTACAGTATCTTCGCGTATACAGCGAGTAAAGATTCACTCTACGGAAAACAGATCAAGAAGAAACATTAGCTATTGGTTTTGTATTACGCTCAAACATTTATGTCATCTTTCTATCATCCAAATGACTGACAATTTATCGTTCCGTGTGTTCCTGCAAATTAACGATGATTCACTAAATTGACAGCGTAACTACGACAAATACCTTAATCTTTTATATATCTGTCAGATGTGAAAGTACTCTTCAAGTATTCAATTTCTAAAGAGAACTGTTTGACGTTAATTACTGACCAAACGAAAGTATAAGGTAAGAGATATCTAACGAGGTTTAATTCGAAGGCATTTCAGGCATAACTAACTACTGATTTCGAAAGAAAAATTATCCAGACAAAGAAACATGGTATTCTAGGAATACTAACTTTCAAATAAGGTCAGTAAGCGTACCAAAAAACTCTCCAGCTACAGTAGAACTGCATACTGTAAAGACATATTATTTTACAAAATAAATCATAAATTTTTCACAAGTTATACCATCCGTATCCGCGGTAAGAAGAAGACGACGACTTTTTCTGTAAGAGCATGACAAACTGAAGACAAACAAGTGTGTTGGCACTCCCTATCTTACAAGTGGAATGTAAAAAACAAAAACTAAATAAAAAAAACTAACTAAAGCTTGTAACGCAAAACCGCTCGAGAGAGATATCTTGTTAGTTAGACAATACACCTCTCTCTCACTTGTCTTGGCGATATTGTGCCGATAGGCTGCTCAGTTAATATCCGGTGGCGTGAGTTCGTTGTTCACTTGGCAGAAGGACTATACAAGGGCGCCAGGCCAATGGACACACACAGTTAACAAGAAAACGACAAGATAGCGAAAATTTACAATTTATTTTATTAAATTGCAAATTAACCAATTTTTCTATTAGTTAAGTTGGTAATAGAGAATAAAATTTAAAACAATCGAGGTATATAAAAACTGTTAGAGTGAAGTTACAAACAAAACAATCTATAAATTCTTGCCTTACAATCTCCTCGGTAGGAATGCCTTTCTATTGGTGGGTCTGCTGTCCAAGGTCCTGATCCTGGAGCTATATGCCAACCAGCAGCTGGGGTTCCAATAACTCAGGGCGGCCAGGAGTTGCCACTGTCCTACCAGAGGACAAGTCGAATCAGGTAGTACTGCCAGAGTTCTGCTCTCTGGATATGAGGCTAGTTGTTATGTGTCTGGGCACTCTTAGCCCCAGTTGATGGCATACATGGAAAATTTATTGGCCAATTAGTTATAGTTCTTAGAGTATCGATACTGAATTTTTCCCCTGACTAGTATAGGCGTATATATGCTCTATAGGATAGGTTCGGCACGTGTATGACGTGAGGCACCCTAACTTTATTTTTCCCAAACTTCACTCTAAATTAACTATTTAAATACTACCAAAAATGAATGAAAAATACTTTAACTAATAAAAGTAAATTTAAAATGCTTCAAATTCTAGGTAAAAATAGATAACGATAAGACTTAAGGTAAATTGCAACTGCTAGTTATAGTTTCAAATTAATTTAGATTTAAATAACAAATCAATTATTAATTACAGGTAAAATTTAACGGTAAATCAGATATATAAACAACTACGTTTGAGAGCTAATAATGTGTTTAAAGATAGCGGTATAAAAAAATATATTCAAGATCTAATGTGCCTTCTAATCCGACAAACCGTTGGACGACTGAATGAAAGCGAATTTCCTCCGAGATAATGGGAAAACTCAGTACTCTAAATTAATGTCAATGTACGGTACTTTACAAATGATAAGGTAATATACGATAAAAATGATTATTGCATCTATATTCATAAATTTAAAAACAAATCAGATGTGAAATCTGGTCATAAACATTTCCCCAAGTTAAACAATTAAAATAAAGAAAACTAAGTGTAGCAAAATGCTTTAGCTCAGAACCTGCTTGGCTCTCTACTGCAAACTCAGAGAAAGGAGAAATTAAAATGAGATTTATTTATAACTAAGCAGACAAGCAACCAATCTGGGCCAATGAATAATGAAAGACCAGTGAGCGACTTAAAAAATTAATATATTTACTGGTATATCTATTGGTAAATCAAATTCAATAAAATAGAAATATGTATATGAAATACTGAACGAGATGCAAAGAAAATATATATATATATATATAAATACAAATTTTTAAGTCACTCACGTGATCATTCCCAGGTGCAGTCCAACCCAGTTGGGAAGCTTCGTCAGCTACTAAATTTAGGCTCACAGGAGATTTCGTCTTGTGGATCAATTTGTCCTTTCCTGAATTCTGGTAGATATCGTCAATCAAACTCTCCAGATTCACCAATACCTAAAAATGCAAAAGAGGCCGGCAATAATTGTTCCCTTTTTCTTTATTTCTTTATCAGGATACGTGTTAAAACTCTAGCAACTAACGATTGCTTATCGATGCCAACTACGTCGCAGATGCTAAGTAAAAAAAAATTACACAAAAAAAAATAGTGAACCACGCAGTTAAGCCACCAACTATTTATCGTTGCAAGAAAACGCGGTATATCGATATTAATAGGAATATGAAACCAGATTCACACAAAAATTCTTTCCAAAATTATTAATGGATACGATAAAATATGCACTATAGCCGATAAAAAAGCTATAAAAAAAATTCATTCGATAAATCAAACTATAACGATAAGCTGAATCCGCTTAATTAGAATCAAAGGTACGGTAATAAGGAAAAACGATAAATTAAGCAAATTCTAGCAGATATTTTTACGATAAAGATAAAGAATTTTCCCAATAAAAAAAATTAACTCGGAACGAAATTCGCACACATACCGTCTTTCCAGGTGGTCGAAACAGAAGAGACCAAATCTGCTTCGACAAGCGTTTATCCCACTTGTCCAATGATAAAAGTGGGGAAAGGAAATGACATGTTAAAATTTCAAATTTTATTGAGCGCGAAAGCAGGAATATTAATCAATAGTTGGTCCATACAGGAATTAATACAAGATAATTTAGATAAAAGAATGAAGCAAAATTTTAGTAATTAAATCATAGATAAAATTTTATTAATGACAGTTTCCTTCTTCCCAACAAAATTATATTAATTTAATATTTCCAGTTTGGAGGGAGGTTAGATTAAAATAGCACGTGATGTTCGTTCTGTCAAGACAGCATCGCGCCAAATCAAAGGACAGAGTTGGACTTAGAATACCTTCCAAACCCATTAACTGTTATTTAGCAATTAAAAGCCCAAAAAAAATGATTGCATAAGCGACTAAAATAGGAGTATTTACTTACGTGTTTATTTATTAAGGTAAAGACACTGGTTTATTACGGTAGAATTCAGTTCAGAAAACGATATAATTAGAAAAGTGATTTGAAAAATATAAAAGGTAATTTATTAATGGGACAAATCAGATGTGAAATCTGGTCATAAACATTTCCCTAAGTTAAACAATTAATATAAAGAAAACTAGCAAAATGCTTTAGCTCAGAACCTGCTTGGCTCTCTACTGCAAACTCAGAGAAAGGAGAAATTATAATGAGATTTATTTATAACTAAGCAGACAAGCAATCAATCTGGGCCAATGAATAATGAAAGACCAGTGAGCGACTTAAAAAATTAATATATTTACTGGTATATCTATTGGTAAATCAAATTCAATAAAATAGAAATATGTATATGAAATACTGAACGAGATGCAAAGAATATATATATATATATATATATATATATATATATAGAAATTTTTAAGTCACTCACGTGATCATTCCCAGGTGCAGTCCAACCCAGTTGGGAAGCTTCGTCAGCTACTAAATTTAGGCTCACAGGAGATTTCGTCTTGTGGATCAATTTGTCCTTTCCTGAATTCTGGTAGATATCGTCAATCAAACTCTCCAGATTCACCAATACCTAAAAATGCAAAAGAGGCCGGCAATAATTGTTCCCTTTTTCTTTATTTCTTTATCACGATACGTCATCGCGCCAAATCAAAGGACAGAGTTGGACTTAGAATACCTTCCAAACGAATTAACTGTTATTTAGCAATTAAAAGCCCAAAAAAAAATGATTGCATAAGCGACTAAAATAGGAGTATTTACTTACGTGTTTATTTATTAAGGTAAAGACACTGGTTTATTACGGTAGAATTCAGTTCAGAAAACGATATAATTAGAAAAGTGATTTGAAAAATATAAAAGGTAATTTATTAATGGGACAAATATTAGTAAATATCAATGTAAGGGGGAAACGGCAATTCACACGTTACAAGCTATGAACTGTCTACAATCTTAGTTAAATATTACTAAAAAAAAATAGATCACCATCTATATCAAAATCTAGCCTATTTTATCGAAATCAAGTCAGCTAAGTCAATTCCAGTTGATTCGCATTCAAAGCCATTAAAAATCGGTTAAGTCTCACCAATTAAATACAAAGTTGATAAAAAAATGAATGTAGAAAAAGAAACTACTCCTAATCTATGGTTAACTTACCAAGTTTGACAAGTCTCAGTATAAATCACTTTAGGTTAATGTCAATTACCTATCCACAGATACAACATATGCGAAATAATGGTTCAGAACCTTTATATGAAATTCAGGAGCTATGGATCTATCTGAATATTCTAGTAAGTATATTGGTTTGGAAATTATTCTCTTTACGAAGAGAGAGAATAAGGTTTCTCCTGCATTCTTTATCGCCTATTTCAAATGAAATATCACGTTTCGAGAAATTATAGGTTTTTGCACTTCTTTCGTAGCACTATGTAATTGGAACATAACCTGACTATATACTTCCCTAAGATTTGAACTATCTTCGGTATATTTATCACTACTGAAAGAAGTTAACTCAGAGTCTTTAGTACTTGAAACTACACCATAATATTTACCAGGAGCTGATATGTAACCCATAACACCTAAACGGGCTGTGTTTGATAATTTCTGTGACTGCCAAACTTTACATCACTTTACAGATCTAATTATATAGGCTCCCATTTTTAGAAAATACTAGTGCTCTTAGAAGCAACATAATGTTGGCAAGTAAAGACAAGTACCAACGGTCAGAGTCTATTGGTTTAATATTAACAAGAAAAATATTTACATTCTGATATTTCATGGGTGTTTCAATTCCAGAAACGACATTAGTACTACCTTTCCTATGAACGAATTCAAACGAATACTGACAAAGTTTTACACACCACCTACCTGAAGGATCTTTTAATCCATTCAAACACTGCATTCTTCGTAGAATTTCAAACTCAGTTCCTTACCAACGGAATTTCTCAATACAAAACATGAGAGATAACCGCTCTCTTTCTGTCAGTGAATAATTCCTCTCACTATAAAGCCATAACTCTTTCACATCTCTAGCATCTCACTGAATAGTAAAAACTTTAGAAGAATCTGGAGAATATACAATTGATGTTCAAATTAAGGCTTTCTTAATATTAAAAAATGACTCCTCAGCAACAGGGTTCAAATAGATATATTGTTTTTTTTCTATCCTTCCACAGTGCATTAATAGATGCAGTAAGACCAAGAAAATTATCAATAAAACGGTAATACCATTAGCAGAGATCTATAAATTTTTTAACTTCTGCATAAGTTTTTGGAAGAAGATGAATCACCATGGCTGATTCTTTTTCAGGATCAGTTTTGATACCATATTTGGCAATTAGAAATGTCCCTAACTACTGAAAGTAATCTGACATCTTCTGAAAAACGTTTCAAAAATATTATTATGTCCAAAAGGTACTACTAAAAATTCAAAAGATCTCTACCGGGTACACTAAAAGCTTTTTTGCCTTAATTTCTTTACCATTAAGACCTATCTGCCAAATTGCTTTTCTGAAATAAATACTAGATGTATAATTTGCGACTCAAAGAAGGATTAATATGCGATCTATTTTCAGCACAGGATAACTATCATGTTTAGTCAGCTCCTTTAGTATGCGGTCATCAAAACAAAAACGATAATTAGCTAAAAGAACTCGACTATTCCAGGGACGATTCTACTTCGCCTAGTGCTATCATTTCATCCAACACTTAATTAAGAATATTCAACAAATAACATATTGGCGTTGCTTAAAAGGCTCTGCGTTTTCTTTGTCAATACTTATTGTGATTTTATTAGTTTTACTACTAAAGGCGTTAAAAGGTTGAATAACTTCACACAATTCTTATTAGTTTTACTACTAAAGGCGTTAAAAGGTTGAATAACTTCACACAAATCTTATTAGTTTTACTACTAAAGGCGTTAAAAGGTTGAATAACTCCACACAATTCTAAGATGCTCAGGTGAACAAATCAGGGCTTGTCTCTACTGTCAAGTGTCTTGTCATTCAAAAATTTTTACTCTAACAAAATTAGTGGAGAACTTAAAACCTTTAGGACTTTTCCACACTACTCGTTACCCTGATTATTCAGTGTACGGAAAGCATGGCTACCATCTTCAATGGTAATATATTTTGCACCACAGTTAAATCAAAATTTAACCTTTCTAGATAACAAATATTTCCTTACTGTGTGTTTGGATTTACACAATTTCAACAACTTGTCTGAGCCTGACTAAAAACTATTCTCTGAATTTTTTGACGTTCCCTAAATTTATTACTACTACTGTCATCTGAAAAAAGGGTAAATCTGTATCAATAAGATAAAGATGTGTGCTAGTAGATGCAAAACGTCAGCTTTTTCAAGCTTCTTACAAAGTCTAGTAAAGTCATCAATGCTATCAATATCACTAAGTACCAAATATTTCTGATACTCTGGTTGTAAACCCAACTTAATATATATAGTTTTTACTGTTGAGGCCGGACAATGCGATAACCATTTTTTTGTCGAGAAGAAATACTATTACAAACTCACCCAGGATTAAGTAACCGCATACCTTCTTCATACCCTCTCCCATATGTTTAAAGATCTCTCGCTTTCCTCCTTTCTCACTCTCACCCGATCCTTATCCGTCTAGACCCTTTCAAAGATCCTGCTCCTTTCATCCATTTCGATTCGTGTCTCATGATGGCGCACTGTCCATCGTATGACACCGTCCGGTAAGCGCATGCCACCCGCTGAAGTATCTGTCTATAGATATGCTTATTCATCCTTGCATATGTTTCCACTCTCGGGACCTTGATCCATTCCGGTGTGCCAAAAAGCAGGACAGACCTAACGACAATACACAGCACCACCCTTTTCTGCCCCTGCGGACCTCCGATGTTCGAGATTATCCTCGACAGTGCTGCCACCTCCCCCTTGGCTTCCTGTGTAGACCTTTGACTATGCTCATTCCAGTTGAGCCTATGATCGTGATCCTGAGGCATCCAATAAATTTCTTAGGAACCACCAGCATCCCGCCCCAAAAGAAGGTGAGGTTCATGCCAAGGAGACACCTCAGAATGACGCATTCCATCTTATGTAGAGCAACCCTTAGATGGTTTCTATCAAACCACTTCCTGTTGATATCCTAAGGCTTATTGTCTTTAGCCACTATCTGATTCCCACCCGTAGTCCTCACAACGAATGTCAAGTAGTCTGCAAAAGTCAGACTGACGTATCCCTCTGGCAGAGGCATCCTTAAGACCGGGTCATACAACAGGTTCCACAACGTTGGCCCAAGAACCGAACCCTGAGGAATCCCCAGCGTGAGCCAATCTCGGTATTTCCAAGCAAAATGCTCTGCTTGTCAGGTTTTCCTTCAGGACCTTTACAACCTCCTTATCCATTCTAAATTCTTCTGCTATTTCCACCATTCCCTCCCTTATGGTCATATTAAACTTATTCTCAACATCCAACTGCAATAACGGCCGCCCAAACATACCCTGGACGCACAGCCATTTGCCAGACTTTACTCACAACTTGTACTATGGACCTACAGTTTCGAAAGTCGTAATGGTTGTCCGAAAGACCCCCAGCCAATCTCTTATTCTATACGTCCTCTAATCAGATGCTCGTGTTCTTTGCCGATTACGTCTGTTACGAAATTTACCCAAAGCCAACCCTGTGTCGTTTCAGCACGACAACAAACGCTTTAAGATAAAAAATACGATTCTCGAAAAGACTCGACAGCGGAAGGAGCGATGATGATTTCTACTGGAGAATTCTATGCTGGTGATATAAAAAGAAGAACGCCACGATCGCCAGGCAGTGATACCGCGACGACTAGCTTATATGGGATTGTTATTGTATTTTTGAATCAGCTGTTTGAATGTAAATAAAGTTCTAGAAAAGTGACAGTGAATATTAGTTTTATAATTTTTAAATTGAACCCACGGACTATATTACATTTGGTGATCAGAAGTAAAGGATTAGTGCAGTTAAAATCCTAATTTGATTTATGGAAACCCGTAGTATGGACGAAACTACCAAAAAAATTGTCAAGCAGGTTACAGAGGGACTGGACGAAAAAAATGCACAGATTCTAGAGAAACCTGACAAGAAGGAAAAACAACATCAAGAAGAAATTCAACAAAGGTTAGCAAAATCTTTTGATGAAAAACGTAAAATAGAATTAGAAAATCTAGTCTCCACGATGAAAAGTGAACAACATAATACATAATTTAATTGAAGGATTATTCTCGAAATTTGTAGAAAAACAAGATCAACTTGAATTAAAACGACAAAATGAATTTAAATTATTAGAAGAAAAACGACAAAATGATTTTAAAATAACTGAAGAAACAAGACAAATGCAGTTTGAACAATTAATGGAAGTAGTATCGCAAGTTAATGAAACAGTTAATGAAAGAATGCAAATAGTTGAATCAGACATAAAAGAAATAAACGACGACATAAAGATCCTAAAAAGTAATATGGAGACTCTTGAAATCAAAGTAGACAACATCGATTCCATCCAGAGCCAGGTGAAATTTGAAATCAGTTCCATTAAAAACACGGTACAAAGTGAAGTAAGTGAAGTACAAGATAAAATCAGTGCCATCCAAAACAAGGTAGAAACAGAAATCAAAAAAATGCAACAGGACTTACAGCGAGGAAAATACCAGCACACCGTGAGTACCAAAGGTTCCTTTAGTAAACGACCCACATTCGACGGCAGTTCATCTTGGCCCATGTATAAACGACAATTTGAGGCTGTGGCTATAGCTAATGGATGGGATAATCAAGAAAAATCTACTTCTCTGGTAATTTCGCTAAGAGGTCCGGCCCTAGAACTACTCCAAAGCATTCCAGTCGATGAACAAGGCAATTTCGACAAGATCATCGCCATCCTAGACAAACGCTACGACAATCAATCCTTGAGCCAGGTATACCAAGTCCAACTCAGTGGAAAAACGCAAAAATCCGGTGAAAGCCTTCAAGAATTCGAAGCAGAGATTAGACGGTTAGTTCACTTGTCCTACCCAGACCTGCCAGAGGAAACGAAAGACCAGTTGGCCACACAAAGTTTCATAAACGGTATCAGAGATGTGGAAGTTTAAAGAAATTTAAGACTGAGTGGCGTCAACAAGAGTAATGAAGCTCTACTTCGGGCTTTGGAAGTAGAGGCCGTCATGAACATGTCCAAGCCGAGGGTCCGAGCAGTTTCCTTCAACCAGGAAGAGTCAGAGTCACCATTTCAAGCGCTGCTGGCTGGTCTGAACAAAATATTAGACCGGTCACCAAGAACTGGCACCAGAGGGGCATGTTACGGCTGCGGACGGACAGGGCACTTCCAACGTAATTGTCGAGTAAGGCCACCTAAACGATCACCGACCAGGGGTAACCAACAGAACAGCCACATGTCCAGGGACCGTCAGTCAGTCAGCATAGGGGGGCGAATGCTGACTGTCCCTCCACCAGCCCCCAAAACGTTATCCATCCGGGGATTTTGCCGAGATAGCCGCAGCCTAGTCATCAGAGGCACCATCAACGGGCGAGCAGTTACCATCACCATCGATACCGGCGCCGCTGTGTCCATTGCCAAGTCCAGGGTTTTGAGAGCATCAGAAATTCGGCCAGTTATCAATAACATCCAGCTCAGAACAGTCACCGGCGAGTCCATGTCAATACAGGGTGAGGCAGATGTCGTGCTACAGATAGGGGACAACATGATCCGGCATAGGGTTCTGGTAGCCAATATTGAGGACGATTTTATACTGGGAATGGACCTAATTAGCCAGCATGGATGTATGTTCGACCCGAGATATGATGTTCTTCGGTTCCTGAATGAAGAATTTGTATTGACACGGCCCGTCAACACATCAGTCACACCCATAAAAATTGTGGCAAAGTCTTCAGCTAGAATTCCCGGTCGAACGGAACAGATTATTCATGGGCAGCTAGACAGCAATCCTGGGAGCTGCGTTGGAATGGTGGAGCCCGTACACTCAGCTCATGACTACTTGGTTGGACGGGCTATAGTTAAAACCGGACGAGATATACCAATCAGAGTTTTGAATCTGTCCAACAACGACATCAGAATTACCAATGGTCAAGAGATAGCTTGTTTCGAGCCAGTAGAGACCATCATCAATTGCGAAGAAGAGTACCAGACGTCGGTGAAGGAGCCAGGGCCCGATACAGAGTTCCTACAACAGTTTGCTGACCATTTGACACACTTGACACCAGAGAACCAGAAGAAAGCCAAGCAATTTATCACAAAACACTGGCAAATTTTTAACAGTAAAAATGGAACCACCGGTCGCACCAACATCATCCAGCATCGAATAGATACCGGAAAGGCTCAACCCATCAGAATACCACCTAGATGACTACCATTGGGGCAACAACAGGCAGTCGAGGAAAACATCGAGTCCATGTTACAAAATGGAGTTATTGAGCCATCCATAAGTCCATGGTCTGCTCCCGTCGTGCTAGTTAAAAAGAAAGATGGAACCACCCGATTTTGCGTGGATTACAGAAAGCTGAATGATGTCACGAAGAAAGACAGCTATCCACTACCCCGAATCGATGACACTTTGACCACACTAGCAGGCTCCCGTTGGTTCTCCACACTAGACCTAAAAAGTGGATATTGGCAGGTTGGTCTGCACGCAAACGACAGAGAGAAGACAGCGTTCTCCACCAGTAAAGGGTTTCAGTTCACGGTCATGCCCTTTGGGTTATGTAATGCACCCGCTACAGTTGAGAGGCTAATGGAGTATGTACTGAGCGGGTTAACATGGAGGACGTGCTTAGTGTACCTCGACGACATTCTAATCATGGGCCAGACATTCGACGACCATCTGAAGAATCTGGACGAAGTATTCTCCAGTATTAATAACGCCAACCTGAGACTCAATCCGAAGAAGTGTTCCTTGTTTCAAAAAGAAGTAGAGTTTTTGGGCCACGTAGTGTCCGAGTCAGGAATCCGCACCAACGAAGACAAGATAGAAGCCATCCGTGATTGGCCAGTTCCAAGAGACAAACATGAACTCCGAAGCTTCTTGGGCCTCTGTTCATACTACCAACGTTTTGTTGAGGGATTTGCCACCATCGCCACCCCTCTACATCGGCAGACCACTGATAAAGAGACCTTCCATTGGAATCAGGATTGCGAAACATCATTCAGGCGACTGAAGGCAGCACTATGTTCCAGCCCAATCCTAGCCTTTCCTACACAGTCCGGCAAGTTCATCTTAGACACCGACGCCAGCAACAAAGGTTTGGGGGCCGTCCTATCCCAGGTGCAAGATGGTGAAGAGAGGGTGATCGAGTACTACAGCTGTGGATTCTCGAAGCCAGAATGAAATTATTGCGTCACCAGAAAAGAACTTCTTGCAATAATAAGGGCTGTGGACCATTTCTACAAATACCTGTATGGTCGCCATTTCATAATCCGAACAGATCATGCCGCACTCAAATGGCTGCTGGACATGAAGACACCGGAAGGACAACTGGCCAGATGGATGGAGAAATTACAGCAATACGACTTCAAGGTGGAACACCGTGCCGGCCGGTTGCACAATAATGCCGATGCCCTATCCAGAAGACCCTGTAGAGCGGAATGCAAGCATTGTCTGAAGACGGAACAGCGAAAGGGTATCTCCATCAGGCAGATCCGAGTGCAGGCCAATGAAGACTGGACAACGGAACAGTGCCTCCAGGACCAAATGGCTGATCCAGACATCCAACCAATCTTGTCACTCAAAATGAGAGGGGCACCCAGGCCACGGTGGGACGAGGTAGCTAGATACTCCGGCGTGCTGAAATCGTTATGGGCTCAGTGGGACTCTCTAAGAGTAGACAATGGAATGCTCAAGCGAGTTTGGGAAAGCGCTGATGGACGAGAAACCAAGTCCCAACTGGTAGTTCCGAAGAAAAAGGTACCAGCCATCCTGACCGAAGTACATGATGGAATTACCGGAGGCCACCTGGGCATGAATAAAACCCTAGACAAAGTTCGCCAGCGGTACTACTGGGTGAATTACTTCGAAGACGTCAGAGCTTGGTGCCGCAAATGTGCCACATGTGCCGCCAGTAAGGGCCCGAAGACCCGAACCAAGGGTAGAATGCAGCAGTACAATGTGGGCGTCCCATTTGAGAGAATTGCCATCGATGTCGCCGGTCCGTTTCCCGAGTCTCAGAGGGGGAACAAATACATTCTGGTCGCAATGGATTACTTCAGCAAATGGCCTGAGGCATATGCGATACCCAACCAAGAGGCAACCACGGTAGCGACGGTGCTAGTAGAACAACTATTCAGCAGGTTTGGCGTCCCGATGGAATTACATTCAGACCAGGGGCGTAACTTCGAATCGAATGTATTCCAGCAGGTCTGCACGATGTTGGGATTAGGAAAACGAGAACAACACCATTACACCCACAGTCAGAAGGAATGGTGAAAAGATTCAACAGGACCTTGCAACAACACCTATCCAAGGTCGTCAGCAATAACCAGCGTGATTGGGATGAGCATTTTCCCCTATTCCTGTTGTCATATCGCTCTGCTGTACATAATAGTACAGGCCAGACCCCAGCCAGGGTCTTATTCGGAAAGGAGCTGCGACTACCATGCGACTTGGCATTTGGCTCCCCCGAAGAACCTCCCCAAGACATCGACGATTATGCCGACTAGCTCCGACATAACATGCTGGCAATACACGAATTAGCCCGAACGCAGATGTTGGCCACCAGTGACCTGATGAAGACTCGATACGACCTCAAGGCCAATCCAGTCGGGTTCCAGGAGAGGGACAAAGTCTGGTTGTACAACCCCCAACGGAGCAAGGGTAAATCCCCAAAGCTTACACCCGCTTGGGATGGTCCATACGAGGTGGTCAAGAGGCTTAATGACGTCGTCTACCGAATCCGTCGAAACCCCAAGGCTAAATTGAAGGTGGTTCATTTAGATCGACTCGCTCCCTACCATGGAGGGGATGTTTCTGATCGGGACGATCAGAATTAAAGGGGGGGCAGTGTTACGAAATTTACCCAAAGCCGACCCTGTGTCATTTCAGCACGACAACAAACGCTTTAAGATAAAAAAATACGATTCTCGAAAAGACTCGACAGCGAAAGGAGCGATGATGCTTTCTACTGGAGAATTCTACGCTGGTGATATAAAAAGAAGAACGCCACGATCGCCAGGCAGTGATACCGCGACGACTAGCTTATATGGGATTGTTATTGTATTTTTGAATCAGCTGTTTGAATGTAAATAAAGTTCTAGAAAAGTGACAGTGAATATTAGTTTTATAATTTTTAAATTGAACCCACGGACTATATTACACGTCTATCAAACTAATAGCCTTGTATTTCGTCAGGCCTTCTTATCTTGGACATTCGGGATCAGTACAGTTGTCCCGCTCCTCCTGGTTTTATGAAAACATTGTCCCTTACACAGTTCGTTCAGGATTTGAAGAATCTCTCACGAATCGTGCCGTACGACCGACCTCACCGTTTCTACGAGCACCCCATCAGACCAAGCTGCTTTCCTCGCTTTCAGCTTTCCACTTGCTTGCTGTAGATCGTCCTCTGTGATAGAAATTGCTTTCATCCTGAACGTTAGGCCTAAGGATAATCAATTTCTCATAAGGACTCACCTCCATTTGGAAGCGGCTATCTTAAAGTCCAGCCCCAAAACGTCCCCATCCATGCTACTCTAAGACTAAATAATTTGGTCAAGTGCGAGTTGGACTCGCATACTTAGGGTTCCGTACCAACTTCAAGATTCGAATATTCTCTTTTCAGACAAGCAGGGAATGAGTGCATTTTCTTATACTTACCCTTATATCTTTTAAAGGAAGTGTTTTAAATTTATAAAAAATATACACTTTGATTTTCCACACCTTTTACTTTTTATTTTATGTGCTTTAGGATTCGCTTGATTTTTATCACAATACATATGTATTTAATTTTCTAGTTTGGCCCCCAAAAAGTAACATTAGAGTTTTATTTTGCTAATAAACTTTCAGAAATGCCTTTTAAAATCTGTCTGAGTTTTGAGGCTCTGTAGATTGGAAGAAAAACGGCAAAAATAGGCAAAGTTTAAATTATAAATTATTAAATCTGTTATTCAAATTATTTAAAAATATAATAAAATATATTTTTCAAATTTTAAATAGTGTAGTTTCTAAAGTGGGAATTAAGTCGATGTATAATATTTTAAAATTTAAAAATATGATATATTTGTAATTCACATAATAAGCCTTTTATCTGATATATTACATGATGCATTTGAAAATTGAATCTTTATTTTCCATTTAATTGTATAATTTGTCCCTAAAATTACTATGGGGGTGTTCTAGTAATTTATTTTACGTTTAATTCTATTATTTGGAGGCCAAATAATAGAATTAGGTTTTTTTTCATATTTTTCCTATAAACAAAAAAAAATTAAGTATTAGAGTTTGGGAAATAACGGGGAGAAGGGATTTTTTTTAATATTTTTTTAATTTATTTTATAATATTCATTTTAAAAAAATTTTAAAAATATATTTGTAACTATTCGTCATAATGAGCCCTGGGATTTGATATATTACATGACCCGTTAGAAACAATTATAATTTTTTATTTTCCATTTAATTCTATAATTTCCCCCCAAAATGAATATTAGGGGTTTCTTCTTATTTTTCTAGTAAAGTTCAGGTGAGGGGCTATACTTCCAGTTTTTCAAAAATTTTCAGCTTATGGTTTTGGAGATAAGGGGGGGAATGGGGAAAATTTTTTATATTTTTGTTAATATCTTTTAATTTATTTATTTTATAAATATGGAAAAAAATATATTTGTTTTCGTCATAATGGGTCCTTTCATTTAATATATAACATGATGGGTTAGAAACAATTTTAATTTTAATTTTCCATTTAATTCTATAATTTGCCCCCCTCAAAAAAATATTAGGGGTTTCTCCTTAATTTTCCAGTAAAGTTCAGGTGAGGGGCTATACCTCCTTTTTTTTCAAAATTTTCAGCTTATGGTTTCGGAGATAAGGGGGGAGGGGAGGGAATGGGTAATTTTTTTTATATTTTTGTTAATATCTTTTAATTAATTTATTTTAAAAATATGAAAAAAATATTTTTTTTTTCGTCATAATGAACCCTTATATTTGATATATAACATGATGGGTTAGAAACAATTTTAATTTTAATTTTCCATTTAACTCTATAATTTGCCCCCCCCCAAATAAATATTAGGGGTTTCTCCTTAATTTTCCAGTAAAGTTCAGGTAAGCTCCATTTTTTTTCAAAATTTTCCAGCTTATGTTTTCGGAGATAAGGGGGGAATGGGTAATTTTTTTATATTTTTGTTAATATCTTTTAATTAATTTATTTTAAAAATATGAAAAAAAAATATTTGTTTTCGTCGTAATAAGCCCTTTCATTTGATATATAACATGATGGGTTAGAAACAATTTTAATTTTATATTTTCCATTTAACTCTGTAATTGGCCCAAAATTAAAAGTAGAGGTTTCTCCTTATTTTTCCAGTAAACTTCAGGTCAGAACCCACAAACCTACTTTTATCAAAACTTTACGTTTTATAATTTCGGAGATAAAGGGGGAGGGAATCGGTAAATTTTGGTATATTTTCGTTAATATCTTTTAATTATGAAAAAAATATATTTGTGTTCCTCAGAATGAGACCTTTCATTTGATATATTACATGATTCGTTTAACAATTTTTTTATTTTTAAATTTTTATTTAATTCTATAATTTGCCCCCCAAAATTAACATTAATGGTTTCTCTTTAATTTTCCTGTAAAGTTCGGGCAACGCTCTATATTTCCTATTTTTTGCAAAATTTTAGGCTTAGTAGTTTCGGAGATCAGGGGGGGGACGGTCGATTTTTTTAGTTTTTCCACCCAGAAGTACCCCTAAAATCAATTTTTTTTCTTTTACGATATGTACTCCTGTTCGGGTCACCAAACTGATACCAAATTTCAACCTCTTCCGTCCAGTAGTTTAGGAGAAAATGGCTGTGATGTGACAGAGGCAGAAATCCTGAGTGATATTATAAGGGTATCCGTATATTGTATATACGGAACCCTAAAAACAGCATTAAAAACTTCCACCTAAAATAACACACTTTCACTTTATACAAACTAAAACTTGTGACAAATACTCGTCATCTTCGGACAAGAAAATACTTTACGAAATCTAGTTAATGTAGTTTATACCGGTACAATAATTAACTCTACAGTTTGTTTTTTCACTGCCAGAAGCTGATGTTCAAGGAAACATGTCAAAAGTTTTATGTATAAGTGGTAATGTGTAATAATGTTCATTATTAATTCACCATGAATTTTAACGTTCATCAACAATGATTGTCCAATTCGTCGGCTCACCAAGACTAACAATAATTCCACACCAAGAAGTAATAAGACAAATAAAAATTATATTTGCTATCTGTAAATATTGGTTTTGTTTGCTTATGGATAAACATGGAGAAATTAGTTAAGAAAATTGTTAGAAGCAGTTGTGTAAATGCTTTTTTAATTTTCAATATAACAAAAAATTTCTTCTTACGATTTGTGGTTATTTAAAACTGTGTCAATTTAATCAGCAAACTATAAAAAAACAAAAGATGACACAAAGAAGCCTCAGAGAAAACTCCTAATGTAATAACAAGTGGGTGAGAAATTATCATAATAGAAACAGCGAGTCTGTGATAGAGTGGTATTAAATTATATATAAATGCAACTATCAGGATAATTGAAACAGCATATTTTTGAAAAAAAATCAAACAGATACACTACATTGAACAATAACAGTAAAACGTAAAAAGTTAGTTGGAATTCCGATTAAAAATTAGCCAAAAGTTTTCTTTCTATTATTTACAATTTATCAGATACATCAATTAATTTCAATAATAAATATGCAGTTCAAATATACTAAAACCTATATATTATTCATATTTTGTTATAGTTATGAAATTAATTAGTTCTTTAAGCTGTTGTTTTTACCTATACATTAGATAATTTTACCTTAGCCTATTTAACATTTTTTAAGGGAATGCTGATTTATATTTTAATACCTTTAAAGTGCTTTAATTACAAAAGTTTGGATGTCATATTTATTTCAAAACACTAAAACTCTTACGGACTTTCAAATTAGTATTTACTTCTCAAGTAATTTAAACCTATTTCGCCTTGTTCTCACAATGTTCAATAATGAAGTTTTCTCGAGATCCGCTGGCTCAAAAGGAGTCAATATCGGACTTATACTTTCCGTTCCAACCCCTCGAACTGCCGTCTATTATCCAGACTCAAATAGCCCATCCAATAAAACACTCAGCTTCTCACAAAAGAACAGCATCCATTCCGTTTGCGTGACATGATTTCCTATGCTTCGTTGTGTCGTTTTCCAGCAGAATGAGAGTTTCCATTCCAGCCTGATATATCACAAGAAGAAACGGCGAAGTAGCTGCGCTAATATATGCGTTTCATGAATTTCAAATCTCCTACTAGTAGAGAATTCTTGCATGAGGCGAGAATGATATTGGAAATTCCGAATGCCCACTTTTTGTTCAGCGGAAGACGAGCCACAAGAGAGGATCCCGGTTGCTTGTAGAGGCAAAGAAGATAAACGTCAAAAGAAAAATAGGAAATTACCGACCGTGATCAATCTTTGTCGTTTTCGATCTCTCATGTTGACAAATACGCTGTCACTCGAAACCAGAGTAAACGCCATGTGATGAGAAAATTGGGATTTTATCTGTTAGCTGTTCGGAGATCCGCAAGACATTGTATACGTGTAAATGTAATGAAAGTGGAGTGGCTTCAGATTTGTTAACACAACATGTTCAGAATATAATTATTTGCTATTGATAACAGGGACAAAGATAACGAAAGGCTTCTGCCTGCGTGTCTAATGGGAACAGATTCATTTTGTTGGTACAAAACTTCCCCGCATAGAAGTTACAAATATTGATAAAAGATTGCGAAGGCAGAGCCGTTATTTTCCGGTTTTTATTCAAGACTTTAACTGGCTTTACTCTCAGTGTGTGAGCTTCCTTCACAAACATATCATCACCAGCCAATTTGAGTATAGTATTCGTCCGTTGATTATTATTGCAAAAAAGAGTGATTGCTTTAAAGAAATTAAGGGTAGATTGCCCATACGATCGACTGAGGTGTAGGTAGTCCATAAAAAAGATTTAAAAATTTAAAAATAAAATATCTTAGGCCCCGTTGTGCAATAGGAGATTAAACCGAAATTGTATGTAATCTTGGATTAACAAAAAAATTTCATTGTACAACTCGAGAATTACAGTTAATCTTGAGTTAACCCTGGTTCAGAATAATCCCTCAATATTCATAGATTAAAGCGAGATTAAGAACTAATTTGACGTTGAGAATGTTACTTTGCAGGTTCAATTTAACATTAAGTTATGAACTATATGGTAGATTGCAAAAATTCGTTCTTAGATTTGTTTAGTTACAAACAAAAGTGTATTTAAAAAAGTTGTTATGGCTGATTTAATAGAAGAAATAACAGACGTTGAAGAATTTCTGGAACTAGTACAAATTGTTAAACCCTTAAGGGTGACAACTACATTTCGAATTCGAAAAAAACCTTTCGAAAAATGGACTGAAAGAGAATTTCTTAACAGACTTCTATTGCCGAAAGATGAAGTCAATATTATCAGTGATTAAATATAGGTTATATAAAATCTCACAAACAGGTATCACAGTATTAGTGTACAAGATATGGTACTACTAAGTTTAAGATTTTATGCTACTAGTAGTATGACAGTGGTCGCCTCTGACTTCATTGGTATTGCGGATTATCCATAAAGCATCCCATGCTTTAGCAAGTTTGTACCCACGATATATTAACATGTCTAACAGTGAAAATGATATCAGACAAAATATTGCCACTTCCTATACCATTAGTACCTTGATAACCACAATGCATTACTTTACTGTTTTCTTCATATTTTTAAACTTTATTTTTAAAGTTGAAGCGCATTTCCTGTCACCAGTAAGCCCACAATAATCTTCAGATATTTTTCCCATGCTTGTAGTTTTTCGGTGTTCGATACAGCATCCGTTTTTTTCTTCTCTACAATCATCCGATGTTTTTTTACTAAACTAACCAATATTTTTCCCTCGTGAGGTTTGAAATTCGTGCTTTTGTTTCTAGAATTCTGAGATTTTCTTCTATTTTCAAAATAATCAGTACAGATAAAATCATCCGCAAGTAAGAAAGACCGGTATAAAAATACGGGCAGATTATGTTGTTGCGACTTTCAATATTGATATAAACAACATGAAACGAGGAATAATTAGTTTCATGAATTAATCCGTGATTTAACAATTCTGATTGGACAACAAGTCAGATCATTATCTTGGGTTCAGTTTTAAACCGGAATTAACAAATCCGGGCGTTAATCGAGCTTTGAACAACTGGGCGTTAGAGTAAGAAATGGAATCCTTGCACACAAGAATGCCAAAACTCGAATTTATCGCTTTTAGTACATATATTGGAAAGTGTTACTAGATGGGGACTACTTTAGATTGATAGTAGAATACTATTTTTTTAACCCGTATCTGGCAAATCTTCAATGAGAAAAGTCAAAAAAAATAACGAGTAGAAGAGTTGTGTTTTAAAAATTTATTGTTTAGGTAGTTTTGAAACTTAAATATAAATTATGATCTTTCATCTCAGATTTCCCGTTTAGAAAACTTAAATTGTGAAACTGTTGATCAGGCGAAATTATCAATGTTTTATAATGTATATGTAAAACCCGTCAATAAAGATATTTTTTTAGAAATTCATATTTAAATATATTTCTCATAAATGTTAAAGAAAATTATTATTTATTTTATTTTGCTACAAACAAATTGTGTAACGCATTCTATTGTAATATGGTAAGAAATAAAATATATCACATTTTTGATATAATTATTATTTAGAAAATACTCCTATTTGAAGTTAAATCTTTGGATTACCCTTTAAAATAACTGGCACACAGTTTGCTGATACATTGTTTGCATGAATAGGGACGTTTAGTATTTTTAAATCCGACATTCTTAATTTCAATACCCTTTCCTTATTTTCCAAATACCCATAAAAAATTATTTAATTTTAAAACTCTATTGAACACTTCAGCAAAGGCACTGTAACAACAGAAATTGTTTAGGTATTATTTTATATTTTGTTTTAATGAAAACTATCGCTAACCCGCTGAAGAGTTAATTAGATTGAAACAAATCAAACAAATCAAGCAAATTTAATTAACAGAATTCATTAATTTTCAATTTTGAAATGCATAAAAATATTCTAGTAAAATAATGCAAATGCATTGATACTATGTATTATAGTAACAAATTTGTAAAAAATATATCTAATGTCTAATGTAATTTGACAGTTTTACCATCCACCACATCTACAGATTTTTTTTCTTAATAGTGTTACGAAATTTACCCAAAGCAGACCCTGTTTCGTTTCAGTACGACAACAAACGCTTTGAGATAAAAAAAACTGTTTTCGAAAAGACTCGGCAGCGGAAGGAGTGATGATTGATTTTGCGAGAATTTTCTATGCTGGTCTTATAAAGGAAGCAGCGACAATGGAGACTTCAGATATACCGCGACGACTAGCGTATATGGGAATGTTATTGTGATATTTGAATCAGCTGTTTTAATGTAAATATTGTTCTAGAAAAGTGAAAGTGAATATTAGTTTTATAATTTTAAATTGAACCCACGGACTATATTGCGATTTGGTGTCAGAAGTAAAGGATTAAGTGCAGTTAAAATCGTAATTTGATTTATGGAAACTCGTAGCATGGAGAAGATGGACGAAGCTACAAAAAACAGGTTACGGAGGGACTAGACGAAAAAATAGCCCAGATTATAGAAAAACGTGACAAGAAGGAGAAACAACATCAAGAAGAAATTCAACAGAGGTTAGTAAAATCTTTTGATGAAAAACGTAGAATTAGAAAACCTTGTCACTATGATGAAAAGCGAACAACAAAATTTAATGGAAGGATAATTCTCGAAATTTGTAGAAAAACAAGATCAACTTGAATTAAAACGACAAAATGATTTTAAAGTATTTGAAGAGAAACAAGATTAAATTGAATTAAAACGACACGAAACTGAAGAGAAAAGACAACTGCAATTTGAACAATTAATACAAATAATATCAAAAGTTAATGAAACAGTTATTGACAGAATGCAAATAGTTGAGTCAGACCTCAAAGAAATAAATGATGACATTAAGACCATAAAAAATACGGTATACACTCTTGAAACCAAAGTCGATGACCTCGATTCCATCCAAAGCCAGGTAAAGTTTGAAATCAGTTCTATTCAAAACACAGTTCAAGATAAAATCACTGGCATCCAGAATAAGATAGAAACAGAAATCAGAAAAATACAACAGGACTTACAGCGAGGAAAATACCAGCACACCGTGAGTACCAAAGGTTCCGTTAGCAAACCACCCACATTTGATGGCAGCTAATCTTGGCCCATGTATAAACGACAATTTGAAGCCCTGGCTACAGCTAATAGATGGGATAACCATGAAAAATCCACGTCTCTGGTAATTTCGTTAAGAGGTCCGGCCCTAGAACTTCTCCAAAAGCATTCCAGTCGATGAACAAGGCAATTTCGACAAGATCATCGCCATCCTAGACAAACGCTACGACAATCAATCCTTGAGCCAGGTATACCAAGTCCAACTGAGTGGAAAAACGCAAAAATCCGGTGAAAGCCTCCAAGAATTCGAAGCAGATATTAGACGGTTAGTTCACTTGTCCTACCCAGACCTGCCTGAGGAAACGAAAGACCAGTTGGCCACACAGAGTTTCATAAACGGCATCAGAGATGTGGAAGTACAACAAAATCTAAGACTAAGTGGCGTCAAGAAAAGTTATGAAGCTCTACTTCGGGCTTTGGAAGTAGAGGCCGTCATAAACATGTCCAAGCAGAGGGTCCGAGCAGTTTCCTTTAACCAGGAAGAGTCAGAGTCACCATTTCCAGCGCTGCTGGCTGGTCTGAACAAAATATTAAAACGGTCACAAAGAACTGGCACCAGGGGGGCATGTTACCGCTGCGGAAGGACAGGACACTTCCAACGTGATTGTCGAGTGAGGCTACTTGAACGGTCACCGACCAGGGGTAACCATCAGAACAGCCACATGTCCAGGGACCGTCAGCCAGTCAGCATAAGGGGGCGAATGCTGACTGACCCTCCACCAGCCCCAAAACGTTATCCATCCGGGGATTTTGCCGAGATAGCGGCAGACTAGTCATCAGAGGCACCATCAATGGGCGAGCAGTTACCATCACCATCCATACTGGCGCCGCTGTGTCTATTGCCAAGTCCAGGGTTTCGAGAGCATCAGAAATTCGGCCAGTTACCAATAACATCCAGCTCAGAATCGTCACCGGCGAGTCCATGTCAATACAGGGTGAGGCAGATGTCGTGCTACAGATAGGGAACAACATGATACGGCATAGGGTCCTGGTAGCGAATATTGAGGACGATTTTATACTGGGAATGGACCTAAATAGCCAGCATGGATTTATGTTCGACCCGAGATATGATGTTCTTCGGTTACTAAATGAGGAATTTGTATTGACACGGCCCGTCAAAACATCAGTCACCCCCATGAAAATTGTGGCAAAGTCTTCAGCTAGAATTCCCGGTCGAACGGAACAGACAATTCATGTAGCTGCCCATGCAATGCAATCCTGGGAGCTGCGTTGGAATGGTGGAGCCCGTACACTCAACTCATAAATACTTAGTTGGACGGGCTATAGTTAAAACCAGACAAGATATACAAATCAGAGTCCTGAATTTGTCCAACATCGACATCAGAATTGCCAATGGACAAGAGATAGCTTGTTTCGAGCCAGTAGAGACCATCATCAATTGCAAAGAAGAGTACCAGACGTCGGTGAAGGAGCCAGGGTCCAGTAAAGAGTTCCTACAACAGTTTGCTGGCCATTTGACATACCTGACACCAGAGAACCAGAAGAAAGCCAAGCAATTTATCGCAAAGCATTGGCAAATTTTTAACAGTCAATATGGAACCACTGGTCGCACCAACATCATCCAGCATCGAATAGAGACCGGAAAGGCTCAACCCATCAGAATACCACCTAGACGACTACCATTGGGGCAACAACAGGGAGTCGAGGAAAACATCGAGTCCAAGTTACAAAATGGAGTTATTGAGCCATCCATCATCTCATGGTCTGCTCCCGTCGTGCTAGTTAAAAAAAAGATGGAACCACCCGATTTTGTGTGTATTACAGAAAGCTGAATGAAGTCACGAAGAAAGACAGCTATCCACTACCCCGAATCGATGACACTTTGACCACACTAGCAGGCTCCCGTTGGTTCTCCACACTATACCTGGAAAGTGGATATTGGCAGGTTGGTCTACACGCAAACGACAGCGGGAAGACAGCGTTCTCCAACAATAAAGGGCTGTTTCAGTTCACGGGCATTCCCTTTGGGTTATGTAATGCACCCGCTACATTTGAGAGGCTAATGGAGTATGTACTGAGCGGGTTAACATGGAGGACGTGCTTAGTATACCTCGACGACTATCTGAAGAACCTGGGCGAAGTATTCTCCAGAATTAATAACGCCAACCTGAGACTCAATCCGAAGAAGTGTTCCTTGTTCCAAAAAGAAGTAGAGTTTTTGGGCCACGTAGTGTCCGAGTCAGGAATCTGCACCAACGAAGACAAGATAGAAGCCATCCGTGATTGGCCAGTCCCAAGAGACAAGCATGAACTCCGAAGCTTCATGGACCTCTGTTCATACTACCGGCGTTTTGTTGAGGGATTTGCCACCATCGCCGCCCCTCTACATCGGCAGACCACTGAGAAAGAGGCCTTCCATTGGAATCAGGATTGCGAAACATCATTCAGGCGACTGAAGGCAGCACTATGTTCCAGCCCAATCCTAGCCTTTCCTACACAGTCCGGCAAGTTCACCTTAGACACCGACGCCATCAACACAGGTTTGAGGGCCGTCCTATCCCAGGTGCAAGATGGTGAAGAGAGCGTGATCGAGTATTACAGCCGTGGATTCTCGAAACCGGAAAGAAATTATTGCGTCACCAGAAAAGAACATCTTGCAATAATAAAAGCTGTAGACCATTTCTTTCAACAAATGCCTCTATGGTCGTCATTTATTAATCCGAACAGATCAGGCCGCACTCAAATGGCTGCTGGACATGAAGACACCGGAAGGACAACTGGTCAGATGGATGGAGAAATTACAGCAATACGACTTCAAGGTGGAACACCGTGCCGGCAGTTTGCACAATAATGTCGATGCCGTATCCAGAAGACCCTGTAAAGCGGAATGCGGACATTGTCTGAAGACGGAACAGCGAGAGGGTATCTCCATCAGGCAGATCCGACTGCAGGCCAATGAAGACTGGACAACGGAACAGTGCATTCAGGACCAAATGGCTGATCCAGGCATCGAACCAATCTTGTCACTCAAAATGAGAGGGGCAACCAGGCCACGATGGGACGAGGTAGCTAGATACTCCGACCTGCTGAAGTCGTTATGGGCTCAATGGGACTCTCTAAGAGTAAACAATGGAATGCTCAAGCGAGTCTGAGAAAGCGCTGATGGACGAGAAACCAAGTCCCAACTGGTAGATCCGAAGAAAAAGGTACCAGCCATCCTGACCGAAGTACATGATGGAATTACCGGAGGCCACCTGGGCATGAATAAAACCCTAGACAAAGTTCGCCAGCGGTACTACGTCAGAGCTTGGTGCCGCAAATGTGCCACCTGTGCGGCCAGTAAGGGCCCGGAAACCCGGACCAAGGGCAGAATGCAGCATTATAATGTGGGCGTCCCATTTGAGAGAATCGCCGTCGATGGCGCCGGTCCGTTTCCCGAGTCTGAGAGGGGGAACAAATACATTCTGGTCGCAATGGATTACTTCAGCAAATGGCCTGAGGCATATGCGATACCCAACCAAGAGGCAACCACTGTAGCGACGGTGCTAGTAGAACAACTATTCAGCAGGTTTGGCGTCCCGATGGAATTACATTCAGACCAGGGGCGTAACTTCGAATCGAATGTATTCCCGAAGGTCTGCACGATGCTGGGGATCAGGAAAACGAGAACGACACCATTACACCCACAGTCAGACGGAATGGTGGAAAGATTCAACAGGACCTTGGAACAACACCTATCCAAGGTCATCAGCAATAACCAGCGCGATTGAGATGAACATATTCCCCTATTCCTGTTGGCATATCGCCGTACATAATAGTACAGGCCTGACCCCAGCCAGGGTCCTATTCGGAAAGGAGCTGTGATTACCCTTCGATTTGGCATTTGGCTCCCCCGAAGAACCTTCCCAAGACATCGACGATTATGCCGACCAGCTCCGACATAACATGCTGGCAATACACGAATTAGCCCGAACGCAGGTGTTGGCCACCAGTGACCGCATGAAGACTCGATACGACCTCAAGGCCAATTCAGTCGGGTTCCAGGAGAGGGACAAAGTCTGGCTGTACAACCCCCAACGGAGCAAGGGTAAATCCCCAAAGCTTACACCCGCCTGGGATGGTCCATACGAGGTGGTCAAGAGGCTTAATGACGTCGTCTACCGGATCCGTCGAAACCCCAAGGCTAAATTGAAGGTGGTTCATTTAGATCGACTCGCTGCCTACCAAGGAGGGGATGTTTCTGATCGGGACGATCAGAATTAAAGGGGGGGGCAGCAGTGTTACGAAATTTTTAAAGCCGACCCTGTTTCGTTTCAGTACGACAACAAACGCTTTGAAATAAAAAAAAAACGATTCTCGAAAAGGCTCGGCAACGGAAGTGAGTGATTTTGCGAGAATTTTCTATGCTGGTCTTATAAAGGAAGCAGCGACGATGGAGAGTTCAGATATACTGCGACGACTAGCGTATATGGGAATGTTATTGTGATATTTGAATCAGCTATATAATAATTCTATTTAACATTTTTTGGGACTACCTTGTATAATTGTAACTCTGCTCCACCCCATAGTGCAACCATCCTGTATAAGCTACTATTGATTTGTCAACCAATATAACATTTTTAAATTATCTAACCATAATTCTACTCCACCCTATACGCTATATAACAATTATTTCTGATAATTTTTGAGCCACTTCGTAAAATATAATTTCCGCCCTATATTTTAACCATCCTTTATATGCCCCTTTTTCAAACATTGTGTTAAACACAAAATATAACTATAATTTTGCTTCGCCCCATATGTCAGGTATTCCTTATATTAGGATGCAACTGTTCATGGTCTACTTTATACTTATACATATAGGCCATCCAATATTACTGTTTTGTACCATTTTGTATAACTATAAATCTACCAATACCCAAGATATTTTACCCAAACCGCAACTTTATACGGTCACCCCATGTAACATTTTATTCAATATTTCAACCAGGGTGTATATGCATCTTGCTTAGGGGTCACCATATAGGTATAACATTTATTTTTTAAACACTTAACTATAACCTTGATCCCCTCTATATTTCGACTATCTTTTATGCTACTACTTATGGACTACGCTAAATAAAAATAAATAATTATAAATATAATTTGTCTCCACCTTATATGTCAACCACCCATTATATGCATCTTTTTTTATCATTGTTTTAATCACACTGTAGAACTATAATTTTACTTCACCCCATGTTTCAGATATTGCATATATGCAACCCAGCTCATGTTCTATTCTAGAAAATATTTCATACAATTTTTTATCCGCAATTCTAAACTATACTTCTAGTTCACCCTCTATTCCAACCACCTTGTATGTACAACTACTTATCGGCCACCCAGTATAACATATTTGTACCATCCTGTGTAAATATAAATCCGTCACTTCCCACCGTATGTAACAATTTTTTACATACTTAACTACTTAACTCTAATCCTCCCTATATTTCAAATTCAAATGTTCTATCTGTGCAACTGATTATAAACTACGCTGTTTCACAATTTTTTCTCATATTTTTTGAACCACAGTATAAGGTATAATTTCTCTCCACACTTCATTTAAATCACCCTTCATTTGCAATGTTTTCTAACCTTGTTTGAGTCACACTCTGTAACTATAACTTGACATCACCCCATTTTTCAGGAACTCCATTTCTCTAACCTATATAACAATTTTTTAAATTATATAACATTTTTTTTACTCACACTTTATAATTATTATTCTACTCCGCCCTATACTTCAACAACCTTGTCTATGCAAGTATTTATGGGCCATATAACATTTTTGCACCACCCTGTTTATTTAGAATTATAGTCCACCCTATATTTCATCTATACGGTATATGGAACAGCTTGCAGATCATAATATTTCATTATAAAATTTTGAAATCCACGAGTTTAGCTGTAATTATACTCTGCTACATATTTCAACAATCCTATATGTGCTACTTGTGAACTTGTGAAGTACTTGTGGATATAAAACATTTTTTTAAACACCCAATAAACTCTAATTCCACTCCATCTTATACTTCAACCACCCTGTACAAACAACTATTTTAAACATTTTTTTCAACCCATTTCATAATTATAATAATAGCTCAAGAAAATTCAAATATTTTAACTGCTTAAATAACACATTTTTTATCCACCCTGTATAAATATAATTCCAGTACACCTGGTACATGCAACTGTTTATGATCCACTTAATATACCTTTTTTCAACCACACCATATAACTTGCTGCATATTTCACCAACATTGTCTATATTCAGCTGCTTACGGACCACCTAATATACATTTTTTTCTAGATATTTTAAATCCATGTAATTCTACTGCGCACTAAGTTTCACACATCCTATATATGGAACACCCTGTTAAATTACACTTGATGTATCAGTTGAATTTTTTTAAAATGGAGACATGTTACATTGGCATATTCTAAATTTTGAATAAAAGCTAAGTCTCCAATATTTGATGCATGCGGTGGAACCAATTGACTAACTGTGTGTTGTCGAACACGGTAGTAGTTTTTTTCGCTATATTTACCTTTCCTGTCAATGTACCACCCTATATAATTATAAATTCATCAATTCCCAGTAAATTTCACCAAAACTGCAACTGTTTATGGGACACCCTATGTAACAATTTTTCAAATATCCTATCTGTGAAACTAATTATGAGCTACGCTATTACCTGATAATTTTTGAAACAAAGTATAAAAAATAATTTCTCTCCACACTTCATTTAAACTATCGTTCATTTCCAACTTTTTCCAACCTTGTTTGAATCACACTGTGAAACAATAACTTGCCCCATAATTCAGGTACTCCAAAATTTTTCTAATTATTTTACCCACACTGTATAACTATTGTTCTACTCAACGGTATATTTTTTCACCACCCTGTATACTTGGAGTTCTTATCCACCCTATATTTCATCTATCCGGTCTATGAAACAGGTTGTTAATCATAAAATTTTTAATTATTTTTTAAACCCACCTGTAGATATAGCAGTAATTATACACTGCTACATATTTTGACCATTCTATGATATGCTACTTGTCAACTTGTGAACTACTTTTTGTTATAAAACAAATTTTTAACTACCCTATAAACTATTATTCCACTCCATCTTATATTTCAACCACCCTGTATAAACATCTAACATATTTTTTCATCCACCCTGTATAAATCTAATCCTATTTCACACACACACTTTCTTATCTGCCCTTATAAATATGATTCACAGCTCCACCCGATTTTCAACCACCTGGTATATACAACTGTTTATGGTCCACACAATATATCTTTTTTGAACCACCCCTTAAAACTTCCCCCTTATTTCAACCACAGTGTATATATGCAACTACTTACAGGCCACCTAATATACCTTTTATTCGAGATTTATTAAATCCATTTAATTCTACCTACCCTATATATGGAACACCCTGTAAAATTACACTTGATATATCAGTTGGAATTTTTTTTAAATCTGATGCTAGTATCTAATATTTTGTGCATGCGGTGGAACCAATTGAGTAATTGTATTACCCAACATGGTAGAAGTTTTTTCGCTATATCTACCGTTTCTGTCAATTTAGAGAGATAAAATGTCTACCAGATTTTAAGCAAACTTAGGCTTTGCAACAAAAAAGATTCAGCAAAATCACTTCAGTAGTTCTTACGTGATACCCAAACAAACAAACAAACAAACAAACAAACAGACAAACAAACAAACAGACAGACAATTTTATAATAGTACAGATATAGATTTAGCAGTTTTGAATTTGTCTGGTGTATGGGTTATATTTCGATTGCTTTTGTTAACTGTACTGAAACTAAGCAAATAGTTTTAATGATATGTCATCAAATAATAGTAACAACATTAATAATTCTTTGAAATTCGTTATTTTCAATAGTTATAAATTTTACCCATTAGATACCAAGTAATGATTGCTTAAGACTTTAAACAGTTTGCAAGAAATATGTACATCATAAATGATCGAATTAGTTCAACTAAACCGCATAGTGAAGCACGAAGTGCTGGTAAGCAAAATATTTGGCTTGTTGATAATAATTAATAAAAAATACTTATGTCTGGATATTAATATACTTATAATAATGAAGAGGAGAAAATGAGCCATTGAATGTTATTTATAATATATTGTAAACACTTGGCAGTATGAAGTATTGGTTTAAAAAAGTTTAAAACTACTAATTTGGTGGTCCAAGGAAGCATAAGTAACAATTGAAAAAACCGAAAATTATTTTTCACAATTAGGGAATGGCGCTGAATAAAGGAGAAGTGATTTTCCAATGCCAGATTAAACACACAAATTTCATATAATATAATTTGCTCGATATAAACTGAAAGGAGAAAAATGTACAGGCAACATAATAGAATAAAATACTATAGAAAAACCAGAAGAAAAACTAAAAATTCATTGAAGAAATATTGTAGGTTGCTTTACTAGTTTAATTTTGAAAATGTAGAAATTATAATGAATATTCATGAAATATTCTAACGATTTAAGTTGATAATCGTTGTTTTCTGAACGATAATTGTGGCATATCTTGTTTTTATTTTTCTGAGTTCTTTGGGAAATACACCACATAACCTTGAAAGTTTGCATATTTCAAAAAGTCCAATCGTTGCATGGTCTAAATCAGACCCCGTTTTTAATGGTATTAACACAAATGAACTCATTTTTTGGCGAATGCACAAATTCGTACCGAGGAACGCCAGATGAAATTCTAAAGATAACCCTTTCAAATTCTTCCAATTTGAAAGAGGCTTTGTTATTTCACATGATCTTTAGAATTTTTATTGCTACCCTGTTTATATCAAATTTGCCGTAAATTCCCTTACTTACATGAGTTTGATTGTCCAACATTACTCTCAAATTGTGATTTATGAAATTCGTCATGACGAATTCTTTTAATCCTTTGTTTTTTTATTTTTTGTTTATTAGTGTTACTACCATAGAAAATGTGATCTGATTTAGACCTTAAAACAACTTTTTGAAATATACATATTTTCAAGTTTGTGTTATTCCCAAATAATTCAGAAAAAATTTTAGTTTTAATATGTGTTGTCAAGCAATGTTTTACGTATTTGCGGGAAAATGTAATCAAAGCTCGTGGTGGTCAATAGAGAGTACAATAATAAAAATATCAACAAGAAAGTATACATCCTGAACTTCGTAAATCGCTAACATTCCAAAACTCGGACTTGCAACCAGACACGAGCATCTAGCGGTTTTTAATACTTTGACATTACACTGTATGTTATGTATTTTCCCTATTGCAATATAGTCTGTGGGTTCAATTTAATATTCACTTTCCTTTTTCTAGAACTTTATTTACATTAAAACAGCTGATTCAAATATCACAATAACATTCCCATATACGCTAGTCGTCGCAGTATATCTGAACTCTCCATCGTCGCTGCTTCCTTTATAAGACCAGCATAGAAAATTCTCGCAAAATCACTCACTTCCGTTGCCGAGCCTTTTCGAGAATCGTTTTTTTTTATTATTTCAAAGCGTTTGTTGTCGTACTGAAACGAAACAGGGTCGGCTTTAATAAATTCCGGGGGGGAACACAAATTCAAAACTGCTAAATCTATATCTGTACTATTATAAAATTGTCTGTCTGTTTGTTTGTTTGTTTGTTTGTCTGTTTGGGTATCACGTAAGAACTACTGAAGTGATTTTGCTGAATCTTTTTTTGTTGCAAAGCCTAAGTTTGCTTAAAATCTGGTAGACATTTTATCTCTCTAAATTGACAGAAACGGTAGATATAGCGAAAAAACTTCTACCATGTTGGGTAATACAATTACTCAATTGGTTCCACCGCATGCACAAAATATTAGATACTAGCATCAGATTTAAAAAAAATTCCAACTGATATATCAAGTGTAATTTTACAGGCTGTTCCATATATAGGGTAGGTAGAATTAAATGGATTTAATAAATCTCGAATAAAAGGTATATTAGGTGGCCTGTAAGTAGTTGCATATATACACTGTGGTTGAAATAAGGGGGAAGTTTTAAGGGGTGGTTCAAAAAAGATATATTGTGTGGACCATAAACAGTTGTATATACCAGGTGGTTGAAAAACGGGTGGAGCTGTGAATCATATTTATAAGGGCAGATAAGAAAGTGTGTGTGAAATAGGATTAGATTTATACAGGGTGGATGAAAAAATATGTTAGATGTTTATACAGGGTGGTTGAAATATAAGATGGAGTGGAATAATAGTTTATAGGGTAGTTAAAAATTTGTTTTATTACAAAAAGTAGTTCACAAGTTGACAAGTAGCATATTATAGAATGGTCGAAATATGTAGCAGTGTATAATTACTGCTATATCTACAGGTGGGTTTAAAAAATATTTAAAAATTTTATGATTAACAAACTGTTTCATATACCGGATAGATGAAATATAGGGTGGACTAGAACTCCAAGTATACAGGGTGGTGAAAAAATATACCGTTGAGTAGAACAATAATTATACAGTGTGGGTAAAATAATTAGAAAAATTTTGGAGTACCTGAATTATGGGGCAAGTTATTGTTTCACAGTGTGATTCAAACAAGGTTAGAAAAAGTTGGAAATGAACGATAGTTTAAATGAAGTGTGGAGAGACATTATTTTTTATACTTTGTTTCAAAAATTATCAGGTAATAGCGTAGCTCATAATTAGTTTCACAGACAGGATATTTGAAAAATTGTTAAATAGGGTGTCCCATAAACAGTTGCAGTTTTGGTGAAATTTATTGGGAATTGATGAATTTATAATTATATGGGGTGGTACATTGACAGGAAAGGTAGATATAGCGAAAAAAACTACTACCGTGTTCGACTACACACAGTTAGTCAATTGGTTCCACCGCATGCATCAAATATTGGAGAATTAGCTTTTATTCAAAATTTAGAATATGCCAATGTAACATGTCTCCATTTTAAAAAATTTCAACTGATACATCAAGTGTAATTTTACAGGGTGTTCCATATATAGGATGTGTGAAACTTAGTGCGGAGTAGAATTACATGGATTTAAAATATCTAGAAAAAAATGTATATTAGGTGGTCCGTAAGCAGCTGAATATAGACAATGTTGGTGAAATATGCAGCAAGTTATATGGTGTGGTTGAAAAAAGGTATATTAAGTGGATCATAAACAGTTGCATGTACCAGGTGGTCTGGAATTATATTTATACAGGGTGGATAAAAAAGGTGTTATTTAAGCAGATAAAATATTTGAATTTTCTTGAGCTATTATTATAATTATGAAATGGGTTGAGAAAAATGTTTAAAATAGTTGTTTGTAACAGGGTGGTTCAAGTATAAGATGGAGTGGAATTAGAGTTTATAGGGTGGTTAAAAAAATGTTTTATATCTACAAGTACTTCACAAATTCACAAGTAGCACATATAGGATTGTTGAAATATGTAGCAGAGTATAATTACAGCTAAACTCGTGGATTTAAAAATTTTATAATGAAATATTATGATCTGCAAGCTGTTCCATATACCGTATAGATGAAATATAGGGTGGACTATAATTCTAAATAAACAGGGTGATGCAAAAATGTTATATGGCCCATAAATACTTGCATAGACAAGATTGTTGAAGTATAGGGCGGAGTAGAATAATAATTATAAAGTGTGAGTAAAAAAAATGTTATATAATTTAAAAAAATGTTATATAGGTTAGAGAAATGGAGTACCTGAAAAATGGGGTGATGTCAAGTTATAGTTACAGAGTGTGACTCAAACAAGGTTAGAAAACATTGCAAATGAAGGGTGATTTAAATGAAGTGTGGAGAGAAATTATACCTTATACTGTGGTTCAAAAAATATGAGAAAAAATTGTGAAACAGCGTAGTTTATAATCAGTTGCACAGATAGAACATTTGAATTTGAAATATAGGGAGGATTAGAGTTAAGTAGTTAAGTATGTAAAAAATTGTTACATAGGGTGCCCAATAAGCAGTTGTAGTTTTGGTGAAATTTATTGGGAAGTGATGGATTTATATTTACACAGGATGGTACAAATATGTTATACTGGGTGGCCGATAAGTAGTTGTACATACAAGGTGGTTGGAATAGAGTGTGAACTAGAAGTATAGTTTAGAATTGCGGATAAAAAATTGTATGAAATATTTTCTAGAATAGAACATGAGCTGGGTTGCATATATGTATCTGAAACATGGGGTGAAGTAAAATTATAGTTCTACAGTGTGATTAAAACAATGATAAAAAAAGATGCATATAATGGATGGTTGACATATAAGGTGGAGACAAATTATATTTATAATTATTTATTTTTATTTACCGTAGTCCATAAGTAGTAGCATAAAAGATAGTCGAAATATAGAGGGGATCAAGGTTATAGTTAAGTGTTTAAAAAATAAATGTTATACCTATATGGTGACCCCTAAGCAAGATGCATATACACCCTGGTTGAAATATTGAATAAAATGTTACATAGAGTGACCGTATAAAGTTGCGGTTTGGGTAAAATATCTTGGGTATTGGTAGATTTATAGTTATACAGAATGGTACAAAAAAGTAATATTGGATGGCCTATATGTATATGTATAAAGTAGACCATGAACAGTTGCATCCTGATATAAGGAATACCTGACATATGGGGCGAAGAGTAGATACAACAGGAGAATACTGGCTCACTTTTCTATAGGGAAAATTTTGCAAAAGTTGAAGACGGTGTTTTGATGCGGTGAGAATGGTACGAAGGTTTTTTGATTGATAGACATGTGTATTTGATTGACATATTAGTAGTTTGTGTCAATTACAAGTTCTAGATTGGTGATAAAAGAATTAATAAATATAATATCAGCTGAGTATTAAAATAACATATGTGTATTAAATTCGCAATAGGTGCACGTGGTTCAGATAATTAAACGAAACTCGTATCGCCTAGGGCAACAGACGCAGAGGATTTTTACAAGTAAAAAAAAATGTCAGGGTCCTCTCCTCGAAGGCGGATGATATTTCGAAAAACAACATATGTGTATTAAATTCGCAATAAGTGCACGTGGTTCACATAATTAACCGAAACTCGTATCGCCCACGGCATAATGACGCAGAGGATTTTTGCAAGTAAAAAAAAATGTCATGATTCTCTCCGTGAAGGCGGATGGTATTTCGATAGAAATATCTGGTTTTCTACCCGCGGAATAACCTGCAAGAGCCTCCCATTAGCGGGTAATAGATGAGTTCAACGATACTGATATCATCTCGAAGGCTAACTGGCGAGCCGGATTCGAATTTTTGCCAGTTCTTACCTGTAAAGATGTGATGCTTCTTCATAAAATGCCTGTGAGAGAGAGATCGATAACATTTGTTTTTTAATACCGAACAAACTGGTAGGATGAAGGTTAGCCAGCGTGCTAACTGAACTGATCTTATAAAGTAAAATCAAGCAAAATGTTAGTTCTTCAGTGTTAGTTGAAGTGTAGACACCAGCAGTAGCAATGAGTTTAATTGATAAACTAAACCCGCAAGTTGGTACTTATGAAGTACCTGAATTAGTTCGATTACGCTTCAAAACAAAGAAACCTCGATACAGCTCTCAGAAGAGAGTTTTAACAAGTTCACTAATTATCTGGAAAACGCTTTTGCGTATTATTCAGATCCAGAGAATGACGATCCCGATTGTTTCTGGGACTCTCATGATACCTGCACCGATGGCATCCATTTATGTATCAATGTGTGTTATAACGAAGGTAGGCTGTCGCTATGGGAGACGGTGAGGAACAAACCAAAGACAGGTATGAGTTTCAATAAGGAAAATATCCTTCAAATACATAGTGTGCTATGTAAAACACCAAAAAAAGAGTCCGAACTTGAGACTTTCGTGGGAGATTCCACTCCTGACCCACCAACCAAGAAAATGCGATACACGTGCTCTAATCTGACTGAAATACCAGACGATGTGGACGATTTGGATTTGGAGTCACAAGTTTTTTATTTTTAATTTATTTTTATAAAAATTATCGAAATCTCTAAATAAAAAACAATTTCAATACTGTGTGTTTTATTTTCAATATATGAAAGAGAAAATTAAATAAAAAATTTTTGCCAGAAATGCTAGCCGAGAAATGGGATCGAACCGGGGACCTGTAATGGGGAATATACTTACCTCTGAGATTAACTCGGCGCTCTTTCTACTCAGCCATTTCTAGGTGAATACAAAACAGGGTGTAAAGGTATAAGTGTTGCATTATAAAATTGTTAACTGAAGAATAAAGACGTATACGTCATTTTCAATAAAGATATTATTGCAACCTACTATTACTACTGGTTTTGTGATATTGACTTTTATATCACAAAACATGCTATATACAAATATACCACAGGGGGTGGAAAATGTGGCGGTATGCTTTTCTATGAATTGCTCAAATAGATCTGATTTTTCGCTAATGAGGCGGACATTGCTAAATGATGGGCTACTACCAGCATATTTTGCAGAATTTCCAAAAGATGGCACCCCATTACGCTACAATCTTAAAATTTTCTTTTACAATGGCACTGTGGAGGATTTTGATGGATTAACAGCAAATTATGATTGTCAGCAGGAAGCCGAAGCAACAGCAACGACTAGTAGACAACAGCTACCAAATTCGCTTCAGAGAGAACTCAATAACTTATTAATATTATTATGTTTTGCTGTTATATCTTTGATATTATTGTTGGTAAAACTTATGTTGAAATGTACAAGATCTATACACTCGTTAATAAAATAATTTTGAGAAATAAAAATGCATGTTATACTTCATTCATTTATTGAGGTAAAATGTTATTGATTAACCAATCATAAATATCATTACAATTTTTTATAGCACATTTGTATTCTGCGTATTCTTCATTAGAATCTTCATAATGATAGCCACAGACTATGGGATATTTACTTGTCTCACGGTCCTTTTTAGTCACATCTCTCAACTTTATGGCGTTGATGGTATGCTCCAAATTTACGAACTTTACATGATTGAGCCCAAGCTCATTTTTACACTTTTTAACTAATAAGTCATATTTTTGGTGACCTCTAACGTAGACATGAGAACATCTGGAGAGAAGAAAATTCAAAATCATATTCAACTGGCTTACATCCCAGATTCCACCATTGTAGCTGAGTCCATGAAGAAAATTCTCACAATATCTGACGGTTCGTCGATCTTCCTTGCACAGCAATTCAAATGGCCGAGGAGGCTTAAACAGGTAATGTATGACACCCGTTGCATGTGTCTTGATAGCCAATTCTTTGGGAACAAATTCCCCGTTAAGAATGAAGCCTTGAATGTCAACGATTGCGATTTCCATGGTGAACTGAAGTTGTAATGTGCAGATGTGCTCTTTTATGATAGGTTACGAACAATTTCGCTGAGTGGGAGAAACTCCATCAAACAATCGTGGATGATTATACAGAAGGCACGTGTTTTGTCAGGAAAACCTGTTTGAGATTCAATATCCAGGCGTACCTCCACAGTGGAGGATTTCATGCTGTCTTCACGTCGGGAACAATCGATTACGAAGAGAGTGTGATTCTTGAAGGTGAGATAGTCTAGGAGCGGGTGTCTTTTTTTCAGCAAAACTGGGATAAAAGTCCGTGTAGCGTTTGTAGGCTTCTCCGTATTCGTTCCTGGGGAAATCCAATAGCTATCTTTCGTTCGGCCAAAATTCTCCATTAAGAGTTAGACGAATATTAGATATGTGGATATGATCAAATTCCGTGGGATCAGCCGCTATGTTGCTGTGCTTATTGGTCTGGAAGGCAACGATGACGTATCGAGGACTCTCTACAGCAGCACAAGTTTTCACAGCCCAAATTTCTCGTGTGGCGCCTGTCTTCAGAGCAGGCAACTCATGAAGTTCCCATTTACGAAAGGGAATAATAATGCCGGTATCCTGCTTAACGGCTTGCAGCAGTTCAAGTTTCATATCATCGTTTGGGAATATATGCTGGACTTTGAGTTCAATGCTGTCAATCGTCACGCTTGCTTTTGTAGATTTATCAGTAATAATAAGACAATCATCATCATTTCTTGCTCGCACTAAACGTATTGTTTGCTTTCCACAGGTTACTCGCTGGTAGTCGTTGAAGAGGGAAAACAAATGTTTGAGCGGGATGTACATTCGGAAAGATCTGTCTGCTGCATTCACAATTGGTTTACCGGGAAAATTCCAGCCAGCAATAGCTAATTCTCTTGAACTGGTAGGATCATAGCACAGATAACCTCGTATGGCACTGACGCGACGGGATCGCGGACTGTTCGCGAAAAACCATTAGGGGATAGGGAAACTTCACCTGCACCTCGTTACATTAATTTGACCCTTAACGGCGATATACGACCATGGATAACCAGGAATCGGCTTGGTTCACAGTAATCTCCACTATGTCGTTGTTCCCAAATGACTTTACATAGGGATAGTAGGTTCTGATTCCATTCTGCGAAAAAACTGGGCTTTCGGAAGATATCGAATGCTGCATGATAGCCTAGCGATTGTAGAAATAGTTTATGGAGAACGTAAGTGAAAGGTTTCGTTGATACTGACTTTGGCTGTGGTATGTTTGTACTGCTCAAATATGAGTAAGCGTCCCATTATTGCTGCCTGTTTCAGTTCCAGTCTCACAATGATTTGACGAGTTCAGATTCCTGATTAATTCTCAAAGTTATGTTGTGCGGTTGATAGGTAGGTAGATAAGATGTTGATCAATAGCGAAACCAGGATCAACTCCAATGGCAAACTCGTATATGGTATGTGACGGTCTGTCGTTGTAGAATGCTCCCGATGTGATGTTACTATCGAGATGGATTGTTCGCACTTTTATAATATTCACTGGTAAATCAGAGCTGTGTACTTGAAGAGGTGTGAGCAGTCTCTTGGAAAAACCCAGTATGGCACCGATGCTGTTTTCCTTTTGAAAGTCTATTGCGTATTTACTGCTGTATATTTCACACTTGAGTGTATTATTGTTGGGTTTCAATGAGAAAATCTCATCTACATTCTTTGAATGCTGCACACCCAATACTTTTCTAATGTGCGCTTCAATATCACCAATTTCGTAGCTGCCTTCAGGTAATTCGATGGTGGTTGGTTTCTTTTTCGAGTCGATTAAATGCACTTTGCTACCATTCTCAATGTTCGGGATGCTGTTGTAGGAGTGGAAACTCAGCAAGGCTAGACCGTAATTGTAGTCAGGATGTAGTTGAATAGGTGGTTGAAAATCAATGGACAGTATTGAACTGCGTCCTTTCAGCGTTAATATCAAAGACATGACTGAAGATTTCCCTCAATGTTAGGTGTTATTATATAGAAATTGCAGACACAAATGACCGCAATTAGATTGATTATAATTTTGGTAGGAGTCGTTGTTGTAGAGTATCGATACATTACTTCCTAAATACTCAGCCAATTCACGAGGCGGTTTCAAATTACCAAAACTATCGAAATATTGCGCAACGTTTCCATTTTTAATGTAAGCTACCCAGTGTGTGCCTTTATTGTGACTAGAATCCAAGTTGATGATTGCCGACTCGGTTCTTGATGGTTGTTTGTTTTTAGGTAAGGCATCACGCATAAATACACCTTTAAAATTTGGTATTTTAAATTTTTTGGCGTATTCAACAAGCTCACTGGTGTAAAGTGCTCGACTGGGTAGCTTTATCGGGAGTTTTTTTGTTGTTTCTTCAAATATAGACCGAAGCCTCCTTTGCGAGACTTTTTCAGGTAGAGCCCGGACCCTTTCTTTCCAATCTCCTCCATAGCTTGATTGTGTCGTCTGTCCTCTTCGAGTTTCTTTTTAGCATTTTTTGCGTCTATTAGTGTTTTACCCAAAGTTGCAGCTCCTCCAGTAAGGGTTCCAAGAGCTGAGAGTCCTGCAAATAGCGGGAGTAATGGGAGAATTCCACCGACTTTTGACTCGAAAGGTACCACACGAGGAACTCGAATTTTCTTACGACCGCCAGCTTTCTTAATTGCCATCCTAGCCGCTCTCAAAGCCATCAGCGATGACTGTCGTAGACTTTGTCCTGCAGGAGAGTTAGCGATAGCTTTATTCGTAGGTAGCATGACATGCTTTCGAAATGGTAAAAGGGTTTTGCGTGTTGAAGATTTTCGCTTACTGGAAGATTTTTTTACACCTCTACTCCTCTTCCGCTTTGGAGATTTCATACCAAGACCGAGTTTCTGTTTGGTTTTCATAGTCGTTGTTATGAGCCAAGCAGCTGCTTTTTCACCGAGTGAAGCGTCCTTAGATTTGAATCTCTCCCAAGCCCTATTCTCCAACTCAAAATCTGCCTTATGACGGTCTGCTAGAGAAGTGCTTTTACTGTAAGCAATATCGTGATCCCGACAAGCTGCGTCGGATTTGTTTATACCTCGCTGTCCTAGAGCTAAGCGTTTTTCGAGTTTCGTACCCGGTCCACAAAATTGATAGCCAGGAAGGTGAATTTCAAAGGGCAACTTCTTGATTAGAGTGTTCACTACACTTCCACTACCTTCAGCGGTTAACATAATACTGACTGACTGATGTTCAGAAAGTAAATTTTATATTTAAACGTCCACCCAAAACAAATGTACATCAGTTTACTTTGAGATGCACATAAAGCAGCAAGATATTCAATTGCCTATAGAAAATCTAGATTTTGTGGCGGAAGGGGGTGACAATGATAGTGTGCCATCGAAAAATGGGAAACTATGGCCAAATTCCGTCTGGGCGGCGTTCTGCGCCCTTAGCGGCTGCGGGAAAACCAATGCGCTGCTCTCGCTTTTGTTCAACGAAAACGGATTGCGATTTAAAAATGTCTACGTGTACTCGAAATCTTTGTACCAACCAAAATACCAACTACTACAAGAGGTTCTCAAGAGCGTTAAAGGTGTGTCATATTTCCCTTTCAGCGAAAACGAAAATGTAATTGATCCATCAGACGCCTGTGAGTATTCAGTATTTATTTTTGATGATGTGGCTGGTGATAAACAGAAAAAGATTCAGAATTTCTTTTCCATGGGACGGCACCGACACATCGATTCAATTTATTTGTTGCAGACGTATAGTAAAATGCCCAAGCAACTAATACGAGACAATTGTAATGTGATTGTGCTATTCAAACAAGATGAAATCAATTTAAAGCACGCCTATGATGAACACGTATCTCCGGATATGTCATTCGAACAGTTCAAAGACTTGTGTTCAAAGTGTTGGCAGGATCGCTACGGGTTCGTGGTTATTGTTACAGACTTCAATTTAAATGAAGGGCGATATCGCCAAGGTTTCGATAAATATATAAGACTACAAAGCGAAAAATAATCAGTCAGTCAACAAAAATGTCTTCAGTGAGCAGCAACAGCATTGCAGAAGCTTTTCGCAAGAAAAAAATCAAACAACTAGCACGGTCCATTCGCAAGAAGTACCTCAGTCTGAAACTGGGTAAATCGGAAAACGATGAGACCCTCAATAAGCTCTTTGAACCGGTGGTCGGACCTTTGAAACAAATAGTTTCGACTACATCCAAAGTTCTCACCAAGATACCACCAGCGTCAACAAAATCACCTCCGGTGTTGCCATCTATAAAACGAGAAACAATTGTGAAAAAAGAAAAAATAGAGCCGTTAACACCAAAATCCAGTCTATTCCTCGAAGAAGAACCAGTCGCAGAGACTAGTTTTTATACCGATGCTGAAGCCGAGGAAACGGAAGAAGAGAATGATGATCCGACTAATTACTCTGACAAAACCTTTGAGTCCTATATGGAGCAGTATCCAGCAATGGTGCAAAAGTATGTAACCGAATATTTTCACAAGAGTGATAAAATTGACAACATTTATGGACCCTCATACAATTTGAAAACCTCCAAGTGGTATCTCGGTAACAAAGAAATCAACTTCGATACGAGGACAGGACGTCTTACTGTTGGAGACGCTGTGTTTCGAGGATCACCTGGTCTTTACCAACTGATATTCTACAAGGACCCCGCATACACTCCAGATGACAAAATCGTGTACCAAAAAGTTCTGGAGCGGGGATTAGTACATCGGAATGTAAAAGGACATTTGAAACCCTCAGGAATATCCAAATACAAGGATGTCATTAAACCTATGTTTATAAAACCAAGCAGCATGAAGTTGAAATATAATACAAAGCCAATGGAATACGTCTACTGGGACGATCCCAATGAATTGGTAGATCGTTTAAGGTTACTTGTTGCATCGAAAGAGGCCGGCAACACATCCCACGACAACGAAATTGTAGCGTTAATAAATGAGCTCAAAGAAGCCAATATTATACGCGACAAATAACCAAAGTAGTCATTAGTAAAATCTCTCTCGATAAATTTGGTCGAAGTGCTGTTCAACAACAGCAACCGAGTGATTATGAGCGCGCAAAAATACCCTTTTCCTTCACAGCCGATGGAAATATCGATGAAGAGAAAGTGATAATTTCAAATGTTGGAGATCCCAAAGCGGATATGGATGCCGCCAATAAACTCTATGTCGATGACAGAGTACGCGACAAGTTGTCTCAAATTAAAAAAGACTTTCAAGTGGCATTCAATGATTTCAGCGATAAGGTTTACAGTAGTATGCGAAAACTTGAGAAAAATCAACATACTATTGATAGCAGCTTAAGGGTTAATCAACAGACCTTTCTGGAATTTCAATCGAATACCAACGTCCAGCTTAACCAGCTTACAAAATTGCCACAGCAAATTGAAGAGAATCTAAAACAGACTATAAGTGATGAAATTTCGCAATTGAAAAACGATATTGATGAAGTGAAGACCATCAAAGAGAAAATGCTAAAAGTTGTACCCGAACTATATGTGGATATGCAAAAATTACACGATGAAATAAGTGATAAAGTTAATAAGATGAACTTAGAGATGAAAAAATTATCAGATGGCATCAAGAGCGAACTACGATCTCACAAAAACGAAGTCTCTTCGCAAATCAACAATCAACTAAAGATGATTAATCCAAAAATTGTAGCCATTCAACAGCAACAGCAGCAGCAGCAACAGCAATCTGCTCTAAAGACTAAATAAAAAGTCATCATCCATGTTAAATTATAGTAGTCATCATGAATTATTCCAAGGAACAAGTTCAAGTTGTAAAGGAGCTGCATCGACCTGTGAGAAAAAAATTTCCACGACGTCACACCGTCATTAAGGGTTTCGATGATTTATGGCAGTCTGATTTAGGACAATTAGATCTTTATGCGGGAACTAATAGAAATTTTAAGTATATCTTAGTGGTAATTGATTGTTTTTCCAAGTACGTGTGGACGAGGCCGCTGAAATCAAAATCAGGAGAGGAGGTGACAAAGGCTTTCGAGAGTATTCTCACTGCTAATGGTTGGCGCCGTCCGAAAAACTTGCAAACAGACCACGGAAAAGAATACTACAATAGTCACTTTACGAAACTAATGCAAAAATATTCGATTAACCACTATAGTACATTTAGTGGGATGAAAGCAGCCATATGTGAGCGCGTGATAAGGACGCTAAAGGAGAAATTATTCAAGTATTTCAGTTTAAATGGCAGTTACAAGTGGATTGACATTTTACCTGATATCGTTCAGTCTTATAACAATCAAAAACATCAGACGACGAAAATGCGCCCTAGCGACGTAACTGCTGCTAATGCTGACGACATTAAAGTATTCAATAGATTGAAAATCACCGGACCTAGGAAACTCAAGGTGGGTAATGTGGTGCGAATAAGTAAAGTGAAACACGTCTTTGAAAAAGGACATACCAGGAATTGGACTACAGAGCTATTCAAAGTACGTCAATATCAGTTAACGAATCCCATTACCTACCTATTGGAAGACATGAGTGGCAGACCAATTGAGGGGGGATTTTATGAGGAAGAATTGCAAAAGACCGCCAACCCTGACGTTTATCTCGTGGAAAAAGTGTTACAGAAAAAAGGTAATAAAGTCAAGGTTCGATGGTTGGGTTTTGATAAAAGTCACGACAGCTGGATTCATTTCAGCAACAGGTTATAACTTGCAAAACAGGAGTAGGAGTGAAGACAACGGCGGAGAAGTTATAAAACCCTTCTGAATTTACCATTACCTTCAGTAAGAGCAGTTCAATTTGGTGAGCAGCAGTATGAGTGATACTAGTTTTGAAGAAATTGACTACAACGCCGGCATAGATAGAATCTTAAACATGTACGAAGAAGCAGTTAAAACAGAAGCGTTTTACCTGTTACACACCAAATTTCCTCTCATCAATTCTGAGTTGGAAATCCAGTGTGCATTAAGTCCAGCTCGAACGTTTGCACCAGTAATTATTATACAAAAAAATAATGTGAAAATTGTCTTGAACAGCTTCGAATGGGCGGATGTTTTGTGCGTTCTGAAGTTGATGAATCAGAATTATTTAGAAAACCCAAATATTGCTAGTCACGAGGTTGCAGCACCAATTTCCTGTGGAGAATTTCTACATATAACCCAAACAAGATCTGAGGATGACGAGAAACTAATCTTGTTGATGCAAAATATTATTGCGTTATATTTCTCTCATAGTGATGTAGTGGAACTTTTTAGAATTGAACATATAATTTCTAGTCGAGTAGAAGCATATTTAGAAATGAACTTTTGTAAATATTATTTCAAAGTTTTAAATGAAGTTTGTTCATGGAAACATTTAATTTGCTCGCAACCAGTTGAACGACTACTATCATCTTTTTGTTGTGATAATACATCCCAACTGGGTATTGCTTTAAGAGAATATCTTTATTATTACAGAAAAAAAATTGTAGCCGACATTGTAGCGAGAAAAATAAAATGTATAAAAATCATCCCGTTTTTAATTTTCCCTCAGTTGATATATTACAATCATGGAGTGTAGAGATTGGTATCAAGTATACGAACACAGATTACGTACCTTTGAAAACTGGCCATCAGAATTCCCAGCTTCCAGATTAGCAAGGGCTGGCTTTATTTATTTTGGTCAAAATGATGTAGTAAAATGTGCATTTTGTGGGACTGAAGGATTCAACTGGCAAATGACAGACGATCCTGTAGCTGACCATTTAGATTGGAATCCAAATTGTTCCTTCTTCGATACAGATAGCGTATACTTAATAAATAGAAAAAAACCTGTTGTTCATAAAGATAAAATAAGTGTTGCCAGCAGATTTTCTACGTTTGGGAATTGGCCTATAGCTCTAAAGCAGAGACCTAATGATTTAGCAAAACTTGGATTCTTTTATAGTGGTTCAGGAGATAGAATCATATGTTATTGTTGTCAAACGATGATGTTACTGAACGGCACTTGATGATATCCAAAACTGCTTAATGATTCAAAAAACAATAGAAGATTCAAAAGCTACTAGCTTATCTTGCAAAATTTGTTTAACTAATGAAATATCTGTTGTACTTCTTCCATGCAGGCATTTAGCCTGCTGCTCAAGTTGTTTTATAAATATTGATAAATGTTGTATCTGTAGATGTGAGACAGTTGGGTATTTAAAGGTCTTTATTTCTTAAAATAAAAAGCAGTTTTCATATATATAATATATCGTTTTATTTTAATATCTAAGAAAATTTACAACATAAGAAAATAATATTTATGTTAGTATCTAATAAATGAAATATTGTTATTGTTAGTAATATTTATATAATTACAAAATAGTGATTAATATAACTTTCTATAAAAAACATTCAAAGAAGCCTAAATTAGAACAATTTTGTTTTCTTTTCATAGTGCAGATCTTCAATACAATCATCCCGATTTTTTAATTCAAATAAAGGTGTCCAACAAAGAGAACACCAGTGCCATTTTTGTCTGTACAATTGATGTAACTGTCTAGCCTCAGACCTTACATGATATTTTCGTTTATGATGATTAAGTTCTTTTTGCTTATATCTAAAAGCATATCTTAAGCTCAGTAAACATACCTTGCATACCTTCAGTGTATAATCAGGAATTTTGTGGTATGTAAACCAAGCGCAATAATCATCATAATCGAAGTATGGTTCTAGATAGTTACTATTCAACAAAACTACTTTTAATGCAAACGGCATATCTTCTGGTTCAACATATTCAAACTCCTCTAGAATAGCATCATAATCTAGAGTTGGGTTTGAATATGCTTCTAAAAATTGTTGATGCTTATAGGTTGGAAATATTCTAATTATTTGTTGAGTTAGACTCCATGGCAGTGGTGACTGGGAAACGAATCTACTGATTTTATTAATTTTACTGCAAATTGTTTTAATAGAGGCTTCTTGTAATGTTAACATGTTCTCCATAACTTAGGGTTACCTAAAAGAGAAAAATAATTCAAATTAAAATTGTTTAATCCTATAGTGACCCCATGGTAAAGTTTCGAAACTATTAGGGAGAAGGAAGCGCTTATGATCAAAGGGATTCAAAGCTATTTTAGTTTGCTCAACGCTGTAGACATCATGATGCTTTGATTGAATGCAGCGTTGAGTTTTATGTAAGATGTAATTTTGGGTAGAGTCTTTCGTAAATTTTTCTAAACAATCTAAATAGTCCTGAAAAGTGATTTTTCGCCGAACCACATATCTCTTTACACCCTTAGCCTTTTTAACACATGAATTTCCTTGTATTTTATAGGTATATTGTTTAGATCGTAAGCCTACAAAGAATAGAAGCATTTTACCATTTGCCTCATCTTGCATGAGACCTGGGACTTTTTTATTTATCAGTGGTATATCCCAACGATTATCTGAAGGATAATCGCTGGTATCAAATCGATGAAGGTTAGTTTTGATATCTTCATATACATCATTATATTGAATTTCATATATTAAACTATCTGTATCAGTGTATAATAGTTTACATCGTTCTACAGGAAATTTGTTTAGCATGAAGTCATAATGAAATTCATATATTAATATTTTTTAAATATCTAGAATACACATTCCTATATACAATGGTTTATCGAACAGTATACGGTGCTTTTTTAATTCAACCGCTATGAGGTTCTCATCAAATATTGTTCTACTGTGGAAATTAGGACTTGAAATTAAATTTCTTGCTCCTAATTTCCCACTCCAACTTCTGGCTAGTTTCACATGGCGATGTTTTCTAACATTTTGCATTGTTTTACCAAACACAGCGTTTACCATAAGCTTATAAAGATTTTGTTCAAACTTATGTTTAGCCTGACTTCGCAACTGGGTATTAAGCTCGATGTACGGTTTGAGCCAAGCAGATTGTTGAAATTCTAAGATTCTATGTACTTTTGTTAATCTTAGCCCATGCTTCAGAGCCTGCTTCAAATTTCGATAGTGAATTACATATTTTTCTTTGTCATCTAATGTTGTTAGGAGTTTTTTAATAGCTGAATTCTTTGGAATTTTGTGTTCTGCACAGAAGGGTAAATCTTTATGCGTATCATGTAGGCTTTCAGGATACTCCAAGTCGACTTCCAGAACGTAGCCCGTCTGTGCATCATCGGGGATGGTGGTGACATCGATATTTGTATCAACCCATTTAAACCCTCCGTAGGGGAGTGGTTGACTCATTGCCCAACCATACATGTTATTAACGTCTACATAGAGCAGGAATTTTGAAGGTTTAGAAGGATCATAATCTTCTACATACTTGTTATTAGCTTTCCCATAGCGGTTGCAGCACATCGATATACCTCCTCGTATTCCACGTTCGATAAAGAGCAACATGTCCACATCTTGAACTGTTTCTAATTGACATTGTGTATATTTCAACATACAATCCCATGTGTAGCCAGGAATAGTATAATAATGGGCGGGTCTAACCCATATGTGTTGTCAGGTATTGCGAAATGTTTCAAAAACGCAAGCTAATAACAAAATATCTGTTTTCATATATAAATCACTATATTCACCAAGGGTTTTCAACTTAAACTGACTCCAAATCAACTTAGCATGGGCATAGTCATCATCACTAATATCTTCATCCAAAGTCATTGTTTCTTTTTTGGTAATTCTGTCTCTTCCAGTGCTCAAATTTATCCAGATAATCATAGAAAAACACTCCTTTTCGGTGAAGTAATTTAAATTCTCTATAGATAAATCTTTAAATTCACTATTCAAGATACTAAAATTACCTTCATTAAGGGTGGATACTAGAGAGTCCAATGAACACCCCATAAACCTAAAGGAATCGATATATCTGAATTTAATTTTTGTTTCGGTATCGTGAACAGTGAAGCTGATGTACTTCTCCTTGTTTACAGGCAACAAATTAATGTAATTTCTTTTAGCTAAGTCTCTAATTATGAAGTGGCTATCATAGCCACTCAAATTATGGAATACAATGGGTACCATGAAAGATTTTCTATATAGAAGGTTGCACTGATTATGGGCATAGCCTCTAAAATTCCCGGAAAGATGACAGTGTTCGCGAACGATTTTATCTTGAGATTCAAAGGTTTCTCACAAATGTGACAAACCCCAGAAGCATCCTTTAAGTTTACTTCGACATTCATTGGCTCAACATTCAGAAGCTTTGACAACAAATTTGGCGACTGATTCCATTTCTTCTGCGAACCAAGACATGCATTCCGGACCCCTATTACTCTTATAAAAGGAATACTCATTATTAAAATTACATTTAAAATAATATCCTGCACTGTAAGCTCTATGTTTTTGATATTTCAAGCTATTGCTTGTAGTACTGTTATCTTCAAAGGGCTCTAAAAGAGATTCAAAGTCAGCATATACGATGAACGGAACTTTTTCTTTGAATACATAATTTTTAAACTGTACATGTGAAAACTTTGGAAATTCTATTCTGCAATCGTTAAACTGCATGCAGTACAGTGTGTGCTCTTTCAACTTGTCTTGAGAAGGAAAATAATTTAGACATCTATCACACATGTGTTTCTTTCCGTTATGTTTGGACACTTGTCTATGTAAAAGCCGCGAAAGGTCCTTGATCCAACAATAATGATATAGGATTTCATTATCATTATTATCACCATCAAATTCGTCATCTAAATCGGTTTCAAAATCACTGTGTTTAAGAAATAATTTTTTTTTTGAATAATTAATAGATTAACATGTTGCTCTCGCTTTTCTTTGGTTAAGCATACTGGCACCACAGTAAAATTCGAATGTGTAATCATCTCAAGTCCAAAAACATTAATTGATATACTTTCATTATTTTTCTCAAATAAAGAAATTTCAACTTTACGGGAAAGGATAAACCTTTCAAATTCAAAACATTTTAAAATGGGGGTAGGAACTCGGTCTATCTGAATTTTTAACTGCAGGATATAAAGCTGAGACTAAGGACCACATGAAACACGCTTCATCATATCGATTTTTAACATTACAAGATTTGGTGGCCTTAATTTTTTGAGGTAACTCAATGTAAGATGAGGCAGCTAGCCCAGACCCTACACTATACCTATTTATGTTGACTTCCAATGAAATAATTTGACTTAAACACTATCCTGATCCTTCTTCAGCAAATTCGGAAAGCTTATTTAATATGCGATCTTTCACGTAAATTTCAAACCAACATTTTATATCTGTTGCTAAATCAATTACTTCATTTTTAGTTGAAAAGTATTTCTTACTCAGAATTTCTTTATCTCCTGACATTTTCAAAAATTCCCCACACAAAGAAACATTTACTTTAATCATGGACATTTTCTTTAAGGTGTTTTTATTCTAACTTGAAATAGTAAAAAACAATCTTTAAAAAATTCTAAAATATCTTTATGATATTTATTTACTATAAGCCCAGTCCTGACTCTACTTTTAAAGGCTGAAATTCCGTCTTCCCATTTAACTCTCTTATGAATTTGATTATTAAATTTATTATTCTGCAAAAGCCCCATTCCTACTGAATCATAATTCCGTAATAACAATTTAAATCGTTTAAGATGTCCAATGTTTGTTTGCAATTTACGTAACGTTCCTATCGATAAATCCGCCTCCCCAATCGCTTTGTTGCAAAGAGAAATGTGTTTCTTAACATTTTTTAGCCATAATTCAATCTCCCTTTGTGATAAGGGATTAACCTTTTTTAATAAGATACCTTCCACTTCCCTAATTTTCTCGATAATATCATCACTAAGGCAAGCAATTTCAACTGAATTCATTTTTCTCTTAGTACAATTAGCAGCAAAAATTATTAAAATATTCCTCTATCGTTAAACTTAGTAACACTTACTAACTATTCCTCCACCGTGAAAAGAGTTCTCGGTTGAAAGCCGGGATATCCTGGAGACCGGTGAAAGTCAGGTAAAACTGTCCTTCGCTAAATTTGTCTATGAAAGGTTTAAAACCCTCAGTGACCCTCTTTGTAGGACACCACCTTTTCCTCTAATTCCAGGAGTATGCTCTCCCCGTACTTGGTTTTGACTAGCTTGGCTGACAGTATCTTCTGCCTAATATTTATCGGAAGCTCCCTTACTTTGCAGGCTGGCTTGCTTGTTGCTTCTGAAGAGCACAGTTTGTTTAAATTCTTAAGGAAACTCATCTGCAACACCGTACAATACACTATACATATGGTTTCTACATAAAAGTAGATAATAACTTACTTTGTATGTTTTCTAGGTTTTTTTCCTTAAAGCAGCAACTCTCAGTCAGTCAACTCTCTTGTCTCCAATGTTTTCTAGGTTTTTTCCTTAAATTTGAAGCAGCAACTCTCGTGTTCGAATTAACAACTACAACAATAAAGGTATACATATATTATTCCAATAATCCTTATCCCGCTACATACATTCGAAAATGTTCCCTACAACTTTATAAACGAGATATCACGTCTATGTATTTGATGCCTCAGAAAATATATATTGGTAACAAAGAAAATGATAAAAGTACTTTTCAAAACGTTCATCAATACATCTACAGAGCAGACGAAAACAATTTATTCTAAGTACTCTTCCTCAGTTAATGTATCCTAATTATAAATTGCTAACAAATGAGATCATCTCCGCGGTAGTTGGAGACAATTTCTTCTTTCTATAGAAATCTTACTTTGAAAAACATATCCTTAGACAATGTTCCAACATATTCTGCAGCAGAAGATAACACTTTGATCTGTCTACAAAATACTACTTTGAAAACTAAATATGGTTGAAAACCCAGGAGCTCTCGCATCCAAAGCGAGAATCATACCCCTACACAATTGAGCCACCCTATTAGTTGATAATTCCATATAATTATTATAAATTGGGAACAAATAAAATGAGAAAATGTAATTTACAGGACGCTTGTAAAAAGATCCCTATCTCCGCAGTAGGTGAAAAATATTTATTCTATCTACAGAAATCTTTCTTTGAAAAAAAAACAAAATATATATTTAGACGTAGCCTCGCATCCAAAGCGAGAATCATACCCTACACAATTGAGCCCCCTATTAGTTGATAATTCCATATCCTTATTATAAATTGGGAACAAATAAAATGAGAAAATGTAATTTACAGGACGCTTGTAAAAAGATCCCTATCTCCGCAGTAGGTGAAAAATATTTATTCTATCTACAGAAATCTTTCTTTGAAAAAAAAAACAAAATATATATTTAGACGTAGCATGAGCAAAAATATGTACTAATATTCCACTGCAAAAGATAACAATTATTCTACCTATAGAAATATTACTTTGAAAAACGAAATATGGTTGAAAGCAACATAATCAAAAATTTTCGGTAATCATCCAATATTGAGAGAAAACAAAAATAGGTAGAAAACTTAAGCAGTTTTGAAATTGCATGGTTATCATAAAATTATAAAGGGATGAAGATTTTTGTTGCAAACCTGAGTATTCACACAACAACAACATCAATAAAAGAAACAATTCAAAATAGTATTAACAAAATAAATAACTTACCTGATTATTTACTGCAGCAGCACTTTTCACAGAGAAAAACAGACTGTTTAGTTCAGAGCACTTTTCACTTCAAGTGAACACTTTGCAATGATTAAATCGAAATTGCGTCTGCTTTTAAAACCATTTTCGCCCATCACATCAAGCTATACCCGCAGATTTTTAAGACAAGGTAATTTCCAAGCGGATTTTGTATCTGAGAACTTGTGTTTTCTTATTGAGAGAACCTTGACCACTCCTGCGATATAATTTTATGATTTGGATTTAATGCAAATTTTCAATTAAAGGTGTTTCGCGTTATAGCTAGAGAATTTTACAGGGTGATAGTTACACAGTACTTTGTATGATCTTGCATTTCAGAAATATATTTCGATAATTTCGAAATTATGACTATTTTCTGTGTTCGATTGAATTTGATAGTGAGAAGATATTTCACAATAAGTTAGAACCCCCACCAACTCGTTCCTATTATTTATTGTTGAATAAAAGAACATGTTTATTTTAAATATTTTTATTTTCTCTAGCTAAAATCCTAGTTAACAATTCTTTTAGTTGTTCGTACAGCGCTAGATTCGGACATGGGATATTAAACAAATTTAAAGTTAACTTATTAGTTTCTACAAGAATATTTGAAAATTCATTATATTCAAAATACCTATCATTTTCAAAAAAATAAATTCTACCGTTTGTATACCGAAAAGCACTTCTAATATTTTCTGGTATACCGCTAAAGTCTCTGCTTATATAACCATAATTTTTCCCTTCAAGATAACATTCATTAATTTCAGCATACATATTATTTGAAAAGAAAAAAATCGTTTGTCCTGTATAACTGGTAACCGTAGCAATGATTTCATCAGCCGGTATTGATAGTTTGAAATCGTTTATGCTTAGACTTTTCAGTAGTTTGAAATTCTCATCTGATATGTAGAATAATCTTTTCTTATCTCCAATCACAACTATTTCACCAGACGGTCTTTGATATATTGAAGTTATTTCAGTAACGTCTGCTGGTAGAAAATGGAGAACTTTACGTAAATGTACGTCTTTCGATGTGATGTTATTCGTTTCCATATCCATGACCCAGAGCCTATTTTTATAAATAATGTACAGATTGCTTCGTAAAACTAAAAACTGTAATCCCGAAACATCCACTTGACATAAATCTACTGTTTTTCTTCAGACCCTTTTGATGTGGTAGTAGTAGTGGAAGTAGTTGGTTTTGTTGTAGCCTTTTGTGTGCTCGTAGGGATTTCATTAAAATATTTCTTTGATGTCTTTGAGGTGCTTTTGAACGTTACACGTTCTGGAATTTTTTTCGGTGTGTTTGGAGTGCTTTCAGGAATTTTTTCGATCCGTATAAAAATTGAATTGCTTGTATATCATCATTATCAAGTTCAGAGTTACCGTAAAATGCATACATCACTGATTTTTTTATAAGTATGTTGAATACCAAATATATGTCCTAATTCATGGAGGAGAACAAAAAACATACTTGTTTTTAGCTGGAATCTCTTTATCCAATCCTAAATACTACGTCTCACTGCTGTCTAAATGAATCTCGCGACATGTATCATTATTTGGTAGATATGCATGTCCTAGCGCACCACCAGGACCGTCAAACATGTAATAACAATTACCTGCATCTTGACATCGTTGTTGTGTTTGAATGTTGAAACTGACCATCTGATAAAGAAATCACTATGTCAGGAGCAATGGGTGAATAGATGAACTTTAAATTTGATACATTTTGCCAGACTTCGAAAGATTTTTCCGCTATAAATTTCATTTCTGAATTAGCAAGTCGAAAGTACCATTTTAACTCTTTCTTTTGCCATTTTTGAGGAGCGATTTGAAAACTCAAAGGGAAATCAGGTAGACCACAACGTGGTTTGCTCATTAGATTTAAAGTTTCTTCATTTGGAGTACCGTCTACTTTTAATTATATAGTTCTTGAAAATTAATCAATCCCTCTTTTACGTCTGTTATAGCAGTTCCGTTATCACTTACAAATCCGTACGTCTTTAAAAAGTTTTCAATATTCACTTCACTCATTCCAATTGATATGGAATAATAATACGCTAAATAAAATCCTAGTAACATTATTTTTGGTTCTGATCTCTTTGAATGTTAAAATAAAACTGAACTTTCGGTGCTTCAACTGTATAATTTAAACCCTTAGATAAGCCAATATCGTTATTATTCAACACAATAATTCACCTAGTTACCATAAAATAATGTATAAGTGAATTAGTTTATTTGAAAACTATTTCAGGATAATAGTCTACCCTGTATTCTCATTATTAAAATATTCATAGTTAATTTAATACACCTCCATTAAAACGAAATCCGGCTTGCGATATAACCTTCATGATGATGCGAATATTATTGAACTTTAGAAATCAAGATATTTTCCTCGCCATATCAGTGCATGTGGTCTTCATATTTTTTACAGGTAAGAACTCGCAAAAATTCGAATCCGGCTCGCCAGTTAGCCTTCGAGATGATATCAGTATCGTTGAACTCATCTATTACCCGCTAATGGGAGGCTCTTGCAGGTTATTCCGCGGGTAGAAAACCAGATATTTCTATCGAAATACCATCCGCCTTCACGGAGAGAACCATGACATTTTTTTTTACTTGCAAAAATCCTCTGCGTCATTATGCCGTGGGCGATACGAGTTTCGTTTAATTATGTGAACCACGTGCACTTATTGCGAATTTAATACACATATGTTGTTTTTCGAAATATCATCCGCCTTCGAGGAGAGGACCCTGACATTTTTTTTTACTTGTAAAAATCCTCTGCGTCTGTTGCCCTAGGCGATACGAGTTTCGTTTAATTATCTGAACCACGTGCACCTATTGCGAATTTAATACACATATGTTATTTTAATACTCAGCTGATATTATATTTATTAATTCTTTTATCACCAATCTAGAACATTTGTAATTGACACAAACTACTAATATATCAATCAAATACACATATCTATCAATCAAAAAACCTTCGTACCATTCTCATCGCATCAAAACACCGTCTTCAACTTTTGCAAAATTTTCCCTATAGAAAAGTGAGCCAGTATTCTCCTGTTGTATCTACTGCGAAGCAAAATTATAGTTATATTTTGTGTTTAACACAATGTTTGAAAAAGGGGCATATAAAGGATGGTTAAAATATAGGGCGGAAATTATATTTTACGAAGTGGCTCAAAAATTATCAGAAATAATTGTTATATAGCGTATAGGGTGGAGTAGAATTATGGTTAGATAATTTAAAAATGTTATATTGGTTGACAAATCAATAGTAGCTTATACAGGATGGTTGCACTATGGGGTGGAGCAGAGTTACAGTTATACAAGGTAGTCCCAAAAAATGTTAAATAGAATTATTATATAGGGTGGCCCATAAGTGCTTGGAGTATAAATGAAATATATTCGGGATTGGTATATTTATAGTTATGTAAGGTGGTTCAACAAAGTTAGAAAAATTGTTATATTGGATTGCCCATAGTTTCATAAGTAATTTTTTGCAAAGAATTCTATATTTCATACGCCGGTGAAACCGCGGTAACGGCTAGTAATATATAAATATATAAAAATAAATGTTAATCCTGTGAGGTTAGTAAACTTTGCACACAATCAAGGGCATTAAAAACCATTATACACCTCTGAATTGTGGCAGATCTTTGGAACTTTACATCTAATACCATGTTATCCTTAGTCAGCATCTGTGAAAACTACAACGATGGTTTTGTTATTTGTGCATTTGAAAAGATGAAAATCAGATTCTCTATTCAAGGAATATTTGAAATTTAGCGAATTTGCAATGTTTTCAGCTATTTGCCCACTTTGTTATATCTGATTAATTTAAACATTTCTTCTATTTCATGCTTTATGTTTACCTAGACCCCAAGTTGTAGCCGTGACTAAAAACTGCCATCTGAGCAGTCAGCAGGCAACCAACGCTATGTAACTTATGAAAAAATATATTCAACTAGGGGAAATAATTATTCCATGATTGCTAAAAAATATATTGCATTGTTGACATACACTGATACATACTTTTTAAATTTAGTTGGTATTAGTCCAAAAATTTAATTATTCACACAATAAATTTTAATGTCTGCAGATAAATTCCAGACATAGTCAGTATCTCTTAAAATATTCATGGAAATTTGGTATTATAGTGGAGCGAAATGAATTCGGAGAAAGACTCCGGAGAGTATTGACGAGTGTTCACCTTTTTATCTGGAAAAAACTTCGTTTAAAACTTTACTGAATTAAGCTCACACCAGCTCCTCTGAACCCTCTGAATAATAAGTACTTCTGAATAAGGAAATTATTTTAATTCGTTTTCCCTGGATTATAAAGAAGTTGTGAAAGTAATACTGACTCTTTGAGAGATCTGACCTATGTTAGCTTTGCAACGGATGCTACTTGTAAAGTTGTAAAATTTGTGTACACAAATAAAAAAGTTCAGATAGGTACATATATCATATGAAATATAAAAGCAATTTTAATCTTTAAGAAACAGTGGCGTATGTTTCTGATTTAGGAACTAATCTTTTCTAGTATATTTTGAAAATATTATAAGCATTCATTTAGTTGTAGTTAGATGGAGGTATTAATTCTTGAATTTGACTTAACTTATATTTAATGTCCAAAGTGAAGAATTGAGAATATCTCTAACATTCTAAAAGAATACGTCCTAAGTGAAAATGTTCAAGTCTACTTCTAAGGTACTTAAGAGGTCACAAAGTGACCATGACCTTGAAGGTTATTAGGTGAAGTTTTTTTTTTAATGGAAACCCCCATTTTTTATAGCGCACTTGGTTAAAGCACGACAGAAACACTTTCGGTTAGACTATTTTTGAATTAGGGCCATACTTGGGCCATGAATGATCCACAGCAAGGTTTTAAGTAATATGTAAGGGTGCATACATACTACATGTGCACCTATTCCCCGCCAGGTGTTAATACCTATTGCAACAAATTTCTGAAGGGTGTTGAATTAGAGAAAAACGGTGGTCACAGAGAACCTATTCTCAATGGTTTGGTACACGAAAAAGTTGGTTTTTGTTAATTTATCCTATATTTGGGCCATAATTTGACTTAAAACTATTGCTCTTATTGACAAAAAATAGTTCAACAAATAATGCCTTTATTGTGCTTTTAATCTGACCTTCAACTAACTATTTTAGTATCCTACAATACTTATCTGAAACTTTTTTCATAGTATGCATACTTTTGAGATTTTTTTAATTTTAGATTTAATTTAATTGGTCTACCTTTTAAGTATTTTCTACATCTATGACTATGGCGGTTTTTTAATATAAGTCAAACTGATTCATTATTCTTAAACTCGTTTGTTTCTTATATTTTAAGGACACCATCTATAGACCGATAGGATACTTCCTTAATTACCCTCCATGGATACTTCCTCACGTCTATGGTAATAACACTTCTTGTTTGAGGTCATTAACGAAAATCCTGATTAAACAAGCTATACCGGGTTTCATAGAACACATATTAAGCAAATTTTACGCTCGATGGAAATAATTGTAAATAGGATATGACAGTCAAGCTGAATTCTTAAAACAAATTATTTGACCGAGAGCAATATTTTCGACCTTATCATTTCAGAATATCACATAATTGTCAGTTAAAGCAAATATTGTGGTATAGAGCAGTGAATAAATGTACAAGCGTGCACTAATTGTAGCATAATAGTATAAAATCGAAGGTCGAAATCAGTTGTTTGTTTATTCCATGAACTAACTTATATTTTTTAAATTTTAGCGAATTAGTTCATTCATTTTGTATTTTGGATATTAGTAGAACAGCGTTTTCGTTAATTCAAATTATGCAAGATTGTATTTACTTGCCCAAGTAGCAAGCACCATAATCCCTCCAATTGATTAACCCCGAATTAGACTGTTCTATCTACTGATGTGTAGAAATATAAATTAACTGCAGAATTTGATTTACTTGTACTATATACATTTTAACAGTTATGCTAATAATAGAAATTCGTATTCGAATAGTCTTGATAAAACTAGCAACATATTTAATTTAATTAATTTACTATTTGTGTTTTTTTTGCGTTCTTTGGGAATAACACCACATAAACTTGAAAGTCTCTATATTTCAAAACATCCCAACGATTCCAGGAATAAATCAGACCGCGTTTTCAATGTTATTAACACAAATGAACAAGAAATTAAAAATAAAATTGTAAGGCTTGTAATGACTGAAGTAGTTATGGATATTTGTTTTTCTACTAATTCTGGATTTTGGTGTTGGTCTTTAGTAATTTTGGTAATACAGTCATTTATGTATTCACCATCTAAGTTTCCTGAAATTACTTTCCAACATGAGCTCAGTCCGTTAATAAGTCCGCGTGTTCTTCTGTTAGTATAATTGTAAGCGAAAATGTCTGTATATATAGACTAAATAGTTCAGAAATTTTCACATAAAAAAACGTTGTACACTACACTTGTTTCGTCATAATATGACTTCGTCATAATAGGGCGAAAAACCTGTAGTGTGAAACATGTTTTTATATGATAATTTCTGAACTATTTAATTTGTTATTTAGTGTAGCTCTTATGTGTTTGTACTTTTTTTTAACGATTTTGTGTTAGTTGTGTTTTCATTAACAGCCTCTAGAATGTGGTATAGTATAGCGTCATTAGTTTAAATAGCATCTCTGAAGGGCTGAGTTTTTTGAAGACGTGTCCATTTGTCGTTAGAAATTTAAAGTGTGTCTTCTTCATGGAAGAAAATTCCTATGGTATTGTTAACGGGTGTATGAGAATATTTTGAACGTTAACGACTCAAAACAGTCCTAAGAATCTGAAAAGAAGGGATTTATTCAAATTAGGGTTTTATTCAGTCAAAGTTAATTTTACTTATTTGGTTAGTCTGTAAGTATATAACTGTTGCAGAATTTTTTCGTATCGGGGTAATTCCAAAAGGGCCATTGAATTTGTTTTCGGATTTGTTTTTAATCTGAGATTCTTTCATGTAAACTTTGTGGCCTTCTTTGTATTCCGGTTGGTTAGTTGAAACATGTTGGTCGAGTCAGACTTCTGATATGTTTTTTTGTTGGTAGGCTTTAGCGCGGCAGGTCTATAATAGTAACTCATTCTATTATTGAGGTTCCTAACGTATTTAAAAATGAGTTTTTCCTGATCTTATATTGCTTCCGGGGGCCTACTAGAAGTGAGAAACCGGTAGTCTTGCTTTTAGTATTTTTGTAGCAGATAACTGCTTAAGAGAGGACGTTGGATGGATGTTTGTTTTGATGTTCAGCTGTATTCGCCCTTATCATTTCCGCTAAAGTCGCGTGAAACCTTTCAACAGAACCTTTTGATTCCGAATGGTGGACGCTTGAAAAGGATAACTTTAGGTCATATAGTTGGCATAGGTCCCTTATTAGAGTATTGTCAAATTCACTTCCATAGTCGCAATAGATTACGGTATACCGTAATATTGAAAAAGTATTAAGAGGGTGCTTACGACTGTTTTAGTTGTTTTGTCACAAATAGGGTAAGCTTAAGTTCATCTCTAATAGTCAGTGCGTAGTTTCTGGTTGGATATTCGAAAATATCAATGTTGATATGTTCGAAGGGTGTTTCGGTTATGACAGAAGGAGCACTTAAGTTTTTTCTACTGAAATTAACCTTTTAGCAAGTTTTGCTCTACACTTTTGAATAATCCAGTCCAATTATACTTTTCTCTGATAAGTCGAATGGTCTCATTTATTCCACAATGGAGGTTATTTTTACCGCAGTGGGAATTTTGTCTTTGATGGGTGTCACGTTTTAACAATTTTTAAGTTTTACGTTGTTATCTGCGAGTACAAAAGTTAACCTTTCCAGAATAACTAGCTCAACATTGTTTTCATTACAGAAGGTTTCTGATTCGTCGAACGGATCTTGGTTGTTATATAGGATTCGATGCCTGACAGTTTTACTGGCTAGATTATTTAGAGTGTCGGTAGTCAAATTTTGTGTTTAGTTTGAATTTAGTTGAACAAATCGATTAAATTTTGTTGTCATTCTCTCGTCAAGATCATCGAGTTTTTAATCGGTATTGGACGTCTTTCTGCAAGAGTTTCGTTAGAGGCTTTGCTATCTTGGGGATAAACCGTCTGTAATATCCGGCGAGACCCAGAAAAGATTTAACGTCTTTCGTTTGGAGTTGAGGAAAGTTTTGGATACATTCAACCTTTGAAGGTTTCGGTTTTACTCCTCTTTGAGTGATAAGATAACCAAGGTAAGCAGCTTCCTGACGGAGAAACTTACATTTGTCAGCTTGAGCTTTTATGTTTGACTGTCTAAGATGCTTAAAGACTTAAAGACACAAGGCAACGTTCCCAAAAGATTGTTTTCCATAAGCCCTCTGAAAGGTAGAAGGTGCATTTTTCAAGCCACATGGCATACGAACGAATTCGTAATTGCCACTGTCAACAGAGAAACCGGTCTTGGGAATGTATTTCTCAAGGATTTCCAACTGGTGGAATCCGGAAACGAGATCCAGGGTCATAACTATTGACACTTACAAAATTGATCGAGGAGATCAGAGATGTCGAGCAGAGGATATTTATCATATACAGTTAGATCGTTTAACTTCCTCAAGTCCCTAACAACTCGCCACTTTTGCTTACCAAGAGTTTCTTGGGGACGACCTATACCGGGGAGGCCAAAAAGAAGAAAAGTGCCTTATTATGCTTTGGTCAAGCATTTTGTCAATTTCTGTTTTCACTGCCTGTTTATGACTTGAGTATATCTGTAAGATTTCGTGAAAATGACCTTGGCCTTCAATATTGAAAATATCTTCGAATTCTAAGCAGGGATTTGTGATGAGTTCTCGCTCTTCATCGTTAAGATGTTCTGTCCGAATTTGATCCCTGATAGTAAATTTTCTGTCTAAGTTTATAGAGTCCTGTGTATTCAAATTTGAGAGATGGTGTGTATGGTCAAGAGGTTCTAAATGAGGATTGAAAAAATTAACAGTTTTAGGCATTGCGTTCGCATTTATTAATGAAGTCAGAAATTCTCCCTTTGTATTAACACGTACAACTGCGTTTGGAAGTAATCCTTTGTCAATAACTTGTGAAAGTAAAATTGTGTCAGTATTTCTAAGTTCACAATTGAGTCTAAAAATTTGTTGGGTTCTTACTTGTATTGTTATTTGATTGATAATAATAATTAAATAAAATGTAAATAAAATCAATAAATCAAATAGTTCACTCAATCAGATAAATAAAATCAATGTAATTAAGTAAATCATAAAAATCATTAAATATCAATGTAATCAATAATAATTCCATGTTTCAATTTAGTGAATTAAAAAAATATAAAAATGTCAAAATCAATCAAATATTAAAATCAATTATTAAGAGTAACATCGAAAGATTCGTGTTCTACCTGCTATCGCAGTTGGGACACCTATCAGGTTCTTGTTCTGTTGAGGGATAGAATCCGCTGCTACCAGTTAGAATTAAGCTCGTGTTCTAGTGACATTAGACGGATTAACTTTTTAAAAAAGATTTTATTAATATAAACAGAATAATATTTTATTGCGAAATGAAAAATAGGAATGTAACTGTCAAAAGTTCTGAGTAATAATGAATGTGGAATAAAGGAATTATATAACATTTACAATTTACACATGACAATTCTCACTTGTTGCTGACTTTTGCAGACGTTTGGCCGAGGTCTCACTGGGCATTATCAATGCCCTGCCAGGCAATAGACTGAGAGTTGATGTATTTGTGTGTGTATATATATATATATATATCCGTCTATCATTCAGACGACCATACATTTGCAATTTGCATTCATTCCGACGGCCACTCGAATATGACCATATATGGCCGTCGTATAGTTTTCAGTGTATTTCAAGTTTCTAGGGTCACAGAAACCTGTACCAAAAATTTTGTTGGTCGTCATATAATGGGCGGAAATATTTATTTTATACAATTCGTATAATTTTAGTTCACCGCATTTGCTTCAAAATAGATGTCGCTATTCATAACGTATATTCTCTAATTCTATAAATATTTTTACCCATTTCAGTTAATCGCTTTTTTGACGGCCGTGGTTTGGCAACTGTGCACTTTTGAAGAAATAAATAAGAAACCGACAGTTTCATTTAAATATGTGATGTGTGTTGTGTTGTTAATAGTTTTTTTAATATTATAAGGCAGTGAAATAAAATGTTCCCGCGTGAATATGTAAGTATTTATTAAATTTATTTTACACATTGTTAGTTACATTGATAAAATGTGAATAATTTTAAATATTCTGAAAGCTTTTCGGGGAAGTACAGAATGTTGATGACTGAAATCATTAAAATTATGGCTATACTTGCGTCTTATAACTTGTATCATGGATATGGTGTAAAATATTTAAAAAAACTTTAACCGTGAAATTTAAATAATATTTTTATGTGTAATTTATAATTCTAGAAGTACAGATACAATGTTATTTTAAGATATTCCCTGGTCTTGACAATTTAAATTGAAAGTTTCAATACATATTTTAGAAAAAAAATTCATTTCACAATATCAAAAATAATATTTGAGAAAACTCAATTGAAACAAATTGTAGGTTGGATGTCATTAATATTTGAATATTCTCATTCTTAATGGAAATTAAAATTTACAGTTTTGTGAAACAAATTGTTTGTAGAAACAAGTAGCGAATAGTTATTCCAATGTTAGACTTATTAAACCATGTGTTTTTGTTTAACATTATTTAAAAAGATGAAGTTGCGTACTATAAAAAACAGTTGATTAACTACAGTGATATTTTATTTAATAGTCTCACATCAAAACTGTTTGTTTTGTCTTATAAATATTACCGCTACCTTTTTGAAGTTTTTGGTTCCTCTCTTTGATTAGATACGAATTTCTGATAGTCTGTTTTTTTTTAATACTAAATTAATAAAAATAACAGTGATAAACAGTAGTCTCGCCACACGAACTCTGGGAGGTAACCGTGTTTTGACACCTACCCTTATTACTAAAATATATTTAGTTTGTTTTTATTACCTTCAGTTTTTTTTTGTGATATGATAATACCAAAAATTGTCTACGTTCATATTTTTTCTATAAAATACTTTGGTTTTTGGGTTTCTCATTAAGACAAAGCTTGCGTGCTACATATCTATTGTGGTATATGTGTTCAATACCCTAATGACAATTAACCTATTCTAGTCCAATATCTGCATGATTTGAGATTGATTGTCCACAATGAACATTTTCAAGCTTCTTAATAATGTTTCTGATTTTAAAGAAGTTAAGCCATATTTGTTAACTCAGAAGACCTAAATGCTCTGGTTTGTGATTTGAGTTTGTCAATGAACAAGCAGAATTGTTAGGATCGCGTTTGAAGGCTTAGAACTGGATTAATCATGAAAGTAGAATGTGCCTATTTCGAAATCGTAATTAACAATTCATGTTAAAGGTGGAGATTTGGAGTATTTTACAGGTACAAATTCTATTATGGACTTTTTGGAAACAGAATTCGATCCCCTCAGTGGCATTCATTTATCACCGTCTCCAAATTGAATATAAAAGCAGTTCTACTGACGCATTCCTGTCCCTGTAGGATACTGTACTGATATGAAAGGAACATAATGAAATAAGTACCTCCAAAAATACAATACAATAGATGTTATTTGTAAATCTGGGGGTGATTAGAAGTTATTGCTCTAATATTTCAAATGCAGCTAGGTTATAATACATATTTAGTAGATCCTTATGAAACAGCTGTAAGGCGATCGCAATGGAAATAAATATATTTCGTATAGAAAAATTTTCTAGGATAAGTGATGGTAAAATCAAACAGGGCATTTTCGAAAGACTTCCAATCAGGGAAATAGATAAATAGTTCGAACGCAAAGAAAATTATTCGAGATTTGAATCAGTTGAGGGAAGAGCAACTGATAAAGGTTCCATTCTCTAAACAATATTTGTCCTGCTGTAAATGGATTGTAAAATCTCGAAAAGAAAGTATTTCATTATTTCATGAAAATTCATGTTTCCATACTATAAAATAAAATTCAGTTGTCATAAAAATTTTGAATAGCTTATGTTTATTGCCACCATTTTACATTATAAGAAAACACAAAAAGTTTGTGTCGTTACTTTAAATTTTGTATTCCATTTTTTTTAGTATGCTGTGTGCTCCTCCAATTCCGTAAAGAAAAGAAGTCGTTGGTTTTGTAATAAACCTTTGTCTCCAATACATATCGAAAATATAAACCAGTCAAGTTCCTGCGATTCTTCAACCCAGCAAATTGATGAAAATTTGTACAACAATGATTTGGTAAAATTAGAATGAATGCAAAATATTCTATACTAAAAAAAAATTAAAGTTGTTATGTATTTGTGATTATTTTTTATATTCTTAGTTTATGAGTTTTTTATTCATATTTGACAATTTTGATATTTTTAGGGTTCTGTATATAAAAAATATGGATACCCCTATAACATCACTCCTAATTTCTTCCTCCTACACATCACAGCAATTTTCTTCGAAACTACTCGACGGAAAAGTTTGAAGTTTGGTAACATTGAGTAGTTTGGAGACCCGATCAGAAGTTCATGACGTAAATGAAGAAATATTAATGGGAGGAAAATTTAAAAAAATCGACAATTCCCCCCCTTATCTTCGAAACTATTGAGCCAAAAATTATGAAAGAAATAGAAAATATATAACATTGCCTAAAGTTTAAGAGAAAAATAACAAGAAAAACTTTAATTTTAATTTTGGTGAAAATGAATGAAAAATCAAATGAAAGGGCTTATTCTTGGGAACACAATTATATTTTTTTTTTCAAATTTTTAAAATAATTAGTGTGGAAGATATTAACAAAAATATACAAACATTTATACATTTCCTCCCTTATCTCCGAAACTATAGGACGTAAAATTTTAATATTGGTTTTGGGGGGCAAATTTCAGGATTAAAAGGAAAATATAAAATTAGAACTAACGCATCATGTAATATATCCAACCAAAGAGCTCATTATACAAATATATTTTTTTTATATTTTTTAATATTATTTAAAATATATTAAAAAAATTTAAAAAATTACCCATTTTCCCCTTATCTCTGAAACCATAAGCTGTAAAGGTTTGAAGAAAGAAGAGATATAAGGCGTTGCCTCAATTTTACAGGAAAAATAAGAAGAAACCCGTAATATTAGTTTTGGGAGGAGAATTCCAGAATAATACGGAAAATATACAATTAAAATTGTATCTAACACATCATGTAATATATTAAATCAAAGGGCTCAATATGGCAAATGCAAATATATTTTTTCATATTTTTAAAACAAATTATTTAAAAGATATTAACAAAAACCTAAAAATATTCTCTTTCCTCCATTACCTCCGTTACTATAAGACGTATTTTTTTTAAATTACAGGAACATTACCTGAACTTTACAGGAAAAATAAGAAAGCCGTAATATTAATTTTGGGAATTATTTCGAAATGACACACTCTCACTGGTCAGCTGAAACCGCTATCTATAGATAACATGCTAACTAAATGAGGTTTTGAAACGCCTACAATATATCTCTCTCATTACCCTTCAGTCATACGCACACACATCAAATACAAAATCTTAATTTCTAAATTTATAAAGAACTAGCCGTGACCCGCAGTTTCACCAGCGTACGGAATGTACAAGTCTTTGCAAAAAGAAATAACTTATGAAACATATAGGTTATCCTATATAAAAAATTTTCTAACTTGTTTGACCACCCTACTTAACTATAAATCCACTAATCCCGAATATATTTCACCCAAACTGCAAGTGCTTATGGGCCACCCTATATAACAATTTTATTCGACATTTTTTTGAATCACCTTGTATAACTGTAACTCTACTTCACTCTATATTGAAACCATCCTGTATATGCTGCTGTTTATTTGTCACCCAATATAACTTTTTGAACACCTGACTATAACTCTTCTCTACCCTATATTTCAGCTATGCAACTGCTTATTGTCTACGATGTATAACAATTATTTCTTATATTTTTTAAACCACCTTTTAAAGAAAAATATAAAACTAAAATTGATTCTGTCTCATTATGTATTATATCAAATCGAACGGCTCTTAATGACGAATACAAATATATTTTTTATTACATTTTTTAAATAATTTTTTTTAAATAAATTAAAAAAATATAAAAAAAATTAACCGAAACTGTCAGCTCTAAAATTTCGGCGTACATGACTTCACGTAAACTGTACAGGAAAAATAAGGAGAAACCGCTAATATTAATTGTGGGGGGAAAGTTACAGAATTAAACGAAATATAAAAAATTTAACTATTTTAAAACGCATCATGTAATATATGGAATGAAAGGGCTTATTATGAGGAATACAAATATATTTCTTCCATATTTTTAAAATCAATTGTTTAAAAGATATTAAAAAAATATATAAAAAACACCATTTTCCCCCCTTTATTTCCGAAACCACACGACCTAAAAGTTTAAAAATAATTACGGGTATAGGACCATACCAGAACCTTATATGAAAAATAAGTAAGAAACCCCAATATTAATATTGGGCCCAAATTACAGATTTAAATGATTTTTTTTTCAAACGTATCATGAAATATATATATATATATATCAAGTGAAAGAATGAGGAATACATGTATATTTTTCATATATTTAAAATAATTTGTTGAAAACGTTATAAAAAATATAAAAAATTCGGCCATTAAGAAAAATACAACACAAATTGTAACAGTAATTTATAAACTTAATGGAAAATCTTTTTTTTAAAGTGCGTCCGTAATGTAATGTATCAAATGAAAGGAATCATCATAAAAATACAAATATATTTTATTTGTATTATAAAATTTATCCCACTCCGTCTCTGGCGAAAGAACATAAAAACATCATAAAAGACCAGAAAGCTCCGCGTACGCTATATAACGCGATATTAATTTCAGTAGTTAGTTAGTTGAGCTTATTGTGATTTTTTATGATATTAATATTTTAAAGAGTTCGTATATATCTTTATTTCATTGTGAATTTAAAATTGTCTAATAATCACCAATTAGATTTAACACACTTCACAGATTAGGAGATGTGAACTATCGGACACAAGTTAATAATTAGGATTTTTAAATATTATAAACTTATAACTGCAAACCTGTTGTAATATTTAAAAATATTGTTATATACTTCGTGGGTTCAATTAAAAATCATAAAACTAATATGCACTGTCACTTTTCTAGAACTTTATTTACATCCAAACAGCTGATTCAAAAACACAATAATAATCTCATATAAGCTAGTCGTCGCGGTATCACTGCTTGGCGATCGTGGTGTGCTTCTTTTATATCACCAGCGTAGAATTCTCCAGTAGAAATCAACATCGTTCCTTCCGCTGCCGAGCCTTTTCGAGAATCGTATTTTTTTTTATCTTGAAGCGTTTGTTGTCGTGCTGAAATGACACAGGGTCGGCTTTGGGTAAATTTCGTAACACTGCCCCCCCTTTAATTCTGATCGTCCCGATCAGAAACATCCCCTCCATGGTAGGGAGCAAGTCGATCTAAGTGAACCACCTTCAATTTAGCCTTGGGGTTTCGACGGATCCGGTAGACGACATCATTCAGCCTCTTCACCACTTCGTATGGACCATCCCAGGCGGGTGTAAGCTTTGGGGATTTACCCTTGCTCCGTTGGGGGTTGTACAGCCAGACTTTGTCCCTCTCCTGGAACCCGGCTGAATTGGCCTTGAGGTCGTATCGCGTCTTCATCCGGTCACTGGTGGCCAACATCTGCGTTCGGGCTAAGTCGTGTATTGCCAGCATGTTATGTCGGAGCTGGTCGGCATAATCGTCGATGTCTTGGGGAGGTTCTTCGGGGGAGCCAAATGCCAAGTCGCATGGTAATCGCAGCTCCTTTCCGAATAAGACCCTGGCTGGGGTCAGGCCTGTACTATTATGTACAGCAGAGCGATATGACAACAGGAATAGGGGAATATGCTCATCCCAATCACGCTGGTTATTGCTGACGACCTTGGATAGGTGTTGTTCCAAGGTCGGTTGAATCTTTCCACCATTCCGTCTGACTGTGGGTGTAATGGTGTTGTTCTCGTTTTCCTGATCCCCAACATCGTGCAGACCTTCTGGAATACATTCGATTCGAAGTTACGCCCCTGGTCTGAATGTAATTCCATCGGGACGCCAAACCTGCTGAATAGTTGTTCTACTAGCACCGTCGCTACCGTGGTTGCCTCTTGGTTGGGTATCGCATATGCCTCAGGCCATTTGCTGAAGTAATCCATTGCGACCAGAATGTATTTGTTCCCCCTCTCAGACTCGGGAAACGGACCGGCGACATCGATGGCAATTCTCTCAAATGGGACGCCCACATTGTACTGCTGCATTCTGCCCTTGGTCCGGGTCTTCGGGCCCTTACTGGCGGCACATGTGGCACATTTGCGACACCAAGCTCTGACGTCTTCGAAGTAATTCACCAGTAGTACCGCTGGCGAACTTTGTCTAGGGTTTTATTCATGCCCAGGTGGCCTCCGGTAATTCCATCATGTACTTCGGTCAGGATGGCTGGTACCTTTTTCTTCGGAACTACCAGTTGGGACTTGGTTTCTCGTCCATCAGCGCTTTCCCAAACTCGCTTGAGCATTCCATTGTCTACTCGTAGAGAGTCCCACTGAGCCCATAACGATTTCAGCACGCCGGAGTATCTAGCTACCTCGTCCCACCGTGGCCTGGGCGCCCCTCTCATTTTGAGTGACAAGATTGGTTCGATGTCTGGATCAGCCATTTGGTCCTGAATGCACTGTTCCGTTGTCCAGTCTTCATTGGCCTGCACTCGAATCTGCCTGATGGAGATACCCTCTCGCTGTTCCGTCTTCAGACAATGCTTGCATTCCGCTCTACAGGGTCTTCTGGATAGGCCATTGGCATTATTGTGCAACCGGCCGGCACGGTGTTCCACCTTGAAGTCGTATTGCTGTAATTTCTCCATCCATCTGGCCAGTTGTCCTTCCGGTGTCATCATGTCCAGCAGCCATTTGAGCGCGGCATGATCTGTTCGGATTAAGAAATGGCGACCATACAGGTATTCATGGAAATGGTCCACAGCCCTTATTATTGCAAGAAGTTCTTTTCTGGTGACGCAATAATTTCTTTCTGGCTTCGAGAATCCACGGCTGTAGTACTCGATCACCCTCTCTTCACCATCTTGCACCTGGGATAGGACGGCCCCCAACCCTGTATTGCTGGCGTCTGTGTCTAAGATGAACTTGCCGGACTGTGTAGGAAAGGCTAAGATTGGGCTGGAACATAGTGCTGCCTTCAGTCGCCTGAATGATGTTTCGCAATCCTGATTCCAATGGAAGGTCTCTTTATCAGTGGTCTGCCGATGTAGAGGGGCGGCGATGGTGGCAAATCCCTCAACAAAACGCCGGTAGTATGAACAGAGCCCCAAGAAGCTTCGGAGTTCATGTTTGTCTCTTGGAACTGGCCAATCACGGATGGCTTCTATCTTGTCTTCGTTGGTGCGGATTCCTGACTCGGACACTACGTGGCCCAAAAACTCTACTTCTTTTTGAAACAAGGAACACTTCTTCGGATTGAGTCTCAGGTTGGCGTTATTAATTCTGGAGAATACTTCGCCCAGGTTCTTCAGATGGTCGTCGAATGTCTGGCCCATGACTAGAATGTCGTCGAGGTATACTAAGCACGTCCTCCATGTTAGCCCGCTCAGTACATACTCCATTAGTCTCTCAAATGTAGCGGGTGCATTACATAACCCAAAGGGCATGACCGTGAACTGAAACAGCCCTTTACTGGTGGAGAACGCTGTCTTTTCTCTGTCGTTTGCGTGTAGACCAACCTGCCAATATCCACTTTTTAGGTCTAGTGTGGAAAACCAACGGGAGCCTGCTAGTGTGGTCAAAGTGTCATCGATTCGGGGTAGTGGATAGCTGTCTTTCTTCGTGACATCATTCAGCTTTCTGTAATCCACGCAAAATCGGGTGGTTCCATCTTTCTTTTTAACTAGCACGACGGGAGCAGACCATGGACTGATGGATGGCTCAATAACTCCATTTTGTAACATGGACTCGATGTTTTCCTCGACTGCCTGTTGTTGCCCCAATGGTAGTCGTCTAGGTGGTATTCTGATGGGTTGAGCCTTTCCGGTATCTATTCGATGCTGGATGATGTTGGTGCGACCGGTAGTTCCATTTTTACTGTTAAAAATTTGCCAGTGTTTTGTGATAAATTGCTTGGCTTTCTTCTGGTTCTCTGGTGTCAAGTGTGTCAAGTGGTCAGCAAACTGTTGTAGGAACTCTTTATCGGGCCCTGTCTCATTCACCGACGTCTGGTACTCTTCTTCGCAATTGATGATGGTCTCTACTGGCTCGAAACAAGCTATCTCTTGACCATTGGCAATTCTAATGTCGTTGTTGGACAAATTCAGGACTCTGATTGGTATATCTCGTCCGGTTTTAACTATAGCCCGTCCAACCAAGTAGTCATGAGCTGAGTGTACGAGCTCCACCATTCCAACGCAGCTTCCAGGATTGCTGTCTAGCTGCCCATGAATAATCTGTTCCGTTCGACCGGGAATTCTAGCTGAAGACTTTGCCACAATTTATATGGGCGTGACTGATGTGTTGACGGGCCGTGTCAATACAAATTCCTCATTCAGGAACCGAAGAACATCATATCTCGGGTCGAACATAAATCCATGCTGGCTAATTAGGTCCATTCCCAGTATAAAATCGTCCTCAATATTCGCTACCAGGACCCTATGCCGGATCATGTTGTCCCCTATCTGTAGCACGACATCTGCCTCACCCTGTATTGACATGGACTCGCCGGTGACTGTTCTGAGCTGGATGTTATTGGTAACTGGCCGAATTTCTGATGCTCTTAACACTCTGGACTTGGCAATGGACACAGCGGCGCCGGTATCGACGGTGAAGGTAACTGCTCGCCCGTTGATGGTGCCTCTGATGACTAGGCTGCCGCTATCTCGGCAAAATCCCCGGATGGATAACGTTTTGGGGGCTGGTGGAGGGACAGTCAGCATTCGCCCCCCTATGCTGACTGACTGACGGTCCCTGGACATGTGGCTGTTCTGTTGGTTACCCCTGGTCGGTGATCGTTCAGGTGGCCTCACTCGACAATTACGTTGGAAGTGCCCTGTCCGTCCGCAGCCGTAACTTGCCCCTCTGGTGCCAGTTCTTTGTGACCGGTCTAATAATTTGTTCAGACCAGCCAGCAGCGCTTGAAATTGTGACTCTGACTCTTCCTGGTTGAAGGAAACTGCTCGGACCCTCGGCTTGGACATGTTCATGACGGCCTCTACTTCCAAAGCCCGAAGTAGAGCTTCACTACTTTTCTTGACGCCACTCAGTCTTAAATTTCTTTGTACTTCCACATCTCTGATGCCGTTTATGAAACTCTGTGTGGCCAACTGGTCTTTCGTTTCCTCTGGCAGGTCTGGGTAGGACAAGTGAACTAACCGTCTAATTTCTGCTTCGAATTCTTGGAGGCTTTCACCGGATTTTTGGGTTTTTCCACTCACTTGTTTTCCACAAGGATTGATTGTCGTAACGTTTGTCTAGGATAGCGATGATCTTGTCGAAATTGCCTTGTTCATCGACTGGAATGCTCTGGAGGAGTTCTAGGGCCGGACCTCTTAACAAAATTACCAGAGAAGTAGATTTTTCTTGATTATTCCATCCATTAGCTGTAGCCACAGCCTCAAATTGCCGTTTATACATAGGCCAAGATGAACTGCCATCAAATGTGGGTGGTTTACTAATGGAACCTCTGGTACTCACGGTGTTCTGGTATTTTCCTCGCTGTAAGTCCTGTTGCATTTTTTAAATTTCTGTTTCTACCTTGTCTTGGATGGCACTGATTTGGTCTTGAACTGTGTTTTGAATTGAACTGATTTCAACTTTTACCTGGCTTTGGATGGAATCGAGGTCATCTACTTTTGTTTCAAGAGTGTCTACGGTATTTTTTATGGTCTTAATGTCATCATTTATCTCTTTTATATCAGATTCAACTATTTGCATTCTTTCATTAACTGTTTCATTAACTTGTCTTATTATTTGCATTAGTTGTTCAAATTGCATTTGTCTTTTTTCTTCAGTTATTTTAAATTCATTTTGTCGTTTTTCTTCTAATAATTTAAATTCATTTTGTCGTTTTTCTTCTAATAATTTAAATTCATTTTGTCGTTTTAATTCAGTTTGATCTTGTTTTTCTACAAATTTCGAGAATAATCCTTCCATTAAATTTTGTTGTTCACTTTTCATCGTGGAAACAAGATTTTCTAATTCTATTTTACGTTTTTCATCGATATTAGTGACAAGATTTCCTAACTCAATTTTAAGTTTGTCATCAAAAGATTTCACTAACCTTTGTTGAATTTCTTCTTGATGTTGTTTCTCCTTCTTGTCACGTTTTTCTAGAATCTGTGCAATTTTTTCGTCTATCTTTTCCATACTACGAGTTTCCATAAATCAATTTAGGATGTTAACTGCACTAATCCTTCACTTCTAACACCAAATGTTATATACTTCGTGGGTTCAATTAAAAATCATAAAACTAATATGCACTGTCACTTTTCTAGAACTTTATTTACATCCAAACAGCTGATTCAAAAACACAATAATAATCTCATATAAGCTAGTCGTCGCGGTATCACTGCTTGGCGATCGTGGTGTGCTTCTTTTATATCACCAGCGTAGAATTCTCCAGTAGAAATCAACATCGTTCCTTCCGCTGCCGAGCCTTTTCGAGAATCGTATTTTTTTATCTTGAAGCGTTTGTTGTCGTGCTGAAATGACACAGGGTCGGCTTTGGGTAAATTTCGTAACAATATGTTTTACATATTTTGGCTATATATGTATATACAATGTACCTAACATGCTAAAATGGTTTAAATGATTCATTGTCATTGGCAAAGAAGTCTGGCAGCAGTGCCGGCCGTTGTTTAGCATTACATATGTATATTTTGACCGTCACATTGGCGTATGGATAAAAAAATATGTATATTTTGGTTGTCTGATTGACGGTTTTTGTAAAGTCGTCATATGGATAGGGGAATTGAAAAAAAATTCAATTCTTATAAATTTAAATTCCGTTCAAGCAGAAGATATTCAAATCATTAGTGTGAAGTATACTCGCCTTAAGACACCGATTATCGTTTTAATTTGGTCGGCCGTCAAAAAACGAGTTCCTGTAAAGTCGTCCGATTGACAGACGGATGTATATATATATATATATATATATATATATATATATATATATATATATATATATATATATATATATATGCCTCTGTCGGGGGTTGAAGCGAAGCTGATTGGTTGGAGTTGGTTCCTCCCTCTGCGCTGACGTTTGGGTCACGCAACTAGTCGTCAGTTCCACTGTGTATGTTCCTAATTCAGTTGTTCGTATGGTTTAGTATTTGGTTAGGTAGGTAGGAACAACTTTGAAAAATACAAAACCTAAAATCAAATTAGAACTTAGACTGTGAAACCTTTGACAGAAGATATGAAGGGTTAAATGAGCACAAACTATCTGTCAGAAATGAACAAACAACGTCTGCTCTGTTTCAACACCAACTACAGACGAGTCACAAAATAAATTTCGACAGCTGCAACCAATTAGCTAATACAAATTATAAAACAAGGATAGTACCAGAATTAAAACCTAAAAATCCGGACAACTAAACTGACGAGATGAGGCCCAGCAGCTTTTTAATACCCGCAAAATCTAATCAGCAACACACACAGCGAAACTGACCACTAGTCACGTGACCCACAAGAGAGCGATGAGGGTGGAGCCAACTCCAACTAATCAGCCTCGCTACAACCTCAGACAAAGTAAATAAATACAGAGCGCAACTCTCAATCTAATATCAAGTGGAGACCTTGGCGAAACGTATGCGTGATTCAAACATAAATCAAAATAAGGACATGATGTACTTCCGGATGAATACTTCTTTATATTTTTCCATCCGTGAAACTCTACGCCTAGACTTTGTTTACACGAATATGAAATGTAATTGAATGTTCTCAGGATTCTCATGTGTATGGTTTAGTTGTCTTAGAAAAGACAGTTTGACGTTTCGATGAGATCTGATTCATCTTCTTCGAAATAATCGATATTGTCACTGACTAAGCGTAGTACAAAATGAGTCAGTGCTGCTGTGCGTCTTAGTTTTATGCTATAGGCCGGAGGAGGCGTGGTCTTGTTTGCTTTGGCTAATCAGGACTATCGCTCTGCTACGGGTTATTGGTCCGATAGTCATTGCCGTATTGTCTGGCCTTGAAGGAGTAATAACGTTATTTGACCTTTCATGTGGAGATTTGATTTTAATGTAACGGTCTGCTACTGCGGTTCTGCATGTGGGTTGGGTAGTTGCACATCTTCCCGTTTGTTAAATTTTGTTTTCTATTTCTCTATTTCAATTGCTTCCCTAAAGAGCCTTTTGCTATAATTTTCACTTTTTGCTATGTTCATGTGGTCGAAATCTAATTGATGGCCGGTATTTAGATTGTGTTGTGACAATGCAGACGAAGCTCTTTTTGTTTTACTGCAGTTCTATGTTCCTCTCTACGGCACTTGATTTTCTGTTGGTTTGGCCGACGTATGTGAGGTTGCACGGTATCTTTATACGGTATCTCATAGACCTGCCCTGATCTTCAAGGGGAATTTTCTCTTTGGGTGACGGTATGATTGTTTCAATATTTCTAGACAACATTCTCACAAGCAATAAGAACTGTAGATCTGACACATTTTGCATTTTTTTGTTGGTATTGGACGAAATTTTTAAGTCAAATAAATCAAAACCAGAAATATGACTTCAACAGATGACATAAATATAGTATTAATAACTCGATCTTTTTATTTTAAAACTACGAAAAAGAAATCTGCGAAACATTAAATACACTAAATAATGCTAAAATTCTAGTAATATTGGACCAGAAATTATTAAAAACGTCACGGATACAATCATTAATGTAATATATAAATTACGAATATGTCCAGGAAAAAAGAAGCTGTGGTTAGCGCGATTTCTAAGGACGGAGAAAAATCGGAGATGCTTAACCCTAGATTGACCAATATCAAACATTTCAAACATTACGAAAGTGTTAGAGAAGAAACTTTATAAATAATATTGAAGTTTATGGAAAAAAACAATATTTTATCGTTTATACAATTCGAATTCCGCATGAAAATATCAGCAAGTAATATCATTTTAATTATTGTCTCCAAAATTTATAAGAATATTGTTAATAAATTTAAACTACAAAAAATATAAAAATAAACGTGAACTAATAGCTAAAAATTTGTGACATTTGCGACGTATGTTACCAAAAGGTATATTTTAGTTTCAGTATCATAACATAGGCATACGTAGTTAAGGACTTATGTAAGAAATAGAGCTTTCAAAGAATAAAAAATAAACCTGTGGCATTATTCGTTACACAGCTTACCGTAATAATATAATACTGTAATGCACTGATCCTAAGACCACATAAGAAGTGCACTCTGCTGAGTGATACATATACTTACCCCGAGTCTTGTGAAAGTTTTTCACCCTCGATAAAATAAAGGATAGAATGCGTCATTCAATAGTGTCATAGTTGCATTTAGCTAGCAATTGAACTAAGATTAGGGCTATAATATGTTACCCATCCTTAGAAAAGTAGATACACTTGTGATATCTCAACAGCTGTCTAACCCTCTATGCACGACAGAAAAGCAGAAAATGAGTAACAGAAAGAGACAGATAGAGGGAGAGAGTACTGCCCATAAGCGAGCCAATATCGACCATCTTACGAATAACGGGTAATCGAAATATGCAATCAGGAAGCTATTGGAAGTAAAAAGACAAAAAAGAAAGATGCAGCAGTATAAATAAGAAAATAATCGTATTATTCTGCATGAAGTATGTAGCGAATTACATTGGTAACCCTCTAAAAAATTCACAGCGTAACACCGAATTTTAAAATATCTGGAACGTTACAATAAGAGTCTGAGTTCTGACAGAAGTGATCTGTTTACTAGTACAGTAGTACATCTCATTCCATATAAGGCTTGCAATACCTCTTGACCCAGCGTTGATGAGTGAAGGCCAATACCAAAGTATAGTTAACGTATTTGCCTTGTCTTGCCATTACTTGGTGCCGCTCACCTATGGTGTCTACATGTATATCTAATCGCCATTATATTGTTGCCCTCCATGGCCATCGTAAAATTGTCACTTTCTATTAATAAATATTTTTAAAAGTGGAAACAGAAATTTAGAAATACAACAAGTTTCCAGAGAAAGAAATAACAGAACACCGTGAGTACCAAAGGTTTCTTTACCAATGTGATGGTAGTTCATCTTGACCTATGTACAAACGTCAATTTGAAGCAGCGACTGCAGCTAATGTGTATGATAACGAAGAAAAAACTACATCTCTTGTAATATCCGGCATTAGAGCTCCTCCAAAACATTCCAGTGAATAAGCAAGGGAATTTCTGCAAAATCATCGCAATCCTAGACTAAAAGAAACGACAATCAATCCTTGAGCAAGGTATATCAGGAACAACTAAGTGGAAAAAGGCAAAAATCCGGAGAGAGTCTACAATAATTCGAAGCAGAGATTACCCTATTAGTACACCTGTACTACCCAGATATACCAGAGGCAACTAAAGATCAATTGGCCACACTTTATTATTAATTATAAATGGTATCAGAAACGTTGAAATGCAAAGAAACCTAAGACACCCTGTCATGAAGAAGAGTAATGAAGCTTTACTCCGGGCATTGGAGGAAATAGAGTCGGTCACAAACATGTCGAAGCCGAGCGTACGAGCAGTTGTTGACTGGTACGAACAAACTACTTGAATGGTCACACAGAACTGGAACGAGAGGTGCCTGTTTCCGTTGAGGATGGCCAGGATATTTTCAACGCGACAGCAGAGTACAGCTATATCAACGATCACCAACCAGGGGTAGCCAACAAAACAACCTCACCAACCAGGAAACACTCCGTTTAGCCAGCATAAGATGGCGAATGCCTGAATATGTCCACCAACGACATCCGAATGCTAAGAAGCGTATCAGCTCTCCGTGAAGGAGACAGGGACCCGTAAAGAGTTACTGGAACAATTTGAGGACCATTTGACACACCTTATACCAGAGGAACAGCAGAAAGACAAAACATTTATGGCGAATCAGTGGCAAATTTTTAGTATGGATGATGGTACCTATTTTAGTAACTAAGAAGGATGGAACCAACCGTTTTTACCTTGATTACAATTGGACGATATTACAAAAAAAGAGAGCTATCGAGTCACCCGAATCGACGACACACTAGAGGGGTCTCGTTGGTTCTCCACACTAGACCTAAAGAGTAGATGTGTTCTGAATAATATTATTGGCATATTTTTTAATGTTTAAGTACTTCTTGGGAAATAACACCACCAGTTACGAAAATTGCTGTATATTCCCAACGTTTCGGGGCTAGGTCAGACCCCGTTGTCAATGGTTAAAAAACTATGAATAAAAAAGGAAAAATTCTAAGATGTAAAATTAAAATCCCTGAGAAGAGCATCAAGTCACTCTGATCGCAATGGATTATTTCAGCAAATGGCCAGAGGCTAACCCCAATCAAGAGGCAACCACAGTGGCGACGGTATTGGTAGAACAGCTATTTAGCAGGTTTGGTGTCTAGTTGCAGTTCATTCTGACCAAGGATGTAAGTTAGAATCGAATGCATTCCAGAAAATCTATTCGATGTTGGGAATCAATAAATCGAGAATCACACATTTGCAATCACAGTCAGAGAGAATGGTGGAAAGATTCAACAAGACCTCAGAACAACATCTATCCAAAGTCGTCAGCAACAATCAGCTTGATTGGGGTTAGCATATTTCCTTATTCCTGTTGGCTTATCGCTCAGCCGTATGTTACAGTGCATGGCCGACTCCAGCAAGGTAGTATTCGGAAGAGACCTGAGATTAACTTGTAATTTAGCATTTGGCTCACCAGAAGAACAGTCCCAAGAATTTAACGATTATGCCGACCAACTCCGACATAACATGCTGGCAATACAGGGGAGCAAAGGCAAGTCTCCCAAGTTTACGCCAGCCTGGGATGGTCCATACGAGGTAGTCAGGAGAATCAACATTGTTAATCGTATTCGCCAGAACTCAAGAGTAAAGATGAAGGTGGTTCATTTGGATCGAAACGCTTCCTACCATGGAGAGAATGAGTCCGATCGGGACGAGCAAAATTGTTATAAATTTCGTTAAAAGGCACCAAAAAAATACGAGAACTAAACTAATCGTTACGATTAAAGCAACAGGTAAACATAAAAACCGGCTGTAATAATAAAGAGGAGCAACACAACGGCTATCCCAAAATTTCGATGGAGGTAAAAATGACTTCGATAAGGTTCTTAAACACACTCTAACAAATCAGAATAATCGTCGAATTCTGGTATTTTCTACTCTGGGGATTTAAGATGAACGTTGTACAAGTTTGGTAGTTTAAAAATTTGCGGTGTGTTATTGAATTGATAGCGAAAGAAGTGAACAGCTGTAGCATTACTCATTGTATTTGTAAACAGTGAATTTCTTTTGGTAAAAATAAAGACGTTAAAATGAAACTAAATATTTGTAATTTTTAAACAACAAGAGTCTTTTGCATTAGTGAGTGTAAAAGTTTTATAACTGAACCCAAAGGAAGAATGTAGTATATTCTTTTTTATAAATGATTATTTTTTAGGTCATGCCTTCTAAAGAAATGGAGATTCCTATTCCTGAGCATAAGAACAAGGAAGAGGCTTTAGTGACCCTGTTTAGGCAACATTGCAAGAAATTGTTTACTTAATTTTAAGTGAAATAAAAAGTATTCATTATCTAAAACTGTTTTTGTCGTAATTTTTTGTTGATGTTCAGAGAAAACGAGCACAACATCGTCATACCGACCAAGTTGTTATAGTTGCAACATTCTGCATAAGGAGACGGTTCACTTGTCTTGTATAAATTTGCCTACGCTCGCGTTGGCCCACAGAGATGTCTTGCGGGCAAAATTTTCGAACGGCGATCTGACAAGTGGTCCCGAGCAAGACAAGGCAAACAGGGTATCTATACGTTTGTATTAGTCTTCATTAGTCAACGATAAGTCATAGCTTTCTATCGTGGCATATAAAAATCGGGTAAGTAACATTAAGTAACGATTCCTGAATTTAATGATACTTAGCTATTTTGGGACTACTTTCGATATCATATTTTATTCTTCTGCTTACTACTGTTTTACCAAAAGACTTTTACCAAAAAATATCTAGAGAAGGAAAGTTGCATTTTCTTTTTGCGTTTATACACCGAGATTTAAGAATGTTTTTGTTTGAGATGGATTGTGGATATAAACAGAAACCGGAAAATAATAATTTTCGTCAACACGAGACTCTCAGAGTTTTTGGTACTTCCATTTTTAAGGTTCCGTATATACAATATACGGATACCCGTATAATATCACTCAGGATTTCTGCCTCTGACATCACAGCCATTTTCTCCTAAACTACTTGACGGAAGAGGTTGAAATTTGGTATCAATGTATAGTTTGGTGACCCAATCAGGAGTACATATCGTAAAAGAAAAAATTTTGATTTTAGGGGTACTTCTGGGGAGAAAAACTAAAAAAATCGACCGTTCCCACCTGATCTCCGAAACTACTGAGCCTAAAATTTTGAAAAAAATACGAAATATAGAGCGTTGCCCGAACTTTACCGGAAAATTAAGGAGAAACCATTAATGTTAATTTTGGGGGCAAATTATAGAATTAAAAAAAAATTTAAAATAAAAAATTTTTCAAACGCATCATGTAATAAATCAAATGAAAGGTCTCATTCTGAGGAACACAAATATATTTTTTTCATATTTAAAAAAAAAATTATTTAAAAAGTTATTAACGAAAATATACCAAAATTTACCCATTCCCCCCTTATCTCCGAAACTACTGAGCCTAAAATTTTGAAAAAAATAGGAAATATAGAGCGTTGCCCGAACTTTACAGGAAAATTAAGGAGAAACCATTATTATTAATTTTGGGGGGCAAATTATAGAATTAAATAAAAATTTAAAAATAAAAAATTTTTCAAACGCATCATGTAATATATCAAATGAAAGGTCTCATTCTGAGGAACACAAATATATATTTTTCATATTTTAAAAAAAATTATTTAAAAAGATATTAACGAAAATATACCAAAATTTACCCATCCCCCCCCTTATCTCCAAAACTATAAAACGTAAAGTATTGAAAAAAAAATCCATTTATAGGTTCTGACCTGAAGTTTACTGGAAAAATTAGGAGAAACCTCTACTTTTAATTTTGGGGGTTCAATTACAGAATTAAATGGGAAATATAAAATTAAAATTGTTTCTAACCCATCATGTTATATATCAAATGAAAGGGCTCATTACGACGAAAACAAATATATTTTTTTCATATTTTTAAAATAAATTAATTAAAAGATATTAACAAAAATATAAAAAAATTTAACCATTCACCCCCTTATCTCCGAAACCATAAGCTGGAAAATTAAAAAAAATGGAGGTATAGCCCGTCACCTGAACTTTACTGGAAGAATAAGGAAAAACCCCTAATATTTTTTTTTGGGGGGCAAATTATAGAATTAAATGGAAAATATAAAATTAAAATTGTTTCTAACCCAGCATGTTATATATCAAATAAAAGGGCTCGTTATGAAGAAAACAAATATATTTTTTCCATATTTATCAAATAAATTAATTAAAAGATATTAACAAAAATATAAAAAAAATTACCCATTCCCCCGTTATCTACGAAACCATAAACTGAAAAATTTTGAAAAACTGGAAGTATAGCCCCTCACCTGAACTTTACTGGAAAAATAAGAAGAAACCCCTAATATTCTTTTTGGGAGGCAAATTATAGAATTAAATGGAAAATAAAAAATTATAATTGTTTCTAACGGCTCATGTAATATATCAAATCCCAGGGCTCATTATGACGAATAGGTACAAAAATATTTTTTTAATTTTTAATATATTTTAAAATATATTAAAAAATATTTTAAAAGAATTACCCATTCTTCCCGTTATTCCCCAAACTCTAAGACCTCTTTTTTTTGTTTATAGGAAAAATATGAAAAAAAACTTAATTCTATTATTTGGCCTCCAAATAATAGAATTAAACGGAAAATAAATTACTAGAAAACCCCGATAGTAATTTTAGGGACAAATTATACAATTAAATGGAAAATAAAGATTCAATTTTCAAACGCATCATGTAATATATCAGATAAAAGGCTCATTATGTGAATTACAAATATATCATATTTTTAAATCATTTGTATAAAAGATATTAAAAATATTAAACATCGACTTAATTCCCACTTTAGAAACTACACTAAATATATTTTATTTACGTTTTTAAATAATTTGAATAACAGATTTAATAATTTATAATTTAAACTTTGACATATTTTGCCGTTTTTCTTCCAATCTACAGAGCCTCAAAACTCAGACAGTAGATTATAAAAGGTGTTTCTGAAAGTTTATTAGTAAAATAAAACTCTAATGTTACTTTTTGGGGGCCAAATTAGAAAATTAAATACATATGTATTGTGATAAAAATCAAGCGAATCCTAAAGCAGATAAAATAAATAGTCTATGTGTGGAAAATGAAAGTGTATATTTTTTATAAATTTAAAACGCTTCCTTTAAAAGATATAAGGGTAAGTATAAGAAAATGCACTCATTCCCTGCTTGTCTGAAACTGTAATATTCGAATCTTGAAGGTGGTACGGACCCCTAAATATGCGAGTCCAACTCGCACTTGACCAAATTATTCGTTTAAAACTATAACTTTGGTGCCTAAGCATTTCTACTAATTTATACTATACTTATTAGTATCTAAATGAGCCAGAATAAGCCCACACGTTAGCTCCTAAAGGACGAATTGTTTTTATAATATACGCAAGGTTTGAAAGGCTTCGTTATTGTAAACAAAAAATAAATGACACATCCGACAAGCTAGAGCTTATTTGGGTTTACAAAGACCAGACATGAAAAAAAAAGGGAAAAAAAACAAAGATTCATTCCAAAATTGCCATAGACGCAATTTTTGTAATTTAGCTAAAATTAAAAGCTCTCTGGAAATTTTTAATTGATTTGGAGTTACACAAACAAAAACAAACGATCTGTTTACATAGTTTACAGGAAAAAATATTCACATTAAAAATCTTTTTTTGTTGTAAATTTATCCACTAAAAGCTCTTGGAAAAATGCGAGAAATATCAAAAAAAAAGCCTCTAGTTACAACACTATAGAATCTCAGATAATCAATATTTTTTCATAATATAAAATTCTCTTAATAACTTATGAAAATACCTTTCATTCTGTTTTCTACTTTAAAAATATCAAATAGGGAATTCTTGGCAAGCGCATCAATATGAGCCAAAAATAGAAGAAATACCTGTTTCGGCGGTTTAAAAGCTCGTAAAATATTAGGCTCACACCTTCAGGATGCTATATTTTTACAGAGAACATCAACATATTTTTTCGCAAAATAATTTGAGGACCCACTGCGGAAGGTTTGGGATAAAATTATTAATTTAAACCATATACATATATGCATACTTAATGTATGCCACGTTTATCGGTTTTTGCTATAAACTTAAGCATAAAAGCATCAAGGAGCAACAGTTTCATAAAATAAGATATTTAGGGCGCCGTCCCTGTTGTGAAAGAAATGCCTCCGTCAGGAAACAGGCAGAAGGTCGAATTAATTTTCTGTCCAATCTAAGGAGGTTTAGCCTATTAATTCATCTTGGGGTGTATGACGGAACGCCCTTCTTCCGAAATCCTCCTGAAATATATCATTTTCGAAGCGCATCTTAAGCCTAGCTTAAATGCTTGACAAAGGGCTCGTCAATCCTACTCGACGCAAAGCTTTCCTTCAATCATTTTCAGATCATCGGACAACGTCAGTTCTCGGAAAAACATCAATTAAGATTTTTTTTATACGAACGGGTTCCTGTCATGGATAACTTAATCGTTAAAAATGAATGATTCAGATATTTCAAAATTTTAATTGTTATATTTCAAATATTTTTGAAAATTTTTGGTGTTGGTATTAATTGTGATCAAGATTGTCCGTCTATCTGTCAGTCTGAATACACATCAAGCAAAAAACAGTTAGTGGATTTTGACAAAATACGCTTTGGTGGTACGTTACTACTCCGATAAAATCTTTCATTGTGAAGAGTAATAAAAAATAAAAGGAAAAGTATCCAGTTTCTGCTATTTAAATGATCTCTTTCAGCACTTACTGAATGATGCAGACAGTCCTATATGGATTTTCACAAAATTTGGTAAGGAGGTACTTCAGTGCTTATATTTACTAATACACACAACATTTTTTATCGCGAGTGAATAACTCGTTTATTTGGGGAAGTTTTTTTAGTGACCTGGATTGTTTCAAGCAGCGTGCTGTGATTTTATAGCGCCCTCGTAAGCCGCGTTGTGCAGTGATATCTGAAAACAAACTACTGTAGGGCAGTGTTTTCTTTTTTTCCATTGCTTGCACTAGATTAGACAAATAGACCTATCCAAAAAACTTACTATTTGGTGAATTTGTTGCAAGCTTAAGTGATTATAATATATTTTATATAATTTTATTATTGCTTCAAGTAAATTCAAGTAATTTAATAGAATGTCATTTAACCTATTTTCACTACACATTAATATAACTATTGCAACTCTATTACTGCGTCCTGTTGATAAACTGACTTGTTCAGGTTTTTCCAACATGAAATTCTAGTTTTTTATATTGTTTTTAATATTCGGGGTTGGCAACTCTAGTATATAGGGTACTTTTTACCACAATAAAGTAACTCCATTCGTTCAGAAAATTGGGAAATATGTACCCAATATTACCGATTTAAATGCTGTCTCTCACTGTGAGTACCTGTGTTAATTAATGTATAAAATTAGATTTTCGTTTAGTATTTTATAAAACGGAATCTTTTTATATCAAACCAATGTACAAAAGAGAAAATGGTGTGGAGTTAGCTTGAATTTAAGGGACGGGCATTGGTTAAGTTTTTTCAATATTTTACCCCTAAAGGATGAAAGATTTGATATCTTTTCATTTTACTAAGAAATTGAAGTTGCTGATACAATCTTGATAAAACTTGCCTGGCAGTTAGCGTTAGTATTTGAAACAAATACAGTTCGAATAAAAAATGTAGAGGTTGTTAAGAATAGTTGTTATGTTGGTACCAGTATAGTCCCAAATGTAGATTTAGTTAAGGTTCATTTTTACGTAATCATGTTCTTGATTTTCAATCATAAAGGTGGTAACTTATATACGTCGATCCCTACGAAAATATACTGAGAAAAAAATGCTTGGTTATTTTTGTGTGGTACGCACAGGTATAACCTAATCATACATATAATTATTTTATATCCCCTACCGCCCAGTGTAAACCACCTCCCTCAAAATGATCAGATTTTTTCGAAACTGTAAAGATTTCATGAAAGATTTTGCAATTAGATTAATAGAAAAATATAGTTGCCTTTTCATGACAACGGGCCACATGTTTTACTTTTTGTCAAGCAGTTTCGGTACGTTAGAAAAGACTACTAATAAGGCTTAGTAATGTAAAGTTACATTAACTCATCTAACACGCATTTTTATTTAATGGGAAAATTAAAAACAAATTCGAAATAACCGGTTTCTTATGTATGTAAGGAAACATTGAACCTAAGCTTGCTTATGTAATATTTGAACGCTCTCTCTTTGTAAACAAAGCAAAATTGCCTAAATATCAAAACTGTTAAAAATGAAATGTCAAAAATTACAAACACAAAAATATATCAAAACAAACAAATGTCAAATATATCAACGATTTCATAAATAATAATAAAATACAAATAGAATCTGTGAAACCATGTAAGGATCTCAAGAAATATTGAGGTTTCAAGTTTGACTATTCAACCTCCAGAATAGTAAAAGCAAGTCTCCAAAGCTCACACCAGCCTGGGATAATCCATAGAAAGTGGTCAAGAGGATCAATGACGTTGCATTTGGATCCGCCAAAATGCATGTGGTTCATTTGGCTCGATTGACTCCGTATCATGTGAAGGATGATTCCGATCGGGACAACCAGAATTCAAGGGCAGTATTTACATGTTAGGTTGCCCAACTAGGAACCCTTCTAGAAATTAATCAGCCTCAATAAAAAACCAATTTTGCAAATAAATAAAACGAGAGTAAATATCATACAGATGCCGACAAACAGAAGTATTTCGGAAAAGTACGTTTGTTGGTAAAAACAACTGTCAAGAATTTCAAATCTATTCCGCCACTAAAAATTATATACGATATCAGGTTAGTATCACATGTAAAAAATCGGGGACAACTATGAGGGTATAAAGAGGCTGACTACTACAGGACTTATTTTAGTCTAATATCTGTTTGAGTATGGTCCAACGAATTTGTTTAAAAATACATATTTATGTATTGTGATGTGTCACAATTTTTTTTTCGAACCCACATGAAGTTTATAATATTATTGGAATGTCTTCGATGGCACATTCCATAGGGATTATTCAAAAAAAATGTATGAATTAGATGTTGCGGTTTTAGTTCAATGCTGGTTCAATGCAAGTATATAATTGACGAAGGACCTTTAGCGGAACAATCAATAAATACGTAAATTAATTCACCAAATAAAAGTTAGTCACTGATCTTTTACGTCGAAGCTCTGCAAAGGGTGTTTTCTTGGTTCTTCTTTCTTCAGAGGCTAGCCCCGTGAACAGGAACAATTTCTTAGAGCTTCGTCTGGACAACACGTTACACAAAAAATAGCGACGTAATGTTCATTGATTGAGCATACAAAAAATGCGGGTTTAACAACAAATGATGCGCTTTTGTAAACACAAAAGAAACAAAATGATAGCGGTTTAGCGGTCGTTACGTACGGAGCTAAGAACTCGCGAAATCGTAACGCAAAAAATAACAATAAGCGTCGCCTCTTCAGACGGAATCAAAGCTACCGAAAAGTTCGGAGTACATTGCACGAATCTCCCAAGCGTCTTAATCGCAAGGGAGCCGAAACACGAATGTCAATAGTGTCTATATTTTACACGCAAAAAACGTTTACAATTAGCATTAGCGCGACGGAATGTTTTAGAAAAGGTGCAGAAGTTTAAATATCAATGAAGTAATTCAATCAAATTGAACACAATACACTAAACAAATGCGGGAACGCACCAAGTATATTATTCTTTAGTTTTGGATATCTCGCCATTTAATATTAATAACGAAATTACTTCCAAATCATTCTTTGGTTACAGTTTATGAAACTACTTTTTCGTTACACCATAAATTGTTAGCACTTTTTGCTCTCTGTCTTTTTGCAATTATTAATATGCATATGAAAAAAATAATGTCATTCTAAATGTTTTATGAAAGTTAAAATGTGCCTAGACTTAACTCCAATATATTTACTAGATACTTTCTGATGAGATCATACTAATGCCACTACTATTGTAACTGGTGTATTGCCGTATGTACGTATATCATTTGAGAACCCATAAATAACTTCTAAGAATTTGCAAAAGTTTAGGAATATTGATCACTGGGAATCATAGATAAATACTCTAAATATGGAGATTACTCTATTAGATTCTGTAACAATTTGCCAGTTACCCAGAATATTCAGGTGTGGCATTTGCATTAAAGGACATTTTACACCATAAATAACATAGTTGTTTTCTGAAGGCATAATTTTCAATGTCTAAGTGTTTATTGGGAAATAACACCACACTTTAAAGGAAATAGCTGTATATTCCAAACGTTTCGGGGTCTAGATCAGACACAGTTGGCTAAGAAACTACGGATTAAAAAGGTACAATTCCAAGATGTAAATTTAAATATTTGACAATGTTTATTATTTGATTTTTGACGTAACTAAGTTTTATTTGTAATATACAGGGTAGCACAGAAATTTCTAAAGATCATATAATCATAAAGTTCCTTTCAAATTGGAAGATTTGAAAGGGAGATCTTCAGAACTTTATGTCGCGCTCCTAGGTGCGACTTTCTTATAAGATAGTGCATTCGCCAAAAATGCGACCAAAGAACTTTGTTGATTCAGTGATCCCATTAAAGTCATAAGGGAAAACCTAGGTAAAACCTTATGAACTATCCCGATATTGGGTTGTTCACAAGGACATGACCATTAGCAATTTCTTCCTTAATCATCGGCAACCAGGAACGACTGAATTCTACGGAGGTAGTAGCGATACAATCGTTTTCATTTAACAAAATTAAAGCAGACTCTTTTAGTTTTCTTTTGGTCTTGTGTTCGTCTTTGTGTAATATAACTGAATTTTGAAACTGTATTTTATGACCAAGGTCCCAAGCATGTTCACAAATTTTGGATTTTTCAAATTGTCGTTCTTTTATGTAATTTTTGTGTTCGATTATTCGAACATTCAGAGGTCTAGAGGTTTCTCCAATATAGAATTTATTACATCCACACGGGATTTTATAAATGCAATTTTTTGTATTTTGAGTTGTGTTATTTGGTTTGGTTTTTGATATAACTGATTTTAGTTTATTGCTTGTTTTAAATGATGTTTTGATATTATATCTGTTTCCCACTCTTTTTAGTCTTTCTGATAGACCCTGTATGTATGGTATAGTTATTGTATTAATGTGATTATCTTGGGAGTCAGTGTTGCTTGGTGAAGTTTGATGTTGGTTGTTAAGGATTGTTTGGTATTCCAGTTTGTTTAACTCGTTATTAATAAATTTATTTGGGTAATGATTGGCAGAAAGTATATTTTTTATAAACGTTTTTTCTTCATTGAATTTATTGATATTAGAACAGTTGGTTTTTGCTCTGTCATATAGAGATTTAATGATACCTCTTTTTACTGAACTTGGATGATTAGACTTAAAGTTGAGATACCTGTTAGTATGAGTTGGTTTTCTGTAAACTTCTGTTTCAAATGTCGATTGTGTTTTGGTTATTAAAATGTCTAAGAATGGTAATTTGTTATTCTGTTCAAGCTATAGTGTAAACTGAATAGTAATAACGCCACCAAACCAAAGGTTTAATCTGTTTTGAGAAAATTGTTTGTTCTTCAAATTTTTCCATAAAAATGTTGCTTAAAGTGGGAGACAAACAGGAACCCATTGCCATGCCAAAATCTTGTTGGTAGAAGTCATCATTAAGTTGAAAATATGTTGTCTTTGTACAAAATGTTAGTAGAGTACGTTGATTTAGTAAAAAATCTTGTTCTAATCGTTCTTTTACTATGGGAAGTGTTTTGGTGACCGGAACATTACTGTATAGATTCACAATGTCAAAACTTGCTAGTGTGAAAGTATTTTTATATTGTACATGTGATAATTTTTCTAAGAAATGTGCGCTGTTTTTAAGATGAGAATTAGACTTACCAGTAAGTGGTGAAACAATTGTTAAAAGGAATTTTGAGAGCTCACTGCATGGAGAATTTATGGAGCTGACAATTGGTCTTAGTGGAATGTTGGGTTTATGAATTTTAGGTAACCAATTGTCCATTAATACAATAATGGAACTACTAACATTTTGTACAAAGACAACATATTTTCAAGTTAATGATGACTTCTACCAACAAGATTTTGGCATGGCAATGGGTTCCTGTTTGTCTCCCGCTTTAAGCAACATTTTTATGGAAAAATTTGAAGAACAAACAATTTTCTCAAAACAGATTAAACCTTTGGTTTGGTGGCGTTATGTTGATGACATATTCGTTATTTGGGAACATAATGTTGAGGATTTACATGAATTACTTAACGACATAAACAACACAGAACCAACTATTCAGTTTACACTAGAGCTTGAACAGAATAACAAATTACCATTCTTAGACATTTTAATAACCAAAACACAATCGACATTTGAAAACAGAAAACCAACTCATACTAACAGGTATCTCAACTTTAAGTCTAATCATCCAAGTTCAGTAAAAAGAGGTATCATTAAATCTCTATATGACAGAGCAAAAACCACCTGTTCTAATATCAATAAATTCAATGAAGAAAAAACGTTTATAAAAAATATACTTTCTGCCAATCATTACCCAAATAAATTTATTAATAACGAGTTAACAAAATGTAATACCAAACAATCCCTAACAACCAACATCAAACTTCACCAAGCAACAGTGACTCCCAAGATAATCACATTAATACAATAACTATACCATACATACAGGGTCTATCAAAAAGACTAAAAAGAGTGGGAAACAGATATAATATCAAAACATCATTTAAAACAAGAAATACACTAAAATCAATTATATCAAAAACCAAACCAAATAACACAACTTAACTTAAAATCCCGTGTAAATGTAATAAATTCTATATTGGAGAAACCTCTAGACCTCTGAATGTTCGAATAAACGAACACAAAAATTACATAAAAAAACGACAATTTGAAAAATCCAAAATTTGTGAACATGCTTGGGACCTTGGTCATAAAATACAGTTTCAAAATTCAGTTATATTACACAAAGAAGAACACAAGACCAAAAGAAAACTAAAAGAGTCTGCTTTAATTTTGTTAAATGAAAACGATTGTATCGCTACTACCTCCGTAGAATTCAGTCGTTCCTGGTTGCCGATGATTAAGGAAGAAATTGCTAATGATCATGTCCTTGTGAACAACCCAATATCGGGATAGTTCATAAGGTTTTTCCTAGGTTTTCCCTTATGACTTTAATGGGATCACTGAATCAACAAAGTTATTTGGTCGCATTTTTGGCGAATGCACTATCTTATAAGAAAGTCGCACCTAGGAGCGCCACATAAAGTTCTGAAGATCTCCTTTTCAAATTCTTCCAATTTGAAAGGAACTTTATGATTATATGATCTTTAGAAATTTCCGTGCTACCCTGTATATTACAAATAAAATTCTCTTAGTTACGTCAAAAATCAAATAATAAACATTGTCAAATATTTAAATTTACATCTTGGAATTGTACCTTTTTAATCCGTAGTTTCTTAGCCATTGACAACGGGGTCTGATCTAGACCCCGAAACGTTTGGAATATACAGCTATTTCCTTTAAAGTGTGGTGTTATTTCCCAATAAACACTTAGACATCATAAATAACATAGATTGCTAAATCTGTATAGCGCCACATATCAGATCCTTGTACATATATTATCCATCGCCTCCAAGAAAGAAGTTTACTGTGACTTCAAGCTGTGAATGCGTTCAACAGTTATCGGATCACTGACGTCCGTAGCTATAAATCACCGTCGATTAAACAAAAATGTTGTGAGAATATGACCTCAATGGGTCACCATCTCCTACGGCTAATGTAACGGCATGTTTATTTTTCTTTACCAATTCAACAACTAACGCTTTCTAAAGGGATGTCACTCTACAACAAATCACAGATTTGCACTCCATCACAATTTCCAGAAGGTCTTTTCATCTCAGGATGGAGGCAGTGCACGAGAGAATGTCCATTGATAACCACGGCAAATCCCGCTGAAGAATCATCATGATGTATTTCTTCTACACCTTCGTGATATTCCAGCTAAGTACTGAAAGTAACCACACTAACCGCTACAGGATGCGTGTGTTGACTAGGTGGCGTTGACATGCCGGTGGAATGATTTCCTGATTCCATTTTAACATTCGATGCTTGCTTCCTTACACCCCCAGCGGCGGCCGGACTCCTTGGTTGAAACGTATGAACAATTTTAATTTTAAATTTAATATCCAATATAAGATTGACAATAGAATATGATTTCAATGGGTCAAGTTGTTGAGAAGCTACAGGGCCACTGAATATGTTCGTAGCCTGTGACCTTCAATAAATAGGTTAAAATGTACAAAAAGATCTTTTCATATTCTGCTGGATTTTTTCAGAGATTTGCACGTTCAAACAATCGAAAAATAACCTCTTCAGCTTTATTATCATAAAACATATAACATCTAAAAACAAATACAGAATTTTACAATTCCACATGAAGAATAAATTTTATCAGTTATTATTGAAACTGTTTACACTGCACTCAATTTTTGCCAGTATATTCCTCCGGCTTACCTGAAAATCGATTTTATGTTAAATCTTAACATACCGAATTCCCTGCCGTTTTGTTCGACCTCATTCTATCGATTATCTCGACCAGTAGAAACTTATATGGGTTTCCCAATCTAAAAGAAAACAGAAGAGCGTAGAGCAAGTAAAGAGCTGGGAAAAGGATTCGACCAATAATATATCCTCAAGGGTATACGTCACTTTGATGAAATAAAAGTTCTCTTATCTCCCGTTCGGTGTTCAGCCCTTTTTCTGTTTAATGAAATTGTTTGTCAGCAACCAACGTTGCTTTCTCTGTATTTATCTTGAGCGATAGCGCAGAATGAATGACAACATTTCCGTTAATAACTTTCGAGATCTTGTGCCGAAATCCTGTTAGATACAGAAGTTACTGTGCTCATTATAACTTACGAGATGTGGAGGGATTTTGGTATTTTTTATCATATTTACTTACGATAATTTGGGGAATTATTATGAGGGAAGTTTATTCATAAAAATCTTGTTTTACAAATTAAATTAGTAAGTTCTACGAAACTTACTAAGATTAGTTTAACTGTTGAACTTTCTTATTTATTAAAACTCTTTGAAACAACTCCACTTCATAATATATTTCAACCACTCTGTTTACTTAACTACTTATGGATTATTATGTTTTTTGAACTACCCTGTATCACTACAATTCTACCCCGACTATATTTTAACCACCCTGTATACGGAACGGCTTATGTACAGACTTTATCCAACTTTTTCTTTGACAACCCTGTAAAGATATAATTCCACTCCACCCTATGTGCGACCCATCCTGTATATACGACTGCCTAGGGACAACCATAAATTTGTTAGCTGCCTTCTGTAAACGGGCTACCGTATCAATTATTTCAGTTTTAACATTTTGTATTATCACCTTATATAACATTAATTCCTCTCCACACTATATGCCACTTCTTATGGGCTACGACATAAATCATTTCTCAGTTACACTCTATAACTATAATTACATTACAGCGCACATTTCCACCATCCAGTATATGTATTTGTTTATGGCCACATCATATAAAACCCTAACTATCAATTCACTTCACCTTATATTCCAAATGTAAATGCAACTTATAGGCTACCCTAGAGGTATCACATTTTTTAACCACCCTGTATAACATTTTTTTACTCTGCCCTATATTTTAATATTGCATATGTATAAACCACGCTATATAACATTTTTTTCAAAATGTTGCGAAGACCACGACCCCTTCACCATATATTCCAACCATCCTGTATAAACAGCTGCCTATGGGCCATCTTACTTTTTAAAACTGCCTTCTGTAACTATCAATCTACTCCGCCATATATTTCAAGCATCATATATATGCAACTCCTTTTGGGCCGCCCTATAATTGATTCATTCCTCTGACTTTTTTATTATCACCCTGTACAACAATAACTCCTCTCTACCCTACATTTCAACTCCCACTACGCGATTAAGTAGTTTTATATCACATTGTATAACTATAATTCTACTTAGCATATATTTCAACTTCCCTGTATATAAAGCTACTCATTGCCACACAACAAAACTTTTTTTAATAACCCTCTGTATATAGGTATACCATTATTTTAACATTTTTAACCACCCTATTCAACAATTACTCTACTCCGCCCTATAATTTCACTATAATATATCTTCAACTACTGATGGCTTCCTTATATAATTATTTATTCTGTATGTATGTCTATGTATTATGTTAGGAAATTCTAATGTTAGGAGTAATTGCTTTTAATTTCCCGTGATGAACAAACACTTTTCATTAGTTTAACTATCGAAAAGTAAAAAACTATTTCCATTAAAATAATGTGGATTTCTTCGTGAAATTTTATGTACGTGTTGTACGGAATTAAACTCTCATTGTTTGTCTAGTTCTAACCTATTAAATAATATGCTCTTGAACAGAATACAACTTCTTGTTGTACTTTCATTTTTTGTCAAAGTCTAACCGAATTATTGATTTGCCATGGTTACTTGGGTTCGAATAAACTACTTTAGTTTGCACTATACCACATTGCACTGATCTAAATTTACATTAACCTGAAATTATATCATCATGAATTAGAGTTCACTCCTAACCACAATCTTAAATGAGACTATAATCCAATATCACAGCTATATATACAAAACTCATGGATTTACGCAGACTCTGTGCGGTCCCATCCCACTTGTCAGTGTCTAATTTTCTTTTATCTTTCTTGTCATTTGTGTAGTATACAGGCGGTTCATCTGCAATCAATAACACAACCTCAGGAAGAAAGTCTGATCGGATCTAACTTTTCCTGTGTATGGAAGCGGTCACAATGATTACGTCCTGTGCAGAGGTGACTTCCTGGATTTTGCACATATATACACTGAATCATGTATATGTGTATATTTAATAGGTATATGTGGAGTTAGTTTGAGAGTTGGTAAGTAGTTATACAGTTGCTAACCAAATTTATGCGTCATATTCTTTAATTCACAAACACATCCTTAAACTTTGTTGGCCCAAAACCGTGTGACTCTCATCTACAAGTTGTAGTCCTGATCTGTTTGTTCTAACTTATCTTTATCTATATCTCCTCTGTGCTTATTTCTATCTCTCTAATTCGTTAATTCAGCTTCGCAATTGGCACAGTCTCTCTACTATTTACCGTCAGTGACGGTTTACTAAAAGTCTTACCGAAGTCATACGGTTGTTGGTAGAATTGGATTACATAAATTAATCATCTTAAAACCATATATTGCCCAAGGAGATGTCCAAAAATAATTTACAAAGGATTGCTCAATGTTAAAAAAATTCTTAAAAAACAGCCATCTTGTGACGTATCACTGTGTGTTGGCAGTTGAAGAGTTTTTCTGGTTTTGTTGCATCAATGTAATGTGATATTGCTAACAAATTAATTAGAAAAGGGTACGGTGCAAATATTAGCAACCACTTTGTGACGTATGCTTTCGGAAAAATTACATCTATCGAGCAATCCTTTATGTAGTATCTTTGATCCATATCAAGTTCGAATTTAACTTGATGTCTGCCACAATGCCTTAGGCCGAATGCTGAATGCAATTCCCCCATTTCTACTTTTACCTCACTCTCTACTAGACAAGGTTGGCAGCTAGACGTCATAGGCAATCCATTACGTCCTTATGTCCACAGTACCTTGGGTTTGACCATGCATAAAGCAATACCAGTGTCGAATATTACGTCTCTGTCTTTTCCATTGAATGTATCTTGGATTAATATACTATAGCGGTCTTTGCAGAATTCCCGTTCGCGTAAATTCCTCAGTGCTGGTGGCTGGTTAGCATAGAATTGCTTGTCACAGAGTGCCAAGCATTTTGGTAGTCTAGTTTTGTGGTCCATCTGTTAGAGCCATATATGTTCACAGCAAAAATATTATCTTATCATTACTGACTCGGCTATCACTGGTTATTGGTCGCTGTGTGAGACCAACTGCCAAGTCCCTCTTAAAGCGCTCTGTAATTCACTATCGAAAGTAGGGACGGTGCCTCTAATGCCACTGATAGAACTTCGGGTGACTAATGGTTACATGAATTCCTGAGGTGCATCTGACCTTATCCAGAAGTGTACTTAATCTCAACTTAATGTGTCAAATTTATAAAAGTTTATACAAGATTTGTATTGTCAAGTACATAATTGAAATATGTAAGTTGGCTTAAGGATTGATTGGTATACATTTTACCGAATTGTGAAATTAATTTATCCAAATATCATTGCCTGCTGAATTCCAATATTCAAGATATTAATTTCATTTTTGGAATTCAGTATTTATTAAGTGAATTAATATATAGTGTGCAAAACAAGTAATTGCTTATACAAGGTGGGTAAAATAAGAATGGAGTAAATTATATTTATTCAGGGTGGATCAAAAATTTGTTAAATAGTCATAAGCAGTCAGGATGTTTGAATTAGGGCGAAGTATAATGATTGTTATAGTGATGGGTTAAAAAAAATTAGAAGCAGTTGCATATACCGGGTGGTTGAAATAAATGGTACAGTAAAAATTGATAGGTATACAATGTGGTTCAAAATTGTGAAAAATTTTGTTATATAGAATAGATAATGAGCAGTTGCATATATATAATATTTAAAATTTGGGACAAAGTAAAATAATAAGTATACACTTACTAAAGTTGAGGTTCACAAAATAAAATTAGCATGTCTAGACAATTAAACAACGTAACATTCAGTTTTATGGTTGTAGTTTCATGAAATTAGATCCAAATTAGATTTTTTTTTTGATGACAAATATAAATGTGAAACCATAGAAATGTCGGAGGTAATATTATAAGGGATGAGAGTTTTTTTTTAAGTTTAAGAAAATAAATAAATAAATAAATTTCCAGACAAGTTCTAAATGAAAGTAATATATGTACATATATATCACAAAAAGAAACACGTTTGGGTTGATTATATCTGGTAATATGGCTTGTTGTGAACCATTTATAATACATTCAAATTTAGAAATAGTTGCATTTACTACCTTAATTTCTATATTAAGTAATTTCATGTTAAACCTATGTCTGCAGTTTTCAACCATTTGGCCATGGTGTCCATCTTGATATTCTATTAGTTGAGAGATACTTTTGGTGTTATTGGAAATATGTAATGAAATTAGTCCTTTCTTTCTGCAATTTAATAAGAATATTCTGCGATTGCTCTGTGATGCTAATTTGATGTTTAAGTTGCCCATTTTTTATTTTAAACATCAAATTAGCATCACAAAGAAATCGCAGAATATTCTTATTAAATTGCAGAAAGAAAGGACTAATTTCATTACATATTTCCAATAACACCAAAAGTATCTCTCAACTAATAGAATATCAAAATGGACACCATGGCCAAATGGTTGAAAACTGCAGACATAGGTTTAACATGAAATTACAACAACAACAACATAAGAGGTATATATTACCAGATATATAATCAACCCATACGTGTTTATTTTTGTGATGTATATGTACATATATTACTTTCATTTAGAAATTGTCTGGAAATTTATTTATTTATTCATTTTCTTAAACTTAAAAAAACTCTCATCCCTTATAATATTACCTCCGACATTTCTATGGTTTCACATTTATATTTGTCATCAAAAAAAAAATTCAAATTTGGATCTAATTTCATGAAACTACAACCATAAAACTGAATGTTACGTTGTTTAATTCTCTAGACATGCTAATTTTATTTTGTGAACCTCAACTTTAGTAAGTTACCATTTAATTTCACTTATAGTACTTATAATAACAACAATATTTGTAACTTTTTCAGTATTTGACTGACGAAGGAATAAAAGAATTCCGAAAGCTCTCATATAAAAAAGAGTACACTTATTTAGTCTTTGGCTGCTACCCGTAATTCGTTTGCATACTAATTTTAACAGCCGTTACCATTATAAATAGATATATATATATATATATATATATATATATATATATATATATTAAGATTTAGTAAAATTTCATTAATTTAAATGAAACACACATAGAAGCAATGACTTTTTCTGTTTTGTATGTTAAATATAAGGAAATGGAATGCACCTGCTACTAATTAATATTAAATAATACATATATTTGTTGAAACTTTTCTCGGTGTATTGAAACTGATATGTTGAACATAATATATTGAATTGGTCGATATTATAAAATATCAAAATTCAAAAGTCACCACAACAAAAATGGCCATGAATATCGGCACTCCCAAATCTAACCATTTTTTTTAATCTTATGATATGTACATAATTCATGATTTTTGTAATCTTAGTCAAATATGAAGTTTATCCGGTAGAAATAAAATGGAACCAAAATTATATGTGTAATGTTAAATTTAATTAAACCTCAGAAATATATTGATCAGTTGCAGAATAATTTCCAAGGCCAATAAAAGTTGCAAAGTTAGGAGAGCCTCATAAATTGCGATTTTATTAAGTAATATAAATTTTCCTGGGATTAATTTCAATAGCATAGAGATGTAGAATAACTTAAGTGACTGGTCAAAATTTGTTAGTTTTTGGTTTAATTTTGTCTGTCTTTCACATCTGAGTCTTATGATTGTCTTTCCAAACAATTTGGTGACACTGGAACTACTATCTGTTGGGTACTGACAGTATGAAGGTAAATAACGAAGTTGTTATTTAATTTAATGAATGAACCAATATTATAATTAAATAAGTTTTAGCATTGAAAAAAAAAACAATAAGAAAACCCCTTGAGGGACCGACAAGAAAATGCTACTGAACGGTTTTCTCATTTCCTATTTATATATAGGTAATTTAGGAAGTATGAGCAGATTAAACAATGGGCGTATTAATAAGCTACTAAAAACTTAAAATATCTAAAAGAACATATACAAATAATTTTTAACCAACTTCAAAAAGGAGTAGGTTCTCAATTCGGTTGTATTCTTTTTTTATACTTTGTTATTTCAGTACTCGGCTACTAGGTATTCTATACTCCAGGTTAGTCACATACTTTTTTTATTTTTTATTGTTATAAAATTGACCGTTTTGCAGAATATGGGAAAAAAATTAATTTACTATAGTGTTATAACATTTGATTTTAAGCTGTCGAAACAGAAATCCTTCCAGATACGAATCATCTTAAACAAAAACTAATCTTCCGAATTAACAAACTGTAAAAACCATTTCAAATAAACAATGCCGACAAAAGGGTTATTCTTGAAAATAATATTGATACTAAAAACGATTTTATATCCATTAGGGAATTACAAATTATACAGGTTAGCCTACCAAACGGAGAGAGCGAATTACGGAAAATAAGTGTGAGGTCATAAAAGAGGGATGACGGATGTAAGGAAGAAATTTGAGTAGATAGCATCGTTCGGATGATTTGTACGATATGGATCATTACTATTGATGTAAATAAGTCTAACGTATGATTTATTTTGCTACCAATAAAGACCTTTATCTTGAGTGCAAGTGAACCCAAAAAAAATAATAACAATAATTTACGCAATCAAAGAACACCCAAAAGTTCATTTTCATAATCGGAAACCGATCCCATTTAATTGGTTGCCCCCATCACGAATTTACAACCAAGTAATTGAAGGCCACTTTCGCCAGCAGGAAACCAGTTTAAATAAAATGACACACACTGACTGATCTTCTATCAAGCCTAATTTCACTAACAATAAAAGGTAATATTAGTTATTTCACATTTCTTTCACACTACACTAATTGTATGAGAATAATAAAGAAATATTTCCAGGAAACTGTAATAGCTCTTCCCTACAAATCGAATCGGTGTTTTCTTTTAATCAGTGAAATTGTATACGCATTAGTAGTTGACTTGGATACATCAAACTTGTTTACATTTTCCAGTTGAGTGAATTTTGTTCGGATTACCTAGGGAAGGGAAGCAAATCTATGGAAAACTAATGAAGTGTGCAGATAAATTTTCATCAAATTAAATTAATGCTCTATGGCAAATGTTTAGTATTTAAAAAAATACCAAATACCAAAATCACTTGACTTTTTATGTCCTTATTTAAATGGATGAACAAAGCCATGTTATTCTATCCTCACTTTTAAGGTGAGGTGTTTGGGTGTCTCTGTTTTAGGGTCCGGGTTCATTTATGTCTTGAATACTTTCGTTTATTTTGCGTTACATTTTCTATTCTATTTTATTTTAGGTTAGGTCGATTTATATCTATATGATTGCTTCCTGACCTAGTGAATAGATGATTGGGGGATTTTTAAAATTTAATAAATCTAAAGTGGTTATCCTTAGTTTTCTAATGTCGTCGGGCAAATAAAAGACCTTGGCAGTGTGATAAACTTGTTTTTTGACCAATATGGGAATTGCTGATCAACACATTGTTGTTAAAAATATAATTACAGCCATATTTGTCTACAAAAATCACTTTTTAATCTGAAGCCTTAACATTTGTAATGGTTAATTTCTTGAAATTTAATTTCTTGATTTTTTAATTTTAGTTTACCAATATACCCTTGAATAGAGATTTATTTTTTGTATGCATAAACAATGTATGCAAGACCTCTGGGTTTGACACGTTTAACTTACGAAATCTACAATATTTTTAACACAGATTGCATAAGACATGTTGTTTTTTTAAAGAAATGATAAGCTTTGCAAATTTCACTATCAATTGAATAATATAGACCTAAGGGGGAATAAGATGTGGACATCATTCACCTGATGACGATAGCTGATACAAAGCTATTAGAACGTTGTTAGATCAACAATTTCAAGATGAAGGAAGTTCAAGGAAACTTTGACAAATGAATTAAATTGTCTGCAGGCTTCAGATTAACACAAAACAAGAACACTCCCAATGTCATCCTGACATTGTTTGTTAGGCCGACTACACAGTACTAATAGCTGGCAACGAAGATGACCTGCAAAGGCAACTCCAAACAGTCAGTTACACAGCAGAGGAATAAAACATCAACATTTCCATGAGGAAAACAAAGCACACGAAGAGACAAATTAAAAATAAGAGAAAATTATACAGAACGTGTAACGAGGGTAAATTATTTAGGATTAACCGATGAAAGTCAGAAGTTAACTGAGAGCAACCATATGGAAGAACAGATTTACGACAAAAGAAAGTAAAGTTTCTACAGACAACGTTAAGACCCATTGTAAAATAAGCAGCAGAAACAGGCCGCCACAAAGTGAACAAAACCTAAAATAAATTATGTTGAAATGAAGGTTTTAAGGGCTATAAAGTGCCTAACACTGCGAGGTAGACATGTAAGAGAATGCAATAGCAATATAAGATTCAGAGCATTAACAAATGGATAATGGCGACAAATAAGATGTGGAATTAATGTGTTTTGAATGAGAGCAGATCAAGCAACCTACTTATGTCAAAACACTTGCGAAAAAATAGTTATTTTGTCTGTTAGACCGTAGGGTATTTGGTGACCTGTTATACTGTAGTTGAAAGCTCCAAGACGAAGTCTTTCTGAAACTGCAAAAATCCAATATCACGTCTGTAACAAATTTGAAAATTCATGAAAATATCTCGAAAATAAAGTAAGGTAAAATATTATTTGTCAATATAGTAAATTTTTCTTAAAAAATTGCCTTAATAACTCTTATTCCGAAAAGCATAGCACTCGTATTGGTGGAATTACAGAGAAAAATGAAAAATGCACATTTCAATTTTTTCCCAATCAGCGTCTGGATATACCAACACATAAGCCAAATCTCACAAATTGTCGATATATTTTCTACATATTTGGGTGAAAATTTAAATAACCCGAAAATATAAAGTTCTACTTTTCTGAATTATGACTGACTTTTATTTGTTTGAAGAAGATTGACTATTGTATGATTCAGGAATATTTCAACAACTGATGAAACTGTTGAGGAAAAAATACAGTGACATTTTTTAAAGATCGCTATGCCCTAAAAGCTTGGTAAATTAATTGATTCCCGAGCTACCGTTAACCAGACAACCCCGTCGTCTAATGTGTATTCAAAGAATTAATTGGTGGCAGCATAGTATGTTTCGTAATTAGAGTCTCTGCTGATTCGTATTATGAAATTGATAAAAATCCTATTTTTGACTTTTCCCTCATACAAATATATTCAAACAAATAAAACTTGAAAATGGAATCTTATTGCACAATTCCTATTGATTTTTATAGACTCTGTGTGACCCTTGTCACAGCTAAAACTTACTAGTTTGCTCACTTGTAAACGCTAAATTAATATAGAATGGAATTAAATTTGATTTGGTATGACTTACAGCTTTTAGGGTAAATAAATATACAATGGTCCAACGACAGTCCTAAGATGAAGGAAATTTGTCCCACCTAGTTCAGATGTTTTGAAAGTAATCTCGTTACGTGTGTTCAGGACAAAGTTAAACCTGAATGGTCTCTAAGGGCGGTGCGTACATTTATTAGCGAATATTTAATCAATGGCTTATATGGGAGCATATCCTCTGGCAGTGAAGTAATTATTAACTTCAGTAGGACATTAAGGCGATCGTTATGGAAATTCGACAACTAATAACTTATCTCAAAAATAATTTGAACGTATGTTAAAAGGCATATTAAATTTCAAAAATATTCAAAAAATCTTATAAATGTCGAACTGAAGTAATCACCGTGTGTTATCATGTTTTGATTAATGGTTCAGTTTCAAGTAGCAAGTGAGTTCAAGCTAAATTTTAGTATTGTGCACTGTTTTATATAGTTTCTTATTGCTATTAACAACGTTGTTTGACCTAGACCCCAAAACTTTTAGAAATATACAGTAGTTTAAATTATTGTGGTGTTGTTTCCAAAAAGTGCTTAAACATTAATTCAAGCTAAGGATTTACCCTGATAATGTATTTTCAGAAAAGGTGTAGTTTTATACAGTTTTGTAGTGCATTTTACTACAGAAGGTAGAAGCTCATATTTTGTGTCCGTTATGGATTCTAAAACGCTCCATAATTAAGTACACTGTTAATTATTGTTGTTTTGTTACACATATACGAGGTCAGTCAAAATTATCGTATCTTGCGATTGTTATACTTACAGTAATGAAATTAATATGGTGAAGTAGACGGTTGCAAACTGTTCTACTAGTGGACAAACTCATGACGTAGCAGTCATAAATGTCATCAGAAGGCCAATGTGTGCACTAATTTTAAATAGGACATAATGGCAAGTGATAGCTTATTGGAAACATTTATTTTGACAGACATATTAATTTTGTTTGAGTTTAGACCAATTTTGAAGGATAAATTAAACACTAAATCTATTATTTCTAATTTACACTGTAACTAATTAAATGAATTCTTTCAGCAAGTGTTCAAAATGTTCTCCATATACTTGCTGAAATAAATGCACAGTATTAATAACTTGTTTCACTCATTCGTGTGAAACTGCCCTGCATTCATCAATAATTCTTTGCTTTAAAACATTAATATTGTCGGGTTCCGTAGCGTAAGCCTTGGATTTTAAGACCCCTACAGAAAAAAATTTAATGGTGTCAGATCCGTTGACTGAGCTGGTCATTCTATCGGACCTCGCCGTCCAATTATGCTATCACGATATCCTTAATCCTCATAACGTCTTACTGCACCATAATAATGCACAGAAGTACGATCTTGTTGCAATGTTAATTTTAAGTTGTCGAGTTCATCTAATTTTCTTCCAGAATTTCAAGAATTAGCAGCATCCCCAGACACCTCTCCGGTTACATTTGTATTGAAGAAAACAGGTCCAACTATGTTTCGTTGCTCAAATAATTACATTTTCTGTAAATCCAGTATGTTTTCATGCTATATATGCAGATTTGTCTGTGTTCAATAGGTACCATACATTTTGTTTGTTCACATTGCAATTGAGGGAACAAGCACACTAAAACAAATGGTTTATGACTCAGTAGTTATTGTGAGTGCCTTTCAAATACGCTACCACTTGCCGTTAGGTCTTATTTAAAATAATTTGTATTTAAACAGAACCAACTTAAATTGACTTAAAAATAAAACAGTTTATAAACCATGTGCAATCAACAATATTTTGAGACATCTTTTTTTATATGATTTAGTAGGTACAATTCTATTGATTATTTTAGTGAATTCTTCTCTCTACTATTTTTATTCTTTTGCTATATTTTCCACATAAGCATTTTTTAACTTTTTTTATTTATTTATTTTTTTGAACCACTATAATTCATCCTATATTGCAATCACCGTGTATATGCTTCAATGTAAAGGTCACACAATGTAACATATTTGTCTATATTTTCTGGACCACAACAACAACTATAATACAACTCCACACGATTTTGCAACCGGATCATCAATGAGTAAACGTTTACTCCTTGATGATGGCAACTTAGAGTTGTTGAAACAGCATGAGTGTTTAAATAAAGGTTTGGTGTTGGGGTGCAAAACTGTGTTTTTTACATTTGTGACACACAAAGGTTCCAAGCATTTCCAGTACTAATAAAAGTAGTAAAAATAAATTAATTGCCACTAAAAGTGGTATTTTCACTCACAAAAATTAAATATACATCAAAAATAGAACACAGTTATTTCACAAGACACATGACTATGTACATCTGGTGTTCAAAATTCTGTATTTAACAGTATCTTGTTTAGTATGCTTAGAATGTTAATACTAAATATAAGTAGAATAGCAAAGGGGTCGCTGGACCACCAATCCCCTATCCTGTCCTATGGGATTTCTGGACAAAAAATTGGTCTAGAAAATACCATGAAAAATCAGTGAGACAGTGATCCAGAAAGTATATGGCGTTTTCAATGG